>WBNO01032487.1:55309-96071 GCA_013400575.1 Peucedramus taeniatus | reverse complement strand
CTGTTTAAATTCTTCATATTTTGAATGTTTCTCATAGTCCTATTCAAAAGAAACTAATATATTTATTATATGCACAATGGATGGCTTGAAAGAGAAATTTTCTTCACTGACAGGAGAGATCAAGTAAAGTTATTTATTTTTAATTGTAACATATATTACATTGAAAACTCATATTGTAAGGTGAGTAGGGGAATAGGTTGCAATAAAGTCTGAACTTGAGTGAAGAAATAAAATTGTACTGACTTTTTATAGTTCACATGCTTTGCCATTAACTCTTTTTTTTTTTTTTTTTTTTCGATAAAATGTAACCAGGAGGAAAAAAAACATCTCTTCTGTGGTCAAAATACTCTCTTTCAGAGAGGCAGGGAGGGCGTTCTTTTCCACATCCAAATGGCCATTCCATGGCATTAAGTAAAGGACAGCTATGAGATATAGGCTGCCCCCTTGCCTGAAAACAGGCACAGACTCACAGCCCACCTCAGACACAGAGAACTGTAGAGAAATTCAGACCTTCACCTGTGGAGGCACCCAATTAAGAGCTAAGAACCCTCTGAAAATCAAAGTTTCCTAGTTTATGAAACTTAGTTATGTGTTTGATTTATTTTTTGGAAAATGCACAGTATGTATTTCCTGAGTTATATAAATTAACAAATAAAAGAATTTTCCTTAATCTCCTCTAATCTCTTACAATCCTATGAAATATCAGCTCCCTTCCTTCTGTTGTCTCTTTGTAAATAGACTCCACTGAGCTGCTAACATCAGAGCATTCATAGTTTATCACATTTGGAAATGGTGATTTGTTCTCTCACAGGCTGTTCCAATAGGTCACTTAGTCCATCTCCAGGGAATAATGAGCATTTTTAGCAGGAGCTGGGGCAGTCCAGCATTGGTACCTGTGCCCTCCTGGACCAAGCCTGTTGGCACCATCAGCTTCACAGGAATTCTGAGCATCTTGGCAATGTGGAAGCAAATTCTACTTTCACACTCAACACCTTACTCATATATAAAAGACCTTCAAGGACACACCTGAGGGTAGATCTGGCTCTGTGTGATTAACACACACAGTCAATTCACAGAACATATTGGAAAATTTTCATAATCAGTAACAGAAAGTTTGGATAAGTGTATACGCTGCAGTATCTCTACCACAGAAATTTTCTGTTACAAGCTGCCATGCTCAAGTATGCATTTCTTTTATGAATGAAGGTCTTTTGTGCATCAAGATTAAAATCCTCTGCCTCTCTGCTATGAAGGGGAGAAAAAAAATCTCTTTTAGAGTGCAGTTCATGTAAACCATTTCTTTAAAAACAGAGCCCTTAAATAGCTCCAAGTACATTTCTGTGTATGACACATAAATGTCCACTAATTGCATGTAGGGAGAACTGAGATTCCAATAGCAAATTCTGTAAAAAGTAGATATACAAAGAAAAGTGGAAGCATCTGTTTAATATATACGACATTAGAATTTAATTTTACCTCTGTGATGCTTTTGTGTAGCTGCAGTGTTACAGAGGAGCACATAAGCATAGTAGTGCAGTGTCAGCAGGTGCATGCCACCAAATTACTGCTTTTAATTTGCATATTCATCTGCTAAGAAGCATGTCATTATCATATCAAAGGGATACTAAGCAACATCTAGCTTCGAGAGATGTGGCATAGTTTCAATACGAGCAATTAATGCAAGATGAGGACTCTCTTTTTGTCATGTCTCCTAGGGCTAGCTGTAATCGGGCTTATTATTGGATACCAATAAGACTGAGGTACCAGTTGGCAGAGAATGAGAGAAGTACAGAAAAACAGAGCTGTATGAGGTGTCTTAACTACACACTTGATAGAAAACCAATTCTCTGGTCACTTTTTGAAAACAAAAGCTGCTACTATCTGCTGAATAAGTCTGATCAAAGATAAACATTATTTGTAGCATATCTTTAAAGGGAGAGACAGAGAAAAAGTTAAACCAAAATAGGCTGCATTTTCCATGAAATGAATAAGTAAAGCTGACTAATGAAATGCAGAATCAAGGCTCTTAGAATTCCACACTCTTAGAGAAACGGATTTATAAGAAAGCTTTCATTTCAAAGATCCCTGTTGCAATAGGTCACTACTGCATGGGACAAAGGGGGTAGATGCAGATCATAATTCAAGAAGGATGGCAGGTATCCTGCCACTGTTCTGTGCAAGGCATTGTATTTTGTCAGTGGTCACAAATAGGAAAGTAGATGGAGTCTTTAACATGTTGAACAAATCAGTATTCAAAAGTAATTTCCTCTGGTAAAGATCATTTTGATGGCCTGTTTTGAGAAGATATGCCAGAAAGAAATAATTCTCCACATGCATGAAGAGATAGACCTAAGGATATGTTGGGTCAGCCTGGGGCCTGCTGGGCTCAGCCTACTGGGCTCAAGATGTAGGCAGAAGCAGAGGAGCGAGACAAGAGCACAAGGACATTTCTGACAGAGGACATCCTGTGAGCTCCCACAGTTTGGCAGGGTCCTCCTAAAACTGATTTGACATCTGTGTTCAACAGCTGTGGGTAAACTTTGGGCAACAGTTTAGATTTTGGCAAAGACAAGTGGAGCCTAAAATGGGATTGATGGCAGATTCTTCAGACCGGTACTCAAAGGCACAACGAGCCATGAACTGGTTAATTACCTTTTAGATTTTGTTCATCATTTATCTCTTGTGGTTTAGCTCTTTTGAAAAACCTAAGCTCTACAGCCATCAAAATGTGGCCAGTTTTGTCTCTACCTCCTGAGGATCTGATTCATAATGTAGTTTAGTATTTATTGGGTAAAAAGAATCCTGAGCTACACTGACCAACTTCATTTTTTCAAAGAGAAGGAAGGAAACTTTCCCCTTTTTGTCACTGGGCCATCATCTTTGACACACACTAGGTGTTTAGGAAGTCCTCCTTTGCATATTTAGTACTTTAAACTTCTTTCTTGCCACTGAGACTAATTTTTCCTGATTTATTTCTTATAATTTCAATAAGATTATGACTTTACCCTCTTTGGGCACTATTGAATTGGATTCATGGCTGTAGCTGCCCCAGCCTCATGATAATGATCAGTTGTTAGAGGCAGTTAGTCATTATATTGTGGGAATGAGAAAGCAGCTGTAATGTTTAAATATCATGATTATAAGGTTAGTAGTAGTTTTTCAGGATTTATGCAATTATGTATAGGTACAATGGCATGTGCTTCATGTCAGCAACGTGAATGCAGATAAACAAAATAGATGTGCCACTTACAGGATACAGTGGCTTTTTTCAGCTTTTCTAAACAACTTTAGTTGCATTTCATTCAGGTGCTAATAGTCAGCATTCTACACCGTGTCTTGGTACACTTAGTAGAAGATAATGTCATCGTCCTTTATTGTTTCACTGGATTAACTGGATAATCTTAACATTGGCATTTCCCTACATTTTGAACTCTTGGGAACTGACTGTTAAAAAAGTTTTCTGTCTGTCATATCTATAGTAGTGATTGTCACATCATGATTCACATAATAGTTGACAATAGGAAATTAAATGAACTTAAAATTTGTATTAATAACCTTTGTGAGATCTTGTATACTCCCTCAGTGTTTCAATGATTTCAGAATCTCATAGTTGAAGTTGGAACAAAAAATTTCAAAGGTCATTGCAGTGTTTTCCATTTTTTATTACAATACCATTTGCCATTATGATGGGGTAAAATAGAAACTAAAGGCTTATCGATTTAGAAATAATCATAATAATTGAACCTTAAATTTAAAAAAGGGAAAAAGAAAATCCAAAGGAAATTTGGAGGTCTCCACTAAGTTCACCAAGAACATCTTGCTTTCTTTTTACAAACAAATCCCTGAAGGGTCTCTAGTGGGGAAAAAAACCCCAAATTTCTGTCTTTTTATAAATCCTGATAGTCTAATTTTTTCCATAAGTGATGAAAAATCTTTGTTAAATGAAAAATTAATGTTGCCCCCATGAAGATATATGGATTTATCACAAAGGGTTAAATTTTGTTAAGCTTTATGTGAATTATTTGCTATAGTCTTAATCCAGCTGTTTTCATTCCAGCAAAACTTTTAGTAAGAGACGGAAATTATATTGGTGGGGAAAAAAATATAATTGGGTTTTCTCATTAAAATTTGCAGCTATAATTGTGATTTGGAAGAAGGATAAGTTAATGATATACTAGATTGTTACTTTTAGACTTCACAGTTAAGGATTTACAGAGTAATACTGAACACTTCAAACTCCTTCAAGGCTCAGTTTCCTCATCAGCATGTTTTTTATACTCTCCATTTCTGTAAAGTGTTATGAAATATTATTTACTAAAAACATAAATCACATATATTTGAGAAATTGCTATACTTTTATTGATATAACCTCTATGGAAATTAGGCAACTCTAATTGATATTTTGTCTTCAAGATGTGACCCAAAAAGGACTCAACATTATGTGAAATTATTGGTTTTGGTAGCATTTAAAGAAGTATATTGAAATAGCAAGGAAGACCTTTTGAGAAACTATTGCTTATTTACTTTTTGATGTTTAATACAATACATATCAGGATATAGTAAATTATTACAAGATAAAATAGGTAGTGAAGAAAAATTAAAATAATAGGTATTTTCCTTGATAAATTACAGCATATAATTTTTAATTCTGCTTATAATTTTGTATGCTATTTTTATCATGCCAAACCTCAGAGGTAAATAATAACTCTTTATACTCACAAACTCTCAGAATATTTCATAAAACTGATCTAAACTGTATTGCCTTAAACTTGGTAGATATGGACTGTTAAAGTAAATATTATTCAAATTATTACAGAGGAAACTGGACAACCACCTTCAGGTTCCTACACTGAGTCATATTTGCCTGCATTCAGTCTTGTCTCTCAAGCAATTTTTTAATTGGATGTAAAGAAACTTGTGCAATTTACTTAAGCATTATTAGTTAGGTGAGACATTAGTACATTTTCAAGTTTCTCAGTTGGAAGTTTGTCATTCCTAATTTCAGTGTTGTGAGCAATAGCACATGTTAATTTCGTTCCAAAAATTAATTGGAGTATTGACATGGGTCATGCCTTCAGCAGCATTTTTTCTTCAAGACTGAAGATACAGTGCAGAACATCTATTTAATTTTAACATAGTGTCTTTTTACTGACACTTTAGTATCAAATATCAAATATCAAAGTAATCAAATATCAAGTAATATCAAAGTCCAGTTAAAGGATGTGGTGGAGGCTGCGTTGTGGTGTTCTTCACCCTGCTTGCTGGGGAAGAGGAACAGATCATAAAATGCATCTGTGAATTGTAAGAAATCATTTTACATCATGTGCACATTTTTCTGATGCATTCTCTGATAGAGGGGCTAAACTGGAGCAGCTAAACTCATTTTTCCAATTCTGACATTTTAGACTCAGAGGTTGAAGGAGAAGAGCCCTTAGTTATGAGACTAGAACTGTATTGCCATGATAACAGTAAAATAAGCAGTGACAGAGACAGCTTAAATTTTACTGTAACAAATGTTCCTCAGTCACGGAGCATTTTCCATACAATCCCAGAGCCCTGGATCTCTCTGGTCTCAGTGCTTGGTGATGGTTGGCTCAGGCCAGCCCATGCCCACATGTGGCTTCCTGCTCTCTTAGGGTCCAGTCCTGCCTGGCCCTGAGTACCCTCAGCTCCCTGTGACGATTTCAGTGGGATTGGAGGACCTCACAGGAGGGTGCTTGATGCCTTACAGGATCAGACACTGATAATTGAATCTCACAAGACAGAGGTGCAAGAAAATTGTTTTCTTTCCAATTTCACTCTGCTGAAGTCAGACTGACTTTCCACAGCATGTTTGTAAGTGCCCAGGGCCAGATCCTATCTTTGCAGTTGTCATTTGCTTCATTAAGAAGTGAGGATGCTCAGATGATCACTGGATTGGATCTGTTTTATTGTACTTTATTACTTCTAAGCCATGATCAAAGCTGCTATTTTTTCTCCAAATCTATTAAAGCTAGTATTGTTTCTTGCAGATATTGCAGATCGTCTTCAGATTATGAGAAATGAACAGAAATGACACTGCAGACTATAAGTTATTATTATTCATAAATAAAGTTTACCATGTATTTATAAAGTAGCAGAATTTAAGTAAATTATAAGCCCAAATTTTTTTCAAATTTATTTAAAGTGGAAGGACGATAAATGCTTTGAAATAATAACTTGCTGGTTAAAGTGAAAAGGTTGATGTAAGAGTGAATTAAAGCACATCATTTTAAACATGATCTTTCTAATACAAATGGAATTGCTATAAATAGACTCTGGTTTTATTGTCGAGTAATGTGTTCAGTTATGCCAGACTAATAACTCCTCAGCCATGTACAAATCTACATTGTTTTAGTGTCAGTAAACGCTCTAATCGGCTCAGCTGTAGCTCGTGGTCATAACACAGTGGCTGACGATGAAAAGTACATTTTAACTTACCACTTTTCATTTAATGTTCACATTTTTATCCTCTATATAACAGTGCTTCTAATAACTTTCTTTCCTGTAACAGATCTTTGCTAATTCTGCATGGTAGAAGCATCTGATTTTCCAGTGTCAAATGTTTTTTGCTTAGTCTTTCATGTATGAACTTGTCAGTTAACAGCTGAGAACTTGGTGATGATGAATAAGGTTGCATATTTTCAGTCTTCTCCCTCATTGTCTTTTCTCTCTAACCAAGACTCAGCAGGTGAGACTTCACTCCACCAACACAGGGCTCTTTTTCCCAAAGAATTATCTTCGTGCCAGCTGTGTCCTGCTTTCAAAAGAGATGTGAAGCCATTCTGGAACTTGAGACATGAGGGATTCCAAGGAGAAGAAACCAGAAACTACCTCTGCTTGTGATCATTACAAATCACTCATGAATGAATGCTCAGAGATACTTAACCCCTATATGACTTCATCAGTTGTTCAAGCATTAATTCTACTCCTGCACTGATGACTTTATTCACAGTTTGCAGAGAACATATTGAAGCTCTCAGCTGAAGTGATTTAGCCAAGGCTGTATATATCCTGTGCCAGGGATAGTGTCAGATCCCAGGACTTGCTGATTCTTACACACAGACCTTTACAGTAGTACAAAAATGACTAATGACTGAACAGACACTTGGAAGACCAGCAGACTATAATGTAATATGGACCATTTTGAGTCAATGCCGAGTAGAAATGTTATACAAGATTTTTTTTCCCCTGTTGGCACTGTAAATGCTAACAAAGCTGTAGTCATTAGTATTAATTCCTGCTATTAATTTATCTGCTGGCAGCAGGTGTATTAAGTCTTGTAAAGAAAAGCCAATTCCAGATCAAAAGCATTTTGCTTTGTTTTTTCCTGAGAGGGCCAGAACTGTCTGCTTGCCTCATAAACTGGAGTCTGGAGGCATCTGGGAGGGAGAGGAAGGAATTGGAAACAACAATATTAAAATGCATGCCCTCATTTCTAAACAGCCATGGCATTTTCTTTACAACCCTTATTTCACCTTTTCCACTTTTATTCCATCCAAGATATAATTCTATTTACAGTATAATATACCTGGGCTTTTTATTTGCAGAAAGAAGTGCATCATATTTTTAGGTGTTGAAAACAAATGCTAGTACTAGTGCTATAAAATTTTTCAGTGCTGCTCCAATGTGTGGCTGCTCTGTGGTGGAGTACCTTGGCAATTCTCTCCCTCTCCCTGCAAGTGCTGTCTATACTTACACATGCTTTGTTTGTCACCACCTTCCTGAAATAATACAGAAACTATCATTATCAGGCTCAATAATGAAAAATACCTTTGTAAATGTTATTTTGACATTAACAGTTACATTAACTCACCTGCCAGTGCTCAGATGAGGTGCTAACTACCATAACCTGTGCAGGGCAGGGAGTTGGACTCGATAATCCTGCTGGGTCCCTTCCAATTCAATTTATTCTGTGATACTTATTTATCTCCATCTGATCAACAGAGAATCATCATAAGCAATTCTCTTTCTGGGGTCTTTATAACTTTTCGAAAGACAAGCTGAACTATTCCAAGCACAAAATAATGTGCCATTGTTCACTGTATAATGTCTGTACTTGGCGTTCCTCTGATTTTATGTTTTGCACTAACCAAGGGCTTTTCACAGTAGAAACATCTTTGAGTTATTTGTATCCTTGGCTTTGAGTCCAAGTAGAATCCAGCTGGCAGTATTTGTGTTTCCTGTTTATTTGATTTAGTTGAGATTACTGGAAGGAGAAGCTTTAGTTTGTACCACTGTGACATGTGCGCCATAGAACTGAAAGTAAAGTCATAAACATGGTAGATGGTAGCTTCAAATGTTGCTGCTCTTGGGAGTGAATTAGTACTTGGAAATTGAGGGTGAGGGTCTGGATTTTTTTTTTTTCCCATTTACAGATGAAACAGTAGTTTTCCTCTCTGTACATATTCTTTCCTCATGTAGTCGTGGACAGGCAGAGAATGCTGAGCTATTTGGCCTTTTAGGAAAAGATGTTTCTTCCAGTATGAAGGGCTTTCGGTTTTATTTAGTTATTTTCCCTGATCACTTGGGACAGGATCCCATGCAAATTTCTTACCACGTCAATGTGACAAAGATCTAGGGTGAACGTGGTTACATATAGAAAAGTCTCTGAATGTATGACTGTGGATGAGTAGACTCTGAAGCCTTCAGCACCCGTGGACTGGGGCTCATTTGTGCTCCCTGTGGATCAGAAGTTAAGACCTACAGTCCATCTGCCAGCAAACAAAAGCATTCCTTCTATGGTGCTGACATAGTTTCTCTGATAATAGGTCTCTTAATAGCAGGAATTTGTAAATCAAAACTACAGTAAATATATCAACAGTACAATACATTCCATGTCTAAATAAACAGGGTTTTTTCATTTTCACGTTTATCTTCAGGATGTCAAGCAAGAGATTAGAAGGCAATTTTGAAGCTGAAGGGGGGGAGGGGAACCATGATGTTATTCTGCAGAAGTTATTTGATTGCTCTTCATAGTCTTTTCATTACAATTGGCATTTAGAAACTCAACCACACATGCTGCTCCACACCTTTCTACATGATACTGTTTCTTCCTGTTCTCCTTATCTGTAACTGTGATGATGCACAGCTTTCTCCTATTTCTTTCTTGTGGGTTTGTGCAGTTTCTTGATGTTTGTGACAGGCCACGATAGGGGAAGCTTTTATCACTGTGGGGTTTGGAGGCCTCAGTAAATTGAAAATTGCAAATGAAATCCACTGGGCTTGAATTCATCAGCTATTATGTCAGATGACCTTTGGCAGCTGCTGATAAAAATGAGAGAATGTTAGCTCTGATCCAATTTTCAGCACTAACCATTCCTTTTCAAATCCATTCACAGTCAGGCAGCAGACACATGGGAAGTGAAAATGATAGGGTTTCAAGAGAGCTGCATTGTGTTGCAGATTAAGATTTTCTCCCCCTATTTCTAGAGGTCGGCCCCCAGGCCCCTGTCTGGTATCTACCTATTGTCCAATCAGTTTCAATATCTGCTTTAGAGGACATGTTAGCCATCCTTACAGATAAGTGCTTACAGGAGAAAATGTTGGACTTAATAGTTTTGCTTAGGAGGCGTCAAGGGTCACAGTGTACCAATATTGACTGGCACATGTTAGTTTAATCTGACATTCTTAGGAATGCGACACTAGATTCTTTTGGAGTTGTTGATCTCTGAGATTTTTGTTCCCAGGTCTAGGTTTCATAAATTTTATTTTTCTGTAACTGTTTATATTCATGAGCTGCTGATATTCATAAAAAAGCCTGCCATGGCTGGACCCAGGCAGCCCTTACCTCGTACCCCTGTCTTAGGGGTTGCATAAATTATGTTGCATGATGGTACTGAGCTCTTTCTCCTTAGAGAAGCTGGGAAGATACAGACATTTTGTCAGCACTTGTGAGTTATGCCCTATGGAAAATTAAATAATCAGGTTTTCAAACCAATATTAATATAATAAATATAACTTTTAACTGGGTTAGGTGTAAATTTTGCCTTCAAAGGTCTTGAAGCCCCTCCCTCTGCCTTTGGCTTTGAGGAGTGCACTCAGCACCTCCAGGAGTTGCTCATGGGCTCAAGGGCTGAACCTGAGTTCAGAATAACCTTTTAAACCAACATCATGTTCATGTATGTGCCCCACTCCCTAACAGCTTTTTTCTTGCTAGTTTAAGAAGGAAAATAACGAAACATGGACTCTGTTCCCTCGAAAAAAATAATGTATATCATTAAAATTTAAAAGTTTTAGAATAGCACCTTGTACTGCTTAGTTCTTCAGTTTTTAGAGACATAGCTCCCATTCAATTCCCTTTTTAGAAGGCAATAATGATATGTAGATTGGACTTGTTTGGACAAGAATTCAAAAATCAGATTCTTTGACTGATCACACTGTCACTCTTCAAAACATCACTGTTAGGTCTTCATTGGAAAAGATATTCCTGATATTCTTACCAAAATGTTTCACAAGTACAATACCATCCTAAAATTGCATATGTTTTATATTTAACATTTTTACTGATTCCCTTAGCTAGAATGTGAATAAATATTCTGTGGCTCAGCTTAATAAATAAATAATTTGATTTTCATTTATACAATAAGGTAAAAATATGAATATTACTAAAATCTACATACTAATTTTTAAAATAAGTCCAATTGTCCGTACTTGCTTCTGTGTAACTATTGCTGGTCTAAGCACTGGAGAATGAGAAACAAACCCACTGTTTTAAAGATTTATCTTTAAATGTGCACATACACTGATTGCATGTTCATCAAAAAAAAGCTAAACCCAAAGCTTATAAAGTTACTTCTTATTTATTTCTCTAAATCACATAGAAAACTATTTCAGATGTAAGTGTAGCTGTACCCTTTTATTGTGGGCAAGTTGTATAGCTGACTCAAAGTAATCAGCTATTTTGCATTATTATGATGTCAAATTTTCCAAATCTTAATTTTAAAATATGAAATTTGCATGGCAATCATTGTTATCCTTAGATCTGTTCATAAATGAATCATTGGGAAACCTAACTGCAGATCCAACTTTTCCTCCCTTCTCTCCAAATAAAAGAATAAAAAAAATTCTTTCTCAGTTTTCTTCCCCATTCATGTTAATTTCTGATCTCTGCAATGGTATATCTTAGAATTTTATAATTTTCCTATCACAAGTAAAGAATTCTCAGGAAATTTCAACAAATCTGAAGCATCTGATAAATGTGTTCTTATAAAAAACTGTGAGATTAATGCAAGGTGAACCAGAATAAGATTTTTTTAATAAAATTCCCTTCCTGGAAGCAGACATTTATCAAGCCAGCAAGCAGAACTGGATGGAGCTTGCCATCAAGGCCAGGCTGGGGATATTTGGGGGACTGGAGAAGGATTTCCTTGGAGTTTGTGCCTGCTCCCAGGTACTCCATGATTGTGACTGTTCAATGTCACAGGATTGACTTTTCTTCTAGGAGGTCTGGAGTATGAGGAGCTCCTGCTGCTGCTCATTCATTTGTTTGCTTTTAAGCATCCTTATAAACTTCCTGTGACAGTGTTCTTTCATGAGGAAGGCCGGGAATTTGTCTGGATAAAGTAAAATACTGGTACAGGTAATTTGGAGATCTTATGTATCCCTCAGCTGAATATTTTTACTCACATCTTAGTTTTAGTCTTAAATAAGTCAATGAATAATGCAATTGAAAACGATTACAAGGAATTGCCATCAGAAAAGTCAACTTTAGGTTATGTTCACAAAGCATATCTTGGTTAAACTTGATTAACATATTTATGTCTACCTTCAAATCAAATACTCAGTTTTGAAATCTATTAAACAGTGGTATAACAAAATATAGCATGATTCTTTCCAAGTTATTCCAGAAAACAGAGAATGCAAAAATAAAGGCAGATTTTTTTTTTTAATTAGGGTTTTTTATTCTCATTTTTGGATCTATATTTTCCATTAAACATTCCAGGATTTCTTCAAGTGTTTAATAATTTGTTAAATTATATGACAATGTAATTGCTGTATTCTAGTTCTTAAAATGAATGCTTTTTTCTACTGAAGTTTTGCAGATAATATTTTGCTAGGCAAAGTGTACACAGACACGAACTTTCCTTTAAATCCTGTAAACCTGTTTAAAATGTGGTGTTAATGGTTATGGCAAGCTTAAAAAGAATTCCTATGAAAATGAAAACCATTCACATTAAGCACCCAGTGAAATGCAGTCCAAAATGTGTTTCTAATCCACTGTTTCTGAAGCCCAAAGAGTGCTTGGAGGACTTGAAGGGCCTCGAGTGACAGAAGAAATGGATTTCTCTTTGATAAGCAATGATTTCTGTGCAGAAGTTTCCTAACACTTCCTTCTATCTCCTGTCTGCCCAGAGCAGGCAAAGGCTGGCCCAGGGACCACCTTTCCTGTTCTGTCCCTATTCTTTGTGTGTCCTCTTGGCCTCCTTCTTTTCCTGTGCAAGTGGACACAATTTGGCTCCTAATGTTTCCAAAGCCTTGTAAGTCTTAATCTTCAAACCTTGTATCCATCAAAGCATGCATCAGACTCAAACTTCCTGGTTTGTATATATTAGTGACTTTTAAACAAGTGTTCAGTAATTAGCTAAGTCTAATTATAATCCAAGCAAGATTGGTTTGCTTGTTGCTTTGACATGCCTCCCTTTTATAGTGTGATTGTAAATTGGGTTGAAATATGATGCTGGACCTGTATCAGGTAAACTATGTAAATACTGCATCCATATTCTTATATCATTATAAAACAAAGTTTTGAGGAATCCTTGCTCAAAATGAAGTCCGAGTGCAGTTCCTCAAGAAACGTGTAATGAGAAAGAATAGAATATTTATCCTGCACAGCTCACAGTTTAATTAAGCAGAAAAAAAGAATTAGTGTCAGAGTACTCATGGAGAGAAGAAACAGGCATGTAAATGTGTAGGCACGCACAGAATTATTTTTTTTATGTTTCTGTATATTTAAATGTTGTAATTCTAAGAAAGTGCTATGGTCAAGGAATAGGTGAGGAACATGCTTTAAAATAGCAAAAAGCTGTATTTTTGCCTGATTCATCTTACTGATTTGTTAGAGGGCCTTTTCTCAATTTGCAATTGATTTAGTCTTATGTTTGTGTGTCATCTCCTAAATATAGACACCAACTGTATGTCAGATAAGTACTATTTTATTTTGGCTATCTCAGCTTCCATAGATTGTGTACTGCTTTTCATAAAAATGGTAGCAGGATCAATATTTGTAATGGTTAAGTTAGTTTCTCAAAGCTGTTAATCATTCTCCCAGATGACTTTTTCCTTCAGTGTTCAACATGACTCACTTCTGCAAAAACCCTTTTTATAAACAATGTTTTTCTCATCCTGGTATTGAAAAAAAAAAAAAGTGAAGAATTTTGAAGAAAAACTAAAGTATCATATGGGGAGTACTTATCCTATGGAGGTTGATGTTTGTCTCTTAGGCTGTTCACTGCTCAGGAGAGCACCAAGTGTGTGCACGAAAGTCCAGAATTACTTCCCTGATGTCAGTGACTTTATTCCAGTGCGTGCTGAGGTACCTAAGATTAGGTCTTGGTCACTTACTATGTCCTGTATTTTCCCCAGAGTGAGACATGCAGTTACCATTTCAGCAATCCTGCAGAGTCACCAGGAATTTCAGCAATGCCAGTCAGGAAAGCCCTGTCTGTTGTGCTCTTCCTCATGTGTGTCACTGCTACTCCATCCGTGAGCATTTCATGTGTGCAGGTCGTTTTTTTAATGATGCTTCAATGATGACACACTGAAGCTTGTAAAGCAATTAATGCTGCTGTTAAAGAAAATATATTTGCATCTCTTTAATAAGGACATCTGGGGGAAATGCTGATCCTTTTGTTAAAAATCTTTGAGTGTTCAACTTTGAAGGGTTATAGGCAACATAAGTACAAATGGAAAATCAAAGAAAAATACTAAAACATGCTAAAATCTGATTTTATCTTAGGAAAAATATCATAGGAATGACCACTCATTTAAAATTAGATAATACATTGGACTTAATCTCTTAACTCAGTTAAGAGACCTTAAATTGAACATTAATGTATGTGGAATCATACTTTCATATGGAAAAATCACAAATAGGAAAAAATGCTATATAGCTGCCTAGATTTTTATTTATTGCAGAAAGAATATTAGTCTCAAGAGGAAAAATATTAGGTTGTTCAAGAAGGTTAAGATGCTTAAAAGTCCTGTGGAAAAAGTAGGCAGCCATCTCAAAATTCAAGATTTTGGCCAAGTTTCTGCCCCAGACATAATCTCACAGCTATTTTTCCACAGGGGCATCAAGTATTCCTGAAATGTTTACTTGCTGTGGAGTGTGGGTGTATCTACTCATTCAGATTTTCTGCAAAAGAGAAAGCTGTGAACTTCTTTGTGCATTTGGACCTGAAAGGTTGCCACCAATAATGAAGGGCACCAGTGGGATGCCACCTGCAGAGGGTTCAGCCCATAAAGGGCACCAGTAAAGTCTTGCAAACAGGGGATCCTGTATCAAAAATTGGGATTTTCTTCCCAATTCTTCCCTGTGCAGTTCTGCACTACAGAAACCACTACAGAGCAGCTCTGTGTGATTTTCTAAACTAAAAGACATAGTTTTCAGCAAGCTGTCTTGCTGAAATTATCAAAATTGTTGGATGGTCTGTAATTACAATTTTCTATCTTCATCAGGTGAATTGCGTATTTTTTTTCTTCCTTTAGAGGATGCAGATGCTTTGCAAATGACTTCTGAAAAGGAGTTGTACAAAGAAATCAAGTTAATATCTTGGAAGTCTTGTGTGGATGTGATGCTGAGATGCTGGTGAAATTACACAGTTAACGGTGTAGGATGAAGCACAAAAAGCCAAGATGTCCCAGAATCGGGGACGGTTCAACAAACATTGATTTTTATTTCATTTTTGAAGTGGTAAAGACAGTGACATGAACAAAAGAGAATGAGAGCTATGCTGGTCCATGCTGTTCTGATTTTATGCTGGTTGTCCTTGCTCTGTTGTGCTAGA
Source organism: Peucedramus taeniatus (assembly GCA_013400575.1). NCBI lineage: Eukaryota > Metazoa > Chordata > Aves > Passeriformes > Fringillidae > Peucedramus > Peucedramus taeniatus. The sequence goes on along the minus strand of WBNO01032487.1, from coordinate 81,045 downwards.
AATAGCTATGGAAAACAAGTATTATTTCTAATTGATTTCTGAGATTTGTGACACCAGCATTCTCTGGAAAATGTTTTTCTTCACATTTGGGAATGAATGAAAGGAGAACTTTCCAAATACTGTAGACCTGGGTCAAGATCTCCTGTAATTTTGGGGGGGGTAATTGTTTATTGCTCTTGTGGGATTTAGAAGATAAAGGATTTGCTTTTGAATTCAGTATTTTTGCTTCAGATACACATTCCTGTGCACATGAAATTTGATAATGTATATTCTGTGGGTGAGTGAATAATCTAAAATTCTGAAATTTGCTACTCTAAAAATTTTGGTGAACTATTGCTAAACAAAGGAATATCTGTCTTGAAGCCTATTTATGATTGATTCAGAGCCTGAACTGTATGAGTGACAGTGATATTGAACTGTAATCCCAAGTTAATTTTACTTAAATTGAGTCAGATAGTTCATAATGGCTGCTTTCCTGGTGAAACTTGCTTAGGATTTTTTTGACTTGTGCTACTTTAAAGAATGGATGAGAATTACTTGCTAAATAAGATTTGCAACATATTAAGTGAAGAGAAATAACAAGGTTTATAATTTACAGGGGAATGTGTGATTTCTTTTCTCCTGAGACCTGATTTATTTGCTATGCCATTGTTTTTTGATAGTTTTAATTTTTCTTTTTTTTTTTTTAATATACTTTTCAAATTGCAAATTGCTCAAAAGCACAGAAAATTGGAGCAAATTGGTCTCTTTGCTTGAGTTTTATACCCACCCTTCATTTTAAAGACTAAACTTATGTCTCTGTATATGGAACAGGTAATAGATTCAATTTTATAAAATATAATATTGAAAGATGCAAAATCACCTTAAAAAGTTGTTGTTAAATTCGGCATTAATTTTGAGACTCTCATTTCGTCTCTTTGGTTCCATAAAGTGATAATGGAATTTCCTGATACCCATTGCTTGTCAAAAAATATTTAAGATTTTTTTTTCCTATTGCTAGATTTTTTTATACTCACTGGAATTGTTCCTGTGTGTTATTATGATTTATCAGTAGAGAGCTTTGCTGGGTCTCGTGCAGTCAAATGTTGTAAAAAAGCCTGGTGAGGCTGGCAGCTGGGAGCATTGATGCCCACACAGTGTCTCTCTATCAGTGGCATCTGGATGTGGGCTTGGCCTCCTTCCGAGGCTGTTGGCTCACAGCACTGCTGCCTATTCAGATGTATCTGTACTAAAGCATAACAAATTTACATATGTTTTGCATAAAGCTTTCAAGCTATTGCTTCTATGTTTCAGGTTGCTACACTGGAGATTAATCAGAAAACAAAAGTATTATACCTAGCAAATGATTATCCACAAAATGTATTTTTATCTCTCTGAAATTTTTTTGCGTATGGGTTGCTTGGGACTTTTATATTTCTGGTGCAGGAATAAATGAAAATGGGGAATTGAAGGACACACGTTAGTAAAAAACGAGAAATAGTATTTTCCTTAAGAGCAGACTGGTTGTTATTTCCACCTTCTTTTCATTATTTAAAGGAAAAATGTTAGATGTATTTAAGCTATTATTCAATTGTTGGGACTTGTGGAAATAGTACTCAGGTTCTTTTCTAAGTTCCTCTGCTGTCCTTATTTCAACTGTAAAAGAATGGTGGGGAACTTCATGGGAAGTTGTTTCATACAGGGAGGTTCTCAGGTGACATAAATGCCACCCTTTTATGAAACCCTTCTCCACAGTTGTCTGCATCTGAAAGAAGAGTTTGTGTAACAGTTCATGCCTAAAGCAGGTTGGTAATCAGTTAGACCAAGGAATGAAAGCTTTCTTTTCTGTTGTTAGAAAACATGGAATGGAAAAAAAAAAGTCCAGTTGGTTGTTATGGATGCACAACTGTGAGTCTGGGAGGAGAAGCAACAGCCCAGTTCCATGTGTTCAGGGTTTTCCATTAGAGGTTCAAATGACTGGAATACTTTGTGCTCTAGGAAAGGATATATATTATTATTTCTCTTCAGGAAATCATTTAAGCAGTAATTTCTTTGCCTTTTACTCCTTTCCATGTCTCCTAATGTGCTACATGATACAGATAAATCTTGGCAGGTAGGATATCTTTAATGACATTTATTTAATTACTTCTGGCTATAACAAAAAGTTGTTCTGAGGAAAATGCTGAGCTTTATTTTTCTAGCAGACCAAATATATAACATAGCTGAGCTGCCACATGGACAGAGTGATGTATTAGATATCTGACCAACAATTAGTTTCTTTCATATGCATGGACAAAACTCTGAAATCATGACTTGTGATTTTTTTCTTTTTTTTTTCTGGCCCAGTAAAGACTTGGTAGAGGAAGACAGTGTTGTTATATCATGTTTAGAGTTGAGAATGATATTGGATTACTGGCAAAATCTGCAGTTACTGGCTTCTCTGAGTCTGTATTCATGTCTTTTCACTTTCTAATACATGCCTTTTTGCACAAGAATATATATTTTACCTAATCAGTATATCTGTAACCATGCACAAAGATGAAGAATGTGGTTTATGCTATCCGAAGAGTATCCTGATATAGCTCTAGTTGTATCTAGGAATCGATTAAATACTACTGTGCTGAGCATAGAGCAATCACATGAATGGATAACTTCCGTGCCCCACTGTAAAGGGAATTTTCTAAGTCTAAATTAATGAGAATGAAATTGTCCTTCAGAAGAAATTAATGCATCTTTGATGGTAAAATAAAAGAAATACCGATTTCCTGCAACAATCATGTATGTCATAACCACTGACATAAGAAACAAAACTGAGTTGACTCTTAGAATTACAAGCTTTGAAAATGTAGCTCCAAAAATGAATATACTTACACAATTTATTTTTTCTCTGTAAGCTTATATATTTGTATATTGAAGTTCCTTGAAAGGATATTTGGGAGTGTTGCCATGAGCTGGACACGAAACAAAGTATTTGTGACTATTCTAAATTTGTCTGTGGTTGTGAACTCTGCGAGGTCATCTTGTCAAAACATCATTTTGAACTCTGAGATAAAGAGAAGAGAAACAAACATACTGGATTAAAACACACTTCCAGTGTTGTCAGATAATTACCAAAAAGAAAGTGCCTATACTGGAAATATCAATAACTGTAATGTGTGAGATTTGTTAAAACACACAAACTCGCTCTCCACTGACTGTCACTAATATTTATTCGTCCGGTGACTGTTAATCACACCAAGTTTACAGTCCCGTGTAGCACCTGTCACAGGTGTTGATCATTAATCAGCTATTACAGCAGTTTATTCTGCTGCTGACAACTTGCAATTTTCTACTGATTCAGCTAGTTTGTCAGGTGGGAATTATGGCATAGCACATGTGACAAAACACATCACACATTTCTCTCTCTCTCTCTCCTCTCTCTCTCCCCCCTTCTTTTTTTTTCTCCTTTTTTTTTTTTTAATTTTCAGGCTTCTCTCTCTTCCTCTCTCTCCCCCTTTTTAGACAAACAATATCTGGGAACTCAGAAGTAATAAGGCGGAATGTATAATTAATTACCCAGCTTGCTCTAATTAGGGATGAATAAGTTGTGTCCCTCTCATCATCACAAATGTGGTGATGGGTAATACCAGTTTATGCTGTATTAACTGCAAATATGCAATCCTTCTGAGAGCACTTTTGTTGATGAATTTGATGAATGTGACAATAATTAGCAGAGACAGATGAGAGCTAAATTACTACTGACAATGTAATGCTATCCCGCTCGAGGGTCTGAGAACGTGGCAGGCTAACATGGCAGGGACCAGGGCCTCGCTTCTAATTAATAGTCGTCTTTTTTTTTTTTTTTTTTTTTCTTTTTTTTTCCTTCTTTTTTTTTGCCAGTGGGGAAAAAAAAAAAGGAGGAACGGTAATTGTTTTCGTCAAAGGCTGCAGGGAGTTATCAGGGTAATAAAGTTAATTAGCAGAACAAACATCCTTTCACTGCCTTACCAGATTGAGGAAAAGAGGGTAATTCAAACTGCAGAAAGATATGACTAGATGAGATGATAAGGAGAAAAATTTTACACAGGAGGCTAACAGAGAAGAATCAATTTTTTTCTTCATTTCTTTTGGCTTAGTCCAAGGAAAGGAATTATACATTCTCTTCTTTCAGCTCATGAAGTTGCTTATGTAGAAAACTTTATTGTTATGCTTTCTGCAATGGATGGGAAATGAAGTTAAGAAATATCATATTACATTGTTCCATTTCTTCAGGGGCTTCCAAATAGCAATTGTTTTGTTACATTATGTGCAATTTCCTTTTTATTAAAGTGACTTTTCCTAATATCCACAGCACTATATTGATCCCGTAATGTTCTTCAAAAAGAAAACTGTTTTTACTTCGTCTCCAGGTCTTCAATGGACCCATTGAGTGTGGCCATTGTACAAGGTTCTGAAGTAGCTAGCTTAGAGTTTGAATTAGTTGATGGATTTCTTTGAGCAGCATTTCTTTTACCATCCTCTAGTGTAAGTATGAAAAGAAAGTCCTTGTTCCTGCCAGCGTTAATGCATGTGACCAGCTTTATGCATGAGTAGTCCTATTACATTTGCCTCCATTCACTTACTTGTACACATAGGCAGGGCCAAGGTCCAAAAGGAGAGAGCCTTTCAAAAGTAGTAACATTGAGGGGTTTAGGTTACTTAGGATGGCAGTTCCTATTCTCACATATTTTCAGTGATGTTACCATCTCTCTTGCGAGATTTTTGGCCTACCTCCATGATAAGACTGACAATCTATGTTCTCTGTATTCACATCCTATCTGTACACGGGGTCTTGCAGAAGTCCAGAAGGTTTTGTAAACCCAAAGGGATCTGAAAGTAAAAATATTTTCACATGATGGGATATTGGAAAAAATACTGGAGATACCAAATCGGGGTGAACCAGCTGTTTTGAGATGTCTGACCACATTAAAGACTTTACTATCCAGGATGAATATGAGGCCAGTCAATGTAGTCTCCAGTCCAAGGAGACAAAAGCAATCTGCATTGCATTTACTTCAAAAGAAAACTGAAAGGGTTGGTAGTGACTGAAGCCCAGCTAATATCCTGTAAGTTTATACCCAGGGTCACCCACAGTGTTCTGTGCCCTTGGTTAGAGCTGCTGCCTTGTCCTCTGGAGCCACTGAGAAATCTCTGACAGAGAGGTTTGGTCTCCTCCTGGCTCAGGTGGGTGGTCCATGGAGGGACTCTGGGCTGCAGGGAGTGCACAGCTCTTTCTTCCAAAGAGGAGATTCTGTTGTCTTAGACCACACAACATTGAAACAGGACCCCAAACTGAGGGGTGGTCCAGGGCTGCTATTTTGGTACATGTGATGGCCACAGTATATCCAATGCAAAGAGAGCTCTGTATTTCCACTGCTGAGCAGCCTCTTCCTTCAACAAAGCTGAATGACCCAGAGATTAGGGAAACTCCTGGTGAAATTTAGTTCTTCGAGTATTCCTGTGTGGCTGCACCTAAATTCCTTAAGTTGAACTTTGAATAAAGTGTTCCATGAAATTCTCTTATAACTGAAGACTCAACTTCTACAATCAGTTACTGTCTCTCCTATGCCACTTCCTGTCTCTCAGGCTGACCTGAGCCAGCTTCTCCTCAGTCATTACAGTCCTTGCCCTTCTACCTCTCTGTGCTCATTTCTCTCTTATTTTAACTTCCTTTTTTTATTCTGGCAGCTCCCAGGCAGTAACCTCTGCCATGTCAACAGTGTTGGCAAATGCAGTTATTGTCATTAGAGGAGCAAATCAGTTCCATATGGTAACACTTCCTAGATTTGTTAAAAGAACTACTAAAGAGGGGATAGAATACAGAAGAGATATTTGATAATGTTTTTTCATGGTTTGTTAAGCATGTGTTGGGCACTGCAAAGGGCTGCATATGTAAGTAGCTTCAAGACTGGAATACTGGGATTCTGTCAGAGTGGATGAGGCAGCAAGCATGGAGCTGTTCAGGATCAGATGCTTTTCCACAGTCCTGCTCTTCATTTACAGTCTGGGCAGACAGAACTCCCCATCAGGAGGTAAATGCAACAAGCTGTGAGCAAAATATAACCAAGCTATTAACAAAGAACTCTGCATTGATCTCCTTAAATAATTCCTCACTGTAAACATAATTAATTTATTAATATAAAGCTCTAGATTTGTGTATTCCATATGTTTGCTTTCTGTCTTCAAACCTCAAATGGCCAGTGGAGAAAAATCTAGAACTCCAGTGGCCAGAGTATTTTATGGTGCCACAGCTTAAGGCTAACTTTGAAATTATCTAAGCAATTTAAAGTGTTTTGTTTGCAGAAGACTTTCTGCTTCTGTCAGGGAGTTCTGTTACTGCAGGATCAATGCTAAATGCAATATAGAGAATAAATACTCAAATATCTATTTACCAAAATACTGTAGTGAGCAGTATGTTCATTTTTAGCTTCTTCCTCAGTGGAGCTTCCTAGACATGTCAGCACTTAACCTGAAATCTTACCTGGCTGTGCAAATCCACTTTTGAGATCAACCAGCTGTTGTGCCTGTCTTTGAAATCCTCCACAGCTTTGTACTGTACCACCCTGAAGCCTTCTGTCCATGTGCAGAGCCCTGTATGACTGAGCCCTGCCCTTTTTACCTGATGTTGCCCAATCAAACACAGCTTTCCTTCTACAGCCCCATTATCAGCTTCTCCTATGCAGGGTTTCTTCTCCCCAGTCTCTACATGCAATACTATTTCCCTGACACCATGTGAAAAGTCCCTTCCTCCTCTGCACTGGCGCTTCTTCCTTCAAAGATTAGAGAAAACAGAAGGAATATGGGTTTAATGTAACATGATTATCCAAATAGTCAGCCACCACCTCAACCACTCACTGTATACTGTCTCTTTCTTTTCAATATTCCCACATCTTTCCATTATAATGACCTGGAGAAAGGAACCGTGTGCTTTTCTTATTGAAAAGTGCCCGGAGAGCGCCGCTGTGTGAGCCAGCAGGTCAGCAATAACTGAGAGAATATTTTAGCTCAGTAGAATTTTTCATTTGAGAGTGGGAAAATGCCCTGTTATTTCATTCCTGTTTTTCTTTTCTGGCTCCTACACTTGACACTAACTGATTTTCTGCATGAAAAGGGATAAAAGAAACCATCCTGTCTAAATCAGCTTGGTATTATGGAGTTCAGCAGTTACTATATCTGTACCTTTTTCACCTGGCTCATGAAGGGAGCAGCTAATCATATTTATTGATCAGGGTGCTTTGTAGCCATGGATGAACGGAGCTTTCACTTTTAAAATCAGATGTATATTTAAAATGTGAGGAAGTTGAAAGTGCCTCAAAATGTAATAATCCATTATTTTTCAATAGAATCTTTAATTAGAAAAAAGGCCTTAGAAATAAGCTGAATGTACTTTAATTATGAACCTTACCTTTATAAGTAGTTTTGGAGGTATATTTACCACCACTAAAATTCTTCTTTGTGGATTTTTGACTGCTTACTCCAGTGAATAGGGTTTGTCCACAGGGTGTAGAAGATTGCTGTCAGTCTTAACTCAGATGAACATAAGATTGTAGTCGAGCAAACCTGAAGGACTCAAATATATTTTTAGTGATAACATTATTTAAGTGTTCTTTTGTGCAATGGAGGTTTTGCAGTGCTGTCTAATGAAATTGTGGTGCTGCCTAAAATAATTTAAAATTGCATGCAAACAAATATTTGTACACAAGGTGGTGATGTTAGCAACCAGCTTATTTTTATTGACAGCCCACAATAAATTACAACATATTATTTAGACTCTGAGCTATCTTCAGCTGACTTTGGATACTTGTACAAGGACAGATCTGGTTTATCAGCAAAGAAACTGTAAATTGGTCTCAAGGTAACAATGAAAAAAGTAAATGTGGAGCTTAAAATGTCTTCATATCTTACAGGGTTTCTCATTTTCTTATGACATAATTGCACCATGAGAATCATATAAAACTTCAAATATAATGATGGTAAAAGCAACATGTATCAGAAAAGGTAGCTAGTGCAACCTTTTATTAAAGATATCTTTCATATTTTAAATATTTCTCATTCTACAACTAACTGGTTTAAAAATAGCAGCAGCTAAGGCTGGCTGGGAAGAAAGAAAATTCTCTTTTTAAACAGACATAGGACAAGGATAGAGCTAAAACCAAGAAAAGGGGTAATAAATAATGACAACAGATGTTTGTAAACCTTTTGCTCCTGTGTTCACTGTTTCCATGTGTTTTCTTGTCTTGATGTGCTGTCAGCCTCCTCTCACCTGGGACTAGTGATATCTTATCAAAGCCTAAGCAGTTCCTCTTCACAACAGGCAGATAATAGTGCCTTTCAATTTATCATACGAGAAGTCTAAAAGAACCATGGGAACGATTGGTCAGGTGACAGTTTGATGGACAGTTTGACAGCCCTTAAAGCATCATGGGAAATGGTTGTCACCTGATTTTTCAGAGCAACTGGGGAGATAACCTTCAGCATGACAGGAAAAACAAAATTCTGAATATTTGTGTAGGGTTTGCTAACAGCCGTAATATTCACTTAAGTGATAATGGGGATGAATTTAGATTACTTGAAATGGAGTTATCTGAGCTGGGATCTGTTTAGCCTGTAAATGTTTTTGACATCTTTAGCTGCTTTTCAACACTTTTACTGAATGTAATTCTTCAAACAGAGGTAATGTAAGGAGTGCAGATGGATTATTTGGTTTGTACTTGGTCAGACTCTCTGCAAATTGTCTCCCAAATGAAATAGGAAGAATAGATCTCTTATTTTTTTTTTTTCTTCTTACTTTCTACCTTATTGTCCTGACTACCCAAAAATTATTCCTTGCTCACTATGAAATACACTCTGTTAGTGTGAACCAGACAGATGTTTGCACCTGGAATCACCTTTGTAATGGCCACTTCTGTGGATTCTGCTGAGATTCACAAACAAGTCAAATATTGATGTAATAACATATCCTACTCTTAGGTCAAGACTGAGGCTCCTGAAAATGCTGACACTGCTGCCATCCCCATTTTACTACTGTGGGTAAATTCAAGATGCAGTTTTCTTGGTAATGTAGTTCTGGTACTTCTCAGAAACAATGAAAATAACAAAAAAGTCTTAAAAACCAAGATCACTACTGTAGGTTTTGAAGGAGAAACGGGGTGGCAAAAATGGTTAAGCATTTGTTCTTTAGCTCCAAAACCTGGATAGGTGTTGTTTGTGTGATACATTAAATCAATGTAGAGAGAGATCTCACCTCTGACAGGAGCAGAGGAGGTTGGTGTGATGGGTGGAAGCCCTGCAATTAAACTGATCAGTGCAATCAGGAGGACATGCACTGGAAACCATTCCTATCCTCAATTTGAAACTTCACAGCAAATTTGAGCAAGCCATAAAGATTTCTCAGCTTTTTCTGTTTCTGATTCTTCCTTTACCAGTCTAACCAAGATGCCATCACATCTTCTCACTCCTTCTGTATCAGTGATGTCCACACTACCTTCAACCAATCTTGTGTTTGTAATCTTGTGTTTCCCTGCTGTCAATATCTTTTAGTTTTGAGGTTCTGAGCTCTTCTTCGCCATTTTTCCTGTTTTTTATCTCCATTTTCTCTGTTGCATGTTAAATGACAAACACAACTCCTGACTGCAGAATCCTGTTCTATTAATTTTTAGCAAACATCATATCCTGCCTTCTTCCCACGTCCGAGTCCCTCTTTTGAAACATGCTTCATTGCTTTCTGTAATGAAGTTTGTAAACCACATATTTCTTTTACAAGGAGTTGTAGTGGCAATACTGTTATTCTCTCTCCCCTGAGGGACAGCATGTATAGACACATATTTATGATCACTGGCTGTACAGAATAACACAAATAAAGTAAATAAGAGGGCCCTTTTTTCAGCATTAAATTGATATTCTCTCCTTGTCTTTGCAGAGATAAATTTTAATGTGCCGTTAAAAGTCTCAGCAAGCTGCAGACACTGTCAGAGTTCTGCTGCCAGAAATTTCAACATTTCATTGCGAGCATATTTAGTATTTATGATATTATATAGAAGATATTTTTATTTATTTTATCATTAAAACAATGTTGCCCAGATAATTTGGAATATTTTCTATCATAACTATCAGTATTAAAACTGTCAGTAACATTTATATATTCCATCATCTGAAGCCTGTTGATTTTAGGGATTGCAATTTTAAAATAATAATAATTTGGAATGTGACTGTGTGCAAGCATGCACAACGTCTCCACACACGTCCCCCTCTATGCTGACTGAATATCAGCAGAGGAAGGCACAAGTTAATTGCAGGTTGGTTGTGCCTCTGGATGTTCACAGCATCAAGGACACAGTGGCTTTGGGCAGGCCATGGCAGATGGTGTGTTTGGATGTGGGGTTTTCCAGATGAAGGTAGAGAAATCTCTCTTTAGGCTTTCACAGCTTGCCATGTAAATACTATTGTTCTGGTCAGCTCTGATTTATATCCAAGGCTATGGTAAGATAAAAAAGGGCCCTCACCCTTCTGTCACAAACTCCTCTTTGTTAAGTTTCTTTTGTCAAGTAGCTCATACTCTGACTCATCTTTTTCAATACTGTGCTTAGTTTCAGAACTCAGTATTGTATTACTCAAAATACACTTTAATTGCAAACTTAGTATTTCCCAAGTAAAATTTGCAAGTTTACTATCTGCTTTAGATTTAGTATTTTAATAGATTTTATATCATTTTTGCACAGCAATACTGAAAGAATCATCTATGTTGAGCTTTTCTACATTTTTTTTAAATAATGGTAAAATCTCCTACTGTAAATGAGTTTAACAAAATATTTCTGAGTGTATCCACTGCTTCTACAGAATGCAAGTTGCAACTGAAGGTTTTTCTCCCTGTATTTTTGCAAGCAAACAATGTGGTTGTCAGAGAACCTAATCAGTATTTGAGCTGACAAACAACCAAACAAAAAAGGTATTTAGCAGGGCCTCTGATTTCCCTAATGACAGAATATACCCATCAAGGAAACTCAGTAGCAGCTGCTCCATTGTGTTAAAGATTTGAAGATGTCTTCGTTTTGAAAAAGTTTGGAGAGTTTTCTTTACTTTCACCAGAGAATATGTAAAGAGGCATTTTTATTTCTTTTTGGTGTGGGAAGACAGAAATCAGCTGATTAACCAACTTAATACTGCTTTCTGTGGCTGTGTAGTGGGTTCTTCAGTTTCAAGACTGAATCTTGTGTGTCAGTTGTGATCAGATAATTGCTGATAACAAATACAACTCGCTCACTGGGCTCTCACATAGCATCCATCTGGAAAAACACCAAAATGCACCACATGGAAAAGAGGAGGATCCTCATCTGCTTGTGGATGACTGTTTATTTCTTATACTGTTAACTCATATCCTCTTTGAATATTGTTTTATTCTAACTGCTTTTATAATTTAAGTTCATAGCATCCACTGCCATTATGTGATGAGGCTTCCAGAGAGTTCTAATGAAATAAGTACAGTGTTTGCATGGTTGGGTGAACATTTAGATCTGTTTATCCCTTGAGGTGGAAAATTGATCTTGTGCTAAACAAGATAGATATTGATAAGAACACTGATATTGAGTCCTGCTGAAATCAATGTTTTCTCATAACTGATTAGAGAATTCTTGGAGTAACATCAAAAGGAATTCAGTAATGAAAGTGTGAAGACTTGAATCATCTGGGAAAAGAGAAAGAGTGAATTGTAAAATCAGAGTTGAATGACTTAAACAAGAGAGGGAATCCAGGATAAGACAAATGTAGTCAATAAAACTGCAGCAGGGGAAGCAGGAGTGATCAGGAGAATGAAATAACAGATGAGAATGGCTTCAGTGAAGAGCAACTGTGTTGGAAGCAATAAGAATAAAAATCCCAGGAAAAAAATGGTAGTTTGACTGAGGCAGAAGAGCATTCCTGTCTGTCACAGCCTTCATCCTAGAATTTCATGCAGTATTCTAATTGTCTTCTTTTTACTGCTTCCATTTTTATTATGGAGAAATGTCTCCATATGTATTATGGAGACATGGACAGAGCCTTGAGAGGTCCTTTTATGCCTATTTCAAATTGGCAGAAGTATTTCATATCCAGGAGAATGAGAGTCTTCAGAGAAATATGGGGAGATGATGCCTGCAATGGCAGTAGCACTTTAACCAGAAAGACAAAGACAACAGGGTTTCTGTGTTACATCACTGTATCACAGGGTACAGTTTTCAGATTGTAAAATTTGCAATTCATTGCAGAATTAGATATCCTTATATTCAACTGGTGATGGTGGCTGGCTGTATTCTGAATTTCTCTGGAATGAAAGGGTGTATTCTCAGTTATAATCTGTGCAGCCAGGATGTCTGCAGCATTGGTGGTACTTATGAATATTTGGAGGAGAAACGGGAGTGCTGTTCACCAAACAAGGTACTTGACCACTTAGTTGTAAGTGCTGACGATTCCTTATGACACTTTTACCCGTCAAGAAGAATGTAAGTAGGATTCATGCATCTTGGATGTGTAGCATTTAGAATATTTCACACTTTGTGAGTGTTCTGAGCTTTAGAGAGAAGAAAAGAAGCAGCATTTGTTTGCTGGCATAGGATGCATCTTCACAAGAGGAGCTTTGTGAGTGTACGTGTCTACCTGTTCTTTTTTGAAGTACTTCACTGCTGCTTTTCAGCGTTTGGTGTTTCGCTGGTGACCTGCAGGCACTTAGCTCCTCGATGAAGCATTGTCTACTACAGACAGCTCAAAGGACTCAAATTCATAGTTTCAGTAAGAGTTCAGCTATGAAACAATAAGGCTCAGGCACAGACATGTCAAAGCAGGTGGCTTTCTCACCATTTCACTCTTCCTGAATTCCTATTGTTGGTCTCAATGCCCCTGCTTCTCTCTCTTCATCTGGAATATATTCCAAGAAAGCAATCTATACATGTGTATGTATATATTACATAGATATATAGGTCCCCTAGAGAGTTATTAAAAAAAAAATTAGTATTTTTAATAGTAATCCTCAAGATTGAACTGAGTTCACAAGTCTGCTTGAGTCATAGAAAATTCAGAGTGATCATATTGAGGTCATTGTTTCCCTAAAACAATGAAAATAAAAAGTGAAATAAAAGTGACTATGTTGTCGAGTCTTGTTTGTTTATATCTAGTCATAAAGTTAGGGTCAACATTTAAATGAATCTACAGGTCCACCCACATCTGCTTTTTCAAATCTGAGCAAAATGGTTGAAGTAACACATTTGGGAACTTTTACAGCTTTTGCTTTATCGACATCCCCATCAGTAAGAAAGTGTGAGTTCATTTATGAACTCATTATTGTACCCTGAAGTGGACACAAAATCTATTTCAACTTATTTCTAGAATGCCTAATCTAAATTAATTTGTCTTAATTGAGACACTTTTTTGCATTTGATATTTGAAGATAGGATTAATTCACAGCCATCTGTTATCTTATCTTGCCTTGGTTAATGATAGGCCCAGCAGTTTGGGGAAATGAAATGAACAGGCACAGGGGTCACTGTCATTATCTGGATCATTTCATGTGATGCAAATTAAATCAGGTACATCACGGCAGCTAAAACTGCATGTAGTTCATTTAGTGAAGGCTCTCACATTGATCAGTTTTGATTTTAGCTCAAAAAGCTCCTATTTCTGCCTTCATGGCACTGTCTTCAGTACTAGTCATGTGCAAGGGGTAGACAGGAGTTATGGTAGCAACTTCCTTTTGTCCCTTCTTGATTCTTTAGACTGTTCTTGCATGCTCGGGGCTTGGTAGGAAAAGCAGCATATGGATCATGGGTGTTCTGAAGGGAAGTAACATTCCCCACCTACACAAATATTGTTATGAGCTGCTATTGTGTGACCTGTTCACAATTATAACGGAATTGATATCCAGGAAGGTGATTTAATTTTGAAGAGGGAGCAGGAATGCTCGAAGCACAGCGACATAGGGCTGACACTAAGGATGTAAAAAATATTGAGTTCAGAAACTGACAATTACAATGCAAATTTCACTTGTGAATCTGCAAACACTCCAGTTACCCCGAGCTGTTTATTTTCCATTCATTGTCATATTTAGAGGCATTTCTCACTTGTTTGGCCTCTAATGTATAGATTTTCTTACCAAAAAAACTAAAGATTTTGACTTTCAGTGCCTTGGTGATGAAAAGGAATCCCAGAGCCAGCACAAAGCACTGCCAGAGCTGATAAATACACTTCAACAGTGATGAAAATTAGGCTCTGACATGATTCTGGCACAGGCAGAAACTTTCAAACAATGTCGCTGTTATTATTTTGCTCAAGAGGAGAAGTTTTACTATAAGACTAAATCTCTTACCTGACATTTAATTAAAACTTTAGGGCTTTTCAGGTTAAAATCTTCTCTACTTAACAGAAACAGGGACTAAGAAGTGAAGTGAGTTGATCAGTGCCCTGTAGTGAGTGTTCAGAAGTTCTTGGACTTGCATGCAGGAATCTTGCTTTCCAATCTCATCTGGTTCATATCTTCCATCTCAGACCAACTGCAGCTCTAGCAGTTTCACCAGCATTATCCCTGATTTGCACCTGTGCTTTCCAGCTCTAGTTGTGGATGTTTCATTAGTGTGTTCACATTTTATTGCCTTTCTCTGCAAACAGCTTGTGCAAGTGTTTTAATGTTCTCTTTCCTTGACTAAATAGTTTAAGGCTACACCAAATTTATTAATATTGTTATTATTATTATTTTGCTAATGCACTGTCTTGTTTATTTGATAGTAAGCAGTTTCCCATCTGTGGCTGAATGATAGAAGCTAAAGCTGATATGGATTTTCTATTTTCCATCACTCCATATCATTTGTAAACTCTTTAGTTCTGTAAAAGATCTGCTTTAAATAAATAAATGTATCCTGACTAATCCTCTTTGAATAAGTGGAAAGCATTTAATCCCATGATTCTGTAAATCCAGGGTAGCTGTCAAATTGTGTGTTCATTTTTCTGCATTATCTAAATCGGTTTGTATCAGATCTTTCATTGACAACAACAGTTTGTTATTTGGATTAAACACCTCTCGTGCTCTATAGCCTTTCATTTAGGAGTCATTTGCATCCCTTTTTTGGCTGTTATTTCAATCATCTGTATTTTAACAATTCTTTAGGAATATTTGCTGCTAAATATTCACACTGCTTTTAAAACTGCCTTTTTTTTTCCAAATTCCTAACACTTCTTCAAGATCTGAAATTCAAACTATTTTTGTTTTTGTCACCAAGACACTGAATTCATTTATCAGTTTTCAATTTAAGAAAATAAAAATAGATGACTAGTGAACTTCGTTTCAAAATTTTAAAAAGTGGTTCATTAATTGAACAGCAGCTGGAGGGAAAAACTAATCAGCTCATTTCAACTGCACTAGCTCATTATCATTTTGTCTGATGAAATCTTTGGTGGCTGGTTTCATGGGAAATGGGTCCTTCATACAGTTGCCCCTGAACTGTCTGGAAAAAGGTCAGCTGTCCCCATACAGTAATTAAAACTCATGTCAGGACATGCACTTCCATTTTTTAATTGCTAGGGATAGAAGCCCTCTTGTGGTTTTTTGAAATGAAGGAAATTTTGGGCTCTTCCTGTTCTTCAGAAGAATTTCAATAGCTTGTGGTGACGGGCAGTGATTTCTGAAAACAGAGTAAATATGACATGAAAATTCAAGTAGCTGTAACATTTCTTTCCACTGGTAAATCTCTTACCAGTGGCCACAGGGATATAAAGGATTGCATCTCTGTTTTAGTTTGCACTATCCTGAGTTGGGCACAACTTTAGTTTGGGAACTAAAGAAGTTTTGGAGATGGTACACAGAATTTAGAGGTCTATGTTACCCCTTGAACTTTTTAGTGCTAACACCATTGCTGTAGGAGAGATCTTCTTTTTCAATATGTTTCCCAATAAATTAATGTAGATTCATGAATGTAAAGAAAAGATGGAGAGCCAAGACCAACCAATTCTCTTCCCTGTTCTTGCTCGACCTGGGGCAAACTTTTGCCTCATTTTGAGAAGGTTAAAATTAAACTTTCCTCTGAGTGTTGTGTTAAACTTATTTTTTGGAAAGTGCTTTGAAACAGCTACATGAAAGGTATGAGAGATGTGTATAACTCTAATAGCCATCATTTAAGTATTGGATTTGATTGTAATCAAAGTAAATGATTTTACCAGTGAGGAACAGTGCAGTAGAGTAACAGAACTATAACTTTAAGAAATTAAGTTTTCTAATAATAAAATATGCAAGCATACTTTTAAAAATTTCTACTAAATGAAGAAAATTCTTATTATTAAACTGTAGCTTTTGCCACTAAATAACAGCATAATTACAAATAGAAAAGTAAAGTTTTTTTTTCATTATCTTATGTCCTAAATAAGTTTATAAAATAAGATATAAGTAAATGTTTGGTTTCATGATTTCTCAGGTCTATTATATATTTGTGCAGTTCTTCTCATTCAAACTGTGCACACCAGCATAGCATTATTTAGGTCATGGATAACTGATAGAAATTCAAAACCCCCAGCACACTGCTTAGACAGGCTAGTTAGCCAAGTACTCATTTTTGTGAGTTAAATTCACTGTACATCTGCTGCAAAGTAATTGAGGAAAGACTTCATTTGAATTTTATAATTAAAAATTGCAAGCTGTAATACTAACAGTACTGGGAAGTACTGGAAGCCAAATATTTTGTTTGACTTCCACACTGGGACACACTTTCAATAAGGAAACTAAGACTGGCTATAAAGCTAAATTCTAGTTAAGTTTGTTTAACTCCAGTTAGGAGTTGAAAATAATTTTCTAAACTTTTCTCACAATAAATACTGGATTTCTTCTAAAAGAAAATCTGTATTTAGATTAAAAGCATTGCTTGCAAGGGAATAACTTTCTTTAGGAAAATGTATGTAAAAGAATTCCTTTCTAACTTCACTTTTACACTGGGTAGGGAGGTGTGGTGGAATATCTGGGTATATGCTCACATAACCATACTGTTCACATGTCTTCTGTATATGAAAGTTGGTGGTAAAGCCAACACAAGGTGAAAAACTTTTAAAAGTTCCTTAAGGTTCTCAAAAATTGTAATTTATATTTAATAACAAAATGAAATTTTCACAGTAACTTTTATTTTTGCCTGGTCCAATGGGTTGTATTTTCTAGTTTCTCTCTGCCACCATGAGGGCAAAAATTTACTTTCCCTGGACAAGTTGCTAACTTAACCTCACCAAAGAGCTGAGAAGTTGTCAGGATTTGGTGTCCTTCATAAATACATGCTAAAACTCTGAGATGCATCAGTAGCATGGTTAAATCAAAAGCCTCTGGTGAAGGTTTTTGGCCTGGTTTCCATCTGGCTTTCCAGTGCTTGAGAGGAAAATAAAGACTCCTAAATCTTCTGTTGGAAGCATCTCACAGGAAGAATGAGATGGTTTATCCTGTGCAAACAATCCCCATTAACTCAGCCCCAAACAGGGCAGTACATACTGTTTACACTGGAGATACCATCTCCTGTATGGTAAATACAAACTGAGCAGCACTCATGGAGCAAGCATTTGGGAACTATTTAAGTCTCTATGTACACACAGATATGTTTGCCTGATATAATGTGGGGTTTAGCCTCTTGTGCTGCTTAGCCAGGCTTGCCAGGTTAGAGAGGCATTTTCACAGACTTTTGGTAATGAATGACCTGCTATGGTTTTGAAGATGTGATCTTATCCTACAAACAAATAACTATGAGTTGTGTGTGTTCACCACAGGAAAAAATTGTAATTTGACTATGTGAAGATGAACTAGAACTCAGGAGTGTTGCACAATAAATCTTTACCTTTACAGTAAATAAATTGTCATGTGTACTATGAGTTTAAGCAATTTGTTGCCATTTGATTTGTTTCACTGTTGCCCTGCTTTGCAGTGAAGTGCCTTTTCCACCTTCCTCCTTAAATCTCTAATTTTAGAGTTAATAAAGCTGCCCTTCTATTGCAGCTCTGGAGATGTGTCTGGTTTACTTGAATTGTGCTCTTCAAAAAGCAGCTTTGTGCTCTGAGCTTTTTCTAATAATTGTATTTTGTACTAATGCTGCTGGTATGAAAAACAAGCCTGAAAAGAGTATATAGTAGTACATGAGTAAACAAGTTTTTCAGTGACTTTCTTGGCATAATATATCAGGGAGTTTAATGTGAATTTAGTTCTCCCCTAGTAATTACCTTAATGGTGGATAATTCCTGGCTGGGAAAGCCACATTAGAATTGGTTTCATACTTTGATACAAGCAAGTTTTATGGGTATGATTATTAAATAATGAAAAGATCATGTTTCAAAACCTTCAAGAAAGTCTTCTATCCCATGCCACTGTTCGTGCAACTAAAAGCCATTGGAATTGATCTCTTTTGCACACAGTAATGTGTCTAAGCTAGTTAATTTTTTTTTTTTTATTTCAGATTCAGTGAAAATTAGAAGATGTATTCAAATACTGTGCTTTTCCCTATGTACTGCATTAGTTAAATATAAATTTTTCAAAATTTCAGAATGTATTTAGTACAGGCATTATGTATTTTACACTATTTCCCTGGAAGCCCTTAGTAACAAATTGGTAATGGTCACAGGAAGAGTAAAGTGGCTTAAAGTGTTCTGCTTATTCAGTAAATATGTATGAATTCGGTAAAGATTTCTGAAAATACTGTAGACTTCTTTGAAGTTTTTATTTTTGCTACCCATGGTTTAAAACACTTATTCTCTCTTAAATGCATACCAAATTTCCAGAGTAAGGTGTCTGTAATGGCTATTTGTAAAGAGTGCAGCTTCTTCTACATCAAATGCCATCATGGATCACTCCACCAATGGACACCTCTTTATTTCAAACAAGAGAGGTGTTCATCTAAATGCTGCTGAGGTCACCTGAAGGGAAGTATCTGATGAAATTATGTAAGTGTGCCCAAAATCTATGTTGTCATGGAATTTCAGAGCAGGCCAAACACGAACTTCTGTGCATTTAAATTTGTGTCATATTCTAGTTTTGCTTTCACATGGCTGTGTTTTTCAGTAAGATGTTTTCAGCATTGGATTCACCCTGACCATCAGAGCAGTCAGTGTGACTGGTGCTCCCAGTTTCAGCTTCGTGTTGTTGGCACCCATTCCTGGGGACTGGCCCTGAGTGCGGCTCCAGCACAGACCCCAGGTGCGGCCTTTCCTAGTGCCACCACAGGCCCATTGTGCCATGGAGCACCTGCACTCTGGATCTGTGGGGTAGAAATGACAGTGGCAAACATGGAGCAGTGATTCAGTGCAGTCTGGCAGCTCGATGAGGGGCTCCACTGGATAGAACCACCTGGAAGGGAATTGCAGTTTTGTCCCGGGGAGGATGCTTAGGAAAGATCTCTGGGCTTAGGTTGCATCCCTGTTTTTCACTAATCCATTTGCTTTGCTGGGGATTTGTGCTGATGATACCTTCTTGTCCTGTTTTTAAGCTCATGGGAGTGGGCAGCCCCTGGACCCTGCCTGGCCATGGCAGCAGCTGTGTGAGAGTTGTGTCAAAGAGTTAAACACAGCACGGGGACTCCTCAGGGTCTGGGTTGAATTCCCAAGGAAAACCTGTGGTTTAAGTGATTGCATGGATGCAAAAGACACAATCCCCAACTACCATACATGCCTGGTTAAGTAGTTAACTGCAAATTTTAAGGATGTTTACATGCCCAATGCTCTCCGAATTTAAGTGTTGCTTTAATTTTTATCGGCAGCCTTTGGTGGCCAAATCCATCCCACACAACCATCAAATGCATATTTTGGACCAAAATTGGTATTTTTGTGTAACTCTTCTAGTGGTGATAGACAGGAAAGATACACTTCATAAATCAGCTCCCAATAGCTTCACCAAGCACTGATTTGAATTAATGTCTCTCACTCTTGTCAGTTTGGTTCCCCACAACAAATCAGAAACTGTGCTTTTTTAATTGGAAATTTCTACATCCAGTCCTTAGATTTTGTATAGATGGAATTTTTCCAAAGCAAAGGAAGAATGTAAATTTCTATATTTTAAATAAAAATTCAGTGGGTATTATTTTGATGACAGATGAATGCCCTACACTCTCTTCAAAAAGCTAAAAGTTAAACAAGTTGTAAGTAAAAAAAAAAAAAATGCATCATTTATAATTGTTATTCCAGGGAGGGGAGGAAGAACAGCAAGATTTAGAAATAAAGAAAGCATTCAATCTCCATCAGGTATCATAATCATGAAAAATTGATATTTTATGGAGAAAAATCCTCATGCTGTTGTTGGGAATTAAATTTTGCTTGATATTTATGTGGGGTTTTTTTCTTCCCATATACTTTTTCATTGTTTTATTTTAAATTACATTTAAAGAATCTAAGCTTCTACATTGAAATAAAATTCATAATTAATAATCTTAATAAATATTTTGTTTTCAATTCTGAGAATTACAGTCTGATCATCCCCTTTAATGAATTAGAACCCTTTGAGGATGAAGCTTGTCATTAACACACATCATCAGCTGATGCATTTTAATAATACATAGAGTTGGAAAAGAGAGGAAGTGTGAGCTACTGAAGCTTGCAAAACCAATCCCCTAAAGCTTTCATGTTTTATTTGAGCATATGTTTTGGAAGTGGTAGTGTTGACACTGGTGGCACTAATCTCCTCTTTATCTTGTTTTGATTAAAAGGATATTTGAATATTATTTTTGGCAAACTTTTATCTAGCCTCAAAGGGGTTCCCTTGTAGCAGCTACAGAGAAATGGCTATAATAAACACATTCTATGATACACTTACATCACACATTATAGCCACTGCTGGTGTACTCCAAGAATGCAAAATACTCCTGAAAAAAACCAAATGAGCTTGCTTTCAATGCCAAGCGTGTGAAAATGTCAAATTATGCTCTTTTTTGTTTGTTTGTTTTGCATACCAAGCTGTGTGAATTACCTCAGCTGTATGAAGGAAACTGTGCATTAGATTATTCAATAATTTAGGAATATATGTTGTTAGGAGACAAAAGGTTACAGCAGTTTTATGACAGATATTTTTATCTTTTATAAAAGCACACATACCCTTTTTTTACTTCTCCTTTACCATCTCCTTTATCAGAATACTGGGTTACCATTCAATTGGGATGTTATTTATTTGCACCTTACATGGTATTAACTGTATAAAACTTAATTTTGGAAATACACAACAAAAATATTTTTATCATTTTGCTTTACAGAATGTGCAGCTGTGTGTAACTGTCCCATGGATTGTAAGCACCGTGCAGATCCTCACATTCTCACTCACTGCAGGACCACTTACAGGAAAATGGTTCATAGTTTTGATAAAATATCCCAGTCAGGGAAGATCTCTGTGTTCTGCTGTCCTTTTGCCATTTTTTTACTCCAAAGAAAAGAGCAAAGAGTGAACAGGAGATCACCTTGTCTGTGTATTTGGGATTCCTGAGGTGCTGGATCAAATCTCAGGTCTCCATTTCAACATTCAGCAGTATTAGCATATTACTTCTCTTCTTCATCCCTGTGCATGTGCTTATAAATTATATTAAGTGGTTTAAGAGCTTGCTTTTCACAGACCCCATGCTGCTTATTTGGTTCTTAAACATGGATTAAAGTGTT
This sequence comes from Peucedramus taeniatus, assembly GCA_013400575.1. Lineage (NCBI taxonomy): Eukaryota > Metazoa > Chordata > Aves > Passeriformes > Fringillidae > Peucedramus > Peucedramus taeniatus. Next base: position 59,445 of record WBNO01032487.1, on the reverse strand, counting down.
TAATTTTGGGTTTTAAATTGCATATACACTTTTAATTGAGAGAAATGGAATTCATAGCTGGTCAGCAAAACCAGACCACTTTTTTTGCAATTAATTTCAAATAAACCATTTTAATTATCCACAGCAGAAACACATCCCCACCTAAAGCCTGCAGTATGGATTTGTTAATACTGGGTCTCATTGCTCAAGAAAAGAATAGAATCACATGGTGTAATATGGTGCAATTATTGGTTGCAATTTATTTTATTTTCCATCCTATCCCCATTATACTTCTGTGATTTTTCAAATAATTTGTATGTCATTAGAATTACTTACTATTTTTTATTTCTTCTTCCAGTGTTGGAATTGACTGTCCTGTTAGTCATCTGTTTTTACAAATGGGACCTTCTTTCTATTCTTTAACCACTCAGGACTCACAGAGGGTGATTCTGTGATTCCACTGGCTGACACTTCTCTGCACTTGGCACTTCCACGGAACCCTTCTTTTTTGAGACATTCAAAGCTTGTGTGATCTTGTTCTGGGTTTTGTTCTTTTTGGAAAGCTCTGTCTTGGCAATGTGTGCTGGTTACTTTCAGGTATTCAGGTCACATGTGTTGCTGAGCTTCTCTGTGTGTACACAATGATCATGCAGCTTCTTTTTGCAGAATGTTGCCTCCAACTCCCCAGCTTTTGTCCTTGCTGTTCTGTGTCCTGGATTAATTCCCCTGGCAGAATATTCAGTTGTTCTGGTTCCCTACATTTTTTTCTGTCATGTTTGTTAATGTTGCTGTAGTGGTGCTCCTCTTCAACATCCATGTCCTCAGAGTCAGAGCTCACATGAGCTTGCTCTGGAGTTTCAGAGATTAGAGGAAGATGGTCAGGTTTTCTGCTTCTATACATTTCTGTTCCTCCTCCTTTGGTACATCAAAGTCCTTTTCCCATTAGAAAGCACATTCTGAGACTTGAGATTCTGAACATGTTGTTCTGCTCCTGGTTGCTCAGGGGTTTTTTTTACAGATTGTTCTGAAGAACAAACCCACCAAGTGTTCAGGTCAGCTTTGGTGTTCATGTTGTTGCTGTTCAGTGTTGGTTCTTCATGATCTGCTTTGTAAGGAGCACTGTCAGTGCTCACAACCTTCTGCTGCTTCTAGTGGGTTTTTTATAATAATGTCACTCAAAACCAAAGAATTTAGGATTGTTGGTCCCAAAGACTAGTGTTCCCCTATGGGGAGGAAGTGGCACATTCCGAACTTATGTTCAGAAGGAATTCTGAATGCCTGCTGGTTGCAAATACTTTTGTCCACTCCTCTAATCCAGGTCTCAACATCTTAACTAGCAATGCCTTGGAATTACACACTGAGTTCAAGTCCTCTCACTGTCTAAGTGGTCCTTGACTTCATCATCTGTTTAACAAAGACCATGTCAGTCTTTAAGAACCTGTATTAAGTCATGAGACCCAATATGGACTATCATGTTAAATATCAACAATGTTGCCTTCCCTGAAAGTAGAAAACCCAGTAATTGGTGAAATTTCCAGACAAGCTGCAGTCCTGAAGACATTCCACCTCTTCCTTATTGACTTTGTCACTGGTAACTCCTGTCTCCCCATGCTGCCTTTGTTCAGATTCTCAAACACAGCACAGAGAAGGAACAGAATAAACACACTCAGTTTGATGGAGATGGTGACACAGAGAAGAGAATTTAAGGATATGCTAATTTTCAAGTACTTTACTATGATTAAAAATTAGTTCACATTAAAATAAGAGCTATGAATACTGTCTGAACTTCAGAGGGCTTTGTAGGAGATTATACTGAGAGCCTTTGCACTAGTCTCTATCATATTGGTTGAGTTGATGCCTATAAAGCATTCAAAAATCATATTGATGAGTGTTAGAAAAAGAGTTTACTTAGATTGATAGATTCTCTTATAATAGCATTCATAACAAAATCCTTAGTATCTGCAGAGTGATGCCTTGATTTCTCAAAGCTTCTTTATAGAAAGCTCTATTGCTGGGTAGTTATCCTTCTGACATGGAAGGGTCTGCTGGTGTCCCTCTAGGAACAGTCATTTTACAACTCACTTATCCTGCAATACTTCTCTTCACAAGTAATGGCTGTCTTGGAAATTACTAGATCCTTGAATTATCTAAATGAATCCCAACCTAAATTCTAAATTTTGGTCTAATAAAGCTTTTTTTTTTTTTTTTTCCCTTTTAGTTGATGCATACAAACTAGGTGTTTTATAGAACATGCATTTGATTTAGATCAGCCATAAACCCCAGTGAAGCAACCTGGAAGAAAACAGAAGTGATAGATGGTTTTCTGGCTTCTATTCAAAACTCTTGTTATGTTGTGGAGTACTTACTATGAATGCTTGGCAACAAAAAGGCAGAGATCCTATATTATACAAATACTTAAAAGCCTGCGCCCAGAGACAAGAGAATGAAAAAAGAGGTGGTTTTATACACGTAGTCCCTGCTGTCTCCTTCACCTCTCCTGGGAAGTAGTTATGACATAATAGGATTTGAAGGTTACTCTTCAAATTTCCTTTCACCTTCAAGTGAGTAACCCATGTCATGCATCACAGAAAAGCTGTCCTCTTGACATCTGGTGATGCAAAAATGGCTTGAAATGAGTCTTTCTATTAGAAAGAATTGGAAATCTGACTTGCAAAAGTAAAAACTTAATTCTATTTTGTTTTTTCTTGCTTAAATTGTCAAGCCATCCTGCAGGTTAAGAAAAAGCTGAGTTTAAATACATATGTATTACAGCACATAATAGCTTTCAAAGCCTCTAGTTTAAAGTTTGCTTGGGTGAAAATCAGTTGTATCTCTCCTTCCTTGCATCATTAAGTTGTTTTCTTGCTGGGAAGCAAGAATAGTATATTGTTTCAAAAATATTAACATTTAATCTCATAGGTTAAATTGCTCAATTAATATTACAAGTAAATATTTGGGGGAAGGGGTTGTCTTATAATTGCTTATCAGACCCTTTTTCAGTCTTTGAAAAGATAATTGGGCTGGGAAATATGACTGCTTGAAATATTTAAGAACAAATGTATTACGTGGACAAAGGTGTTTCCTAGAAAGAATTATTAATTTCACAAAATGTATTTTAAGACAGTTGCAGCTGATTTTTGGTACAGTTCTTTCCAGCACAAATTTGTATTATAATTGCACTTAATTGTTTAAAATGCAATTTTAAATTAACTAAAGATGAACCTGATGGATTTCCTTTTTATTCTCAGTTGTCCCTTTTCAAATCATATTTATGTACATTAATAGCAGCTATCCTCCTTTCATCTAGTTAGCACAGCAGTACACTAACTCTGTAATTTACTGATTTTAATACCAGCTATTTCTCCCTGGATATTGGTACATGGGCATAGAATTCTATGAAAAAGTAACAGTAATGAAAGAAATGAGCAATATGAATTTTACATCAAGAATTTCCTCGCTAGTCTTCTAATCGTAGTAAAACAACTGCAATGCATTATCTTCTGTAATTTCCTATACCTTTCTTTCCTTCACAATAAAGGGTCCTTTACACTCAGAAGTCTTTTCAGAAATAGGTAATTGCAGACCATGGTTAGTCTTTGGTTGAGCTTTGGTCTTTTGTTGGAGTATGGGAATTTCAGATCAAATCTCTCCTGAGTCTTGTTTGCCCCACTCTTTTGGAAACCAGTACAGGGTAGAGGTGTCCAGAACTAATACTGCTGATAGACTGGGAGGAGATAAAAGAACTGAACAGAGTGTTTGAGAAGCCTTTAATCTGCTCTGTATGTCTTATTCAGACCTGGAGTGAATCCTCCATCACAGCCCCACCTCTCCATCTATCCAAGGTGCTATAACATAAATTCCAGGAGAACTCCTTTCCTGAATAAATTAATGAAGGGGACTTGAAGACTACACAGTCCTGATGTTTGCTGATAACCAAAACACTGGAAAACCTATAGTTAAAAGCTAGTGATAGTGCTGGCCTGAAGTGTGAAAAACTCATAGAGATTAACAGCCTAGCAGCTTTTAAAGGCTGTAACTTGAACTGGACAGGATCTGTGAGCAGTTGTATCTTTTGTTGCAAAGTAAACAGGCTTTTATATTATTACAAAATCTTTTGGCCACCCCAAAGCAGAGCTGCATTTCTCCTTTAGTGTTTA
>WBNO01032487.1:12809-50309 GCA_013400575.1 Peucedramus taeniatus | reverse complement strand
GAAAGTCGACATAGAACAACAAATTAGTGGCTTCTCTTGTAGATCTTTTGATAGCATATATGGGAAATGATGTGATAGTGTTGTTTATTGCATTAGGAAGATGATAGCACAGTGTAGGTCACAATCTAATTTGATTACCCAGGAACACCTTCCCAAAGGATGCACTGATGAAGCTTTAGACAGGAACTGTGTAGAATAATTATCCAGATACCAATATCTGCCAATTTTGTTCATTTACCAGAGGAAGAAACAAAATATAAACCTACATTCAAGGGCAGGGGAAAAGAAAACTATGACTGGTTTTGACTTGGTCTAAATAATTGGTGTAAAAAGACACAAGAGCAATTTAAATTTTTTACCACTTGTGATTTAAGAGATTCCCAGAAATTACTCTGAACAATATACACCCCAAATCTACTCCAGTTAATTTTTTTCATTATTTTGTTTCCTTTTGTTTTCAGTGACCAAGAAAATTTGACATTGAACAAGGACTACCCCATCTTAATTTGTAACTCTTCAGTTACATATTATGGCCTTCAGGTAGTACTTCAAGTACTCACACAAACATGGTTGAGCTGGGAGCTTTGACAATGGATCAGTGTCAGAAAGTTTAATTGTAAAGTGATTTTCAAGGAGATAAAAATCTGTCCCCAGCTTTCAGCACTTTTCTACCAAGGATAATTTTAGTTCTATGCAAGGGTTCTCCTCTCTCCTTCCAAATGTGTTTTCCAAACACTGCTATGCCTATTAAGTATTTACCTATAATTAAAGTTTCAAAGTGCCATTTTTCATATGAAAAAAAATGAGGCACAGAAGGGTTGACTGACAACATTACCTCTAAGTATGGATTGCTGCTTTGGCAAAGTGTTTGGAGTTTATTGAAGATCTCCCCTGTCAATGCATTTCAAAAGCTTTTTTTAGCAGTGACCCTTGTAACTGCATTCTGGATTTTATGGCCTTTTTAGATTGCCATTCACCTCTTAATAACAGCTGTCTCCACAAAATGAATTTTGGACAAACTCTCCACTGCAGGGTCCATTCTTACTGCCATCAGTATGGCAGTTCTGTGTTTTCAGTAGGATGATGATAGAACTTAATGTTTCACTCCCACAACACTCCAGTCCTTGGGCCCTGTTGGTTGATGTTCTGTCACTGTCACACTAAGGAAGTTTGGCTCAGTTGTTGGTTTTACTGCTCTTCTAGAAAATCAAGCCACATGGTAGTAGCTTTCAGGTGGAAGGTAACTCTGTGCCATAAATAAAGTCATGGGAATAACATACAAGTACCATAGTTCATATACAGGTATTAAATAATATCTACAGCATCAGGAAACATCTGTTCTTGACATCTGTTTTCTGAGGTAGTGAGATCTCTGTCTTGGGGAGAAAAACAAAAAACCAAACAAATAGTAATAAAAAAATGCAAACCCACCATCATTATAAAGGTCGGGAGTGGGTGGCTGTGGTGCAGATTGTTTCTGGCAGCTTTTGCACTGTATTCAGGAGCCACTCTCTGCTCTGACATGCTGAGGACCTCCTGGTCTCCAGTTTTTCAGCTGTATTCTTGGGCATATTGCTTTTGTCCTTACTTGGTGGTTAAAGGTATCTGGGAACAGACTGCTGGATCTGTTGATCTGGGGAATGAGTTGGACTAAGGGCACTAATAGAAAATTACAGAGGTTTTGTAATATGGAAGAGAAAGGAGTCGAACCCATTGCCTGAGCCATGATCTACCAGCTTGTCTGCTCCTAGAAATGTTTCCTTTGCATGACAGGTCCTCCTCAGCATTTCCACTCACCTTCTTCCTCAGGGTGGGAAAAGCAGCTGAAAAACCTCGCTGTAAGAGATTTTTAGACATATTACAGGGTTTTATGCTTCCAGTTCCCATTGATTTTCAATTCAATTTTCACTCAGATGAAATTCAATAGGAATAAAATACCTAATTCCTTTATGCCATTGAGAGCCTTCTGTCCTGGGTCTTATGGTAGGCTGTGGAACGAGTGAGCATTGGCTGTTAGTGGGATGTGACAAGCATTAAGAAATAAGAGATTGGATCAGTGTATTTCATGGGACTTTATACAAATCTAAGCAATTGGCATTTCATATAAAGGAGAAGGGGAAAAATTACTAGTAAAGACATGGTGATAGCAGTTTCTCAAAGAACAGATCCCAAAGGCACAAGCAGAAACTGTGCCATTGCTGGGGATGACAGGCTGTGTACTGAGACATCTTTTGTTAACACATGAGCCTTAGCCAAAGACTCAAAAAGGAATCAGATTTTTAATGACAAGCCTAAGGGACTATGATGAGCCTACAGAGACAGAATTGAAGTAATCAAGACACAAAAATGAGATATGACCAGAAAGTTGCATGAAACTACACTGAATGAGCATTCAAAGCAGTAGGAAAACCAAGCCACAGGCTGGCTAGTCAGCAGAATATGGTGATGGCAGTGACAAATGATGTTGAAGATGAAGGGGTACCTAATACCTGCAATATATAGTATTTTATTTCTGAAAAAGTCAGCTGTAAGGAGATGCCTACCACAAATAATATAAATTACAACAAGATATGGAAGATTTGCAATTTTTTTGTAAGTCATCTTCTGGTATCTCACATATTCCATGGACCCTCAGCTAATCCACTAGTCACAGGCTGAGAAATAGTAAACAGCATGACCACCCAGAGTCCCTGGCAGACCTTTTCTTTGTCTCTGATGAGTTATTTGCATTTTCATGGGGACATGGATGGTAGAGGTGGCCTCTTCCTCACTCCCATTTCACCCCTTCCTAGAGAATTTCTTAAAATTTTTCTCTACTGTGTTAGTTGCACAGCTGATTGTTATTTATTTCTGTTTCTTTCTGTAGTTATCTTCTCAGTTCAGTCCTATAGATTTTCTCTTTCCAAATAGTGTGAAGTTCTTCAGCATCCTCAGTATAGTACTCTTTGCTGCTAGCCATCCCTTACTCATTAGAAATTTCCTCATGACAGCTTCTGAATCAAGGAGAGAGCTAAAAGGTGATGCTAGTTTGCATCATGTTGGCACTGCCAAGAGGAAAAATAATGTAGCCTCAGGCTTCTGTGAGGTTCTGTGAATCTGTAAAAGTAAATATGCTGGTGAGGACTTAAGAGAGAATCCATTCCTGATCCATTCTGCCAGTTACCTCATAGGCAGACACAGGTACTTCAGCAAAACAGCACTTTTTATGTTTTCAATTTGTCTTTCATACTTTTTAAATGGAAAAAAAAAATCTCAAAGATGCTATTATTTCTCATTATTAAAGTTCCATTTTCAATCAGCAATTTCCTCTTTTTTTCTTTTTCTTTTTTTTTTTTTCTAAAAATTTTCAGTAAGGTGTTTTTAAAAACTCAGAAACATTGTGCTGGAAGTGAAACTTTTCAGTTCCAAACTTACCAAAGCATTTCAAAATTTCTTTTCTTTCTTTGGAAGAATATTTAATTTATAAACTATAAATGCCAGGAGAGGTGTTAACTTTTGTATGTTAAAACCCTAATTAGATTAAGTTGGATTGTACTTTGCATGTTCTCTCAAGCTAATTCCCATGATCACCATGCTTCAAAACCTTTATTAGGGGGTTTTGTTAGAGATGCATCACTTTACTGTTGCTATTCATATGACAAGAAGAGTGGATTCAAATGTACCCTTCTTTCAAAGCTGTGTTTGTCGCTGACCTCAGATGTTGAACCGAAGAAGAGAATTGGTTTCTAAGCACTGCACTGTGTGTGCAATGCCAAGAAAACTGGAGAGTTCTGACTGGCATCCTTCTAAGAGAGGTGATGTGAGAACCTTTTTGTCTAGCTTGTTACATCCATCAGAGCCCAAAATACTTGGGTGTTGTTAAAAGATACAGAGATTCAAAACTGACTATTGTCTCTCTAGTGAGGAGTTGTCAAGATGAAATGAAGGAGGCAGCACTGTGGAGAAAGAAATATTGGGATCTCATTTTGAAAGAGAAGGTTATGACTAGAGATGAGGAAACTTCCTTCTTTGATTCATGAGGAAAGTGAAAAGAGGATGACTGGTTAGGTGGCAGTCTGTTGATGATGCCAGATTTTCAGGACAATAAAGTTGAGGACACTTAGCAGGACTGACTGAAGGATCTTATGAAACTCAATAAGTACTCCTTAACTATCCCATGAAATTCAGCTTAGATAAGTGTTCAAGTGATGCATCTGGGAATAATCAAAACTTTGCAGATAAAATTATGGGCTTTCAGCCATCTTACCACCAAGGAATGAGGTCTTGGGATGATAAAAGACAGGGCCATGAAAGAATCTGATTAGTCGTTAGTGATGTTCATTGAATATTAGGAATAAATAGGAAGCAGATAGAAGATAAGTACAGAATATTTATGCCAGCATATAAATACATGGCACACCCACATCTTGCATATTGCCTGCCCCTACCTTTTCAAAAGCTTCACAAAAGGGCAACAAGGATGATCACAGGAAGAGAGATTTCCATTAAAAAGAAACTAAGCAAAGTAGACCCTTTGTATGCCTAGAAAAGGAGACTGATGGGAGAGATGATGAAGGTATCTAGACTAAAGCACCATACACAAAGAGGTTCCCTCACGCGGTTTGTGCACAGTCTTTGCCAGGACAAGAAATGAAGGCAAGATGACAGATGTGGCAGCTGGAAAAGAAGCAAAAGCAGATCTTTAAACATAACATAATTAAGTAGCCACAGGGTACTGTCATAGTTTAACGTTTCTATGGGTTCAAGGGAAGCTTGAACAAGTTCCCAAAAGGGAAATCCAAAGAGGTTAAAAATACACATAAACCTCATCTGGCTGGAGTAGTCTTTGAGACTCAGATTGGTGGAAGCTGGAAGAGTTTTTGGAGGAAATGTTCTTACTTTCTTCCTCTGTCCTCCTCTAGGCACTCGCTTCTGGCTGCTGAATGAGACAGTGCCTGGCCAGAGGGATGCTTGGTCTCACCCAGCCCAGCCATTTCCTGTTCTCATGGTACCAGGCACTTATGTCCTGAGCTCACACTTTCTTTCCATATCTGAATGAAGGACAGGTCAGAAACTGAAGCAGAAGTAGCCTGGGCAAATTGTTTGAATGCTGAAATCTTTATATTCTTTTTGAGCAAATCTTCCTTTTTAGCTAAGCTAGGAATGGGTCTGTCTACCAGAGTGTTCCTACTAGGCAATCAGAGGGAAATACTGACAATCAGAGGAATGTTTTTAAAGCTCCTGAGTTCAGATTAATACGATTTTTTAACATGTAGGGAAATCCATGAAAAATTTATCAGTGTATAATAGCTGAACAATCTCTCCAGGAGACTTTAATTTCTGCTTCTAATCTTTTCATCTCAATCTGCTGGGTCAGCTTTGCACTTCTCCTTGTGTGCACAATGGGGAACAATGTTTAGCTGATGACAGAAATGCAGGATGGGGATTAAGTACCCCCCAAGCTTTCTGTATTTTAGTAATGATGTTGAGCATTCCCTAGTCCCTGGTTTTACTCCCCTCCTACTCTTCCAATAAATTAACTCGTAAATCTGAAAATCAAGACATAGCTTCACTGGGCAGGGAAAATACACCCTGCAAATTTTCCTAAATACCCCTTTAGGAAAGGTTTAACTTTGATTATTGTAATTGATTATCTTAAGCCCCTGAGTGTCAGAATTCTGCATTACACTCAGCATGTAGTTTGATGAGAAGATGGATTTGGCAGCAGTCTTAGGTGTCCTCACATTACCACTCCCACCCACCCACTCATTTCTGGTCCGTGGACCAGGTTTGCTCCCTAGATAGAGCTTCAAAATCAAGTTAATCTAAATGTTCTTCAGTGTTAAAATACCACTTACACCATGAGCTTTATCTCTGTCTTCCCTTCTCCCTGCAACAGCACAAGTGTTGTGGGACTGTATGGTTAGAGAAGTTTCTTACAATGGCCAGTTTTCAGCCCAGTCAACTCACAATATAACTGAACATTGGTGCCAACATGTGACAACAAAAGGTGGCCTTCTGCTGGATGGTAACTCAGACCTGGGAAAATTCAAGCCAACCATGAAGTTGCACCTCCTGTGGTGCGTTGCTTTTTGGGCTGCATGGTAGGCCAGAGCCTTGAGTCAATCTAGATAACAAGTAATTCAACAAACAGTCCTCAAAAGAAGTTGAAAATCAGCTTAAACAAGGAATAAAAAGTAATAATATCCTTTTTCTTCAAACACATCAGGAGCATGATTACTGACAGAAAATCTCTAAGATGCTCGAGGCCTGAAAGGAACATTCAAAAATGCCACAAAAAACATTCAAAGCCACAGCAGAAAAGCTGTCTTTTTTTTTTTTGCACCTGTGCTTACCATGGGGGAGGCTGGTGAGAGTCCTCTCCCAGAATCCAAGTTTATTGAATACATTTTAGGGTTTGCTTCAAATTGAAGCATCCATAAATAGATTATAGAGTAAATTAACAAAACGAGCTATAAAAACTCATCAGGTGTAGAGACATTCACTTGGAAATGTTAAAGAAATTCAGGACAGAAACAGGTGATTGTGATGTACAGCTTCTTAGCTCAAATAGTTTTGAGCTAGAGGACTGAAATCTGACTAATACAGCAACAGATATTAAAACAGCATTCAGGCAGATCCAGGAAGCTGCATCCCAGTAAACCTGACATCTGTGCTGGGAAAATGAGTAGAAATTACAGCAAATAATAGAAATTGTGTAATCTGAATAATTATGGCATATTGTGAAGTTTTGTGTGTAAGTTTTAAAAGATAAATCTTAGCCTAATTGTATATTCAGATTCTCTGAAGGTATTTACTAGTAGGAATACCCAGGAGACCCAGCTGAGATCACCTGCTTGGGTGTTCAAAAGGGGTTTAACAAGGTTCATTCCCAAAAGCCTTTAAGAAAATAAAATACTCTGGAACAAAAAGGAAGATGCTCACATCAATAAATAACTAGTTGGCATAGAGAGCAGAGTACAGAAATAAATGGTCAGTGCTCACAGTAGAGGTAGGTCATCACTGAAAACCCTGTGGAGATCTGTGCTATTCAACATATTCATAAGTGGTCTGAAAATATAAAAGAAATAGTGAGGGGAAAAAATCTGCTGATGGCACCAAGTTACTCAGAAAAGTTAAGAGAACAACCAGCTATGGTGTATTGAGAAAGATCTTATAATGCTGGCAATAATAGGGAGAAAAAAGATATTCAGTGCAGACAAATGCACACAGGAAAAATAACTCTATCTTTACATATAAAGTGATGGGTTGAGAACTAACCATCACTTCTTAGAAATGAGATCTTGAAGTAAATGGATAGTTCTGCAAAACTGTCACGTCAAGAACAGTCGAACCAAAATTTTAAGAAGAGAACAATATAAAAGTCATCATTATGACAGTATATAAATCCATAGTACACCTACAGCTTGAATATTCTGTGCAGTACCAGCCTCCTCAGCTGAGAAAGAACAGAAAAGGTTGAAAGACAGATGGCAAGAATGGTCACCATGACAGAATGGGTTCACAGGGTATGACCTACGAAGACAGGCGGCAGAAGTTGGAGCGGTTCAGCCTGAAGAAATTTGTGTGGAGACATCACAGCACCTTCCAGTACCTGAAGGGGCTACAGGGAAGCCAGAGGGGGACTCTTCATCAGAACCTGTGGTGACAGGACAAGGAGCAATGGATACAAATTGAAAGAAGGGAAATTTTGGTTAGATGTTAGGAAGAAATTTTTTATTGTGAGAGTGGTGAGACATTGGAACAGGTTGTTCAGAGAGGTTGTGGATGCCCCAGTCCTGGCATGTATTTAAAGATGGATTGGAAAAGGCCTTGAGCAACCTGGTCTAGTGGGAGGTGTCCCTGTCCATGGCAGGGGATGTGGGACTAGATGATCTTTAAAGTCCATCCAAACCCCTTAACATTCTCTGGTTCTATGACCCAGTGATGAGGACCAGCAAGCTGGAAAGGATATGACCAGTGCTGGGGCAGGTTGAGACAGCTCTAGATCTTGACCAGCTCCAAAGCTTGTTTTTCAGTATCAGAACAGATACATTAGCACAACTGAGGAGATGGTGAGTTTCCAGCATGCAAACAGGAATGAGGCAGAAATCCTAAAAGAAGAGCCTTGCTGAGTCACAACATCAGAAAGTTAGAGGTACAACCCAGGGGCTGGTGCTTAAGAAATGGAGCACATTGGAGTATCTACAAGGCACTCTGTCCAGCTGAGTCTCATTAGATGCTTTAGGATGTCTCTGCAGCCAATGGAGAATAAAAGTCTTTCCATTTGGGCCATGAAGACCGCCAAAATTAGGATCCTATTCTGATGTGGACTCCAAAGAACCCTCTCTGTCTCCATTAATTGGAAAGGTGATGGAGATTCGATGGGTACCTAACACCCTGATAGGTCTGTGTGCTGGAGCATTCCTGTGGATGGATCTATCGAAAGCATCTATCACATTGTGACTCCTGTTAATGAGTTGATGTAGAGGACAGAAAGCTTCAAATCCTGTCTAGAGGTTTTGCTCCTGTCATATTTACACAACTGTGAGCAGGAGCCACAGATGTGGCCCCAGCACCGTAAAACTGGCTAGGGATGTTCAGAATCAGAGCTGTAACCAGCACCAGTTCCTTCTGTCCTATACAGAAAGAACATCCCTGCATATATTCCATGCTTTAGGAGTTGCTCTTTCAACAGCTTTATACATCACTGACATACTCCAGACATGGCACACTCATATTTGTTTTCTGTCTGAGCACTGTAGCAGAAAACAGCCTATGATGAGACCTGTGAAGGCTACCTAGAGTTAAAGGTGTGGCAGCAACATCTCAAACTGTGTTTCATTTTGAAACATTCACAAAAACCAGTGTGAGTTCACTAAGTTCTTCCACCCATAGTTTTAAGCTGTGTATTTTTCACAGGAGTTTTAATTTTTCCAAGTTTTTCTAACTGAAACAGGAAAGCTCTAGAACATATTGAGGGAACAGTTTCTCCCTAAATCTCCAAATATCCTGACACAGGGCAGCAGCAACTTAATCTTGAGATAAATTAATTTTTGAGTAATATGTGCATCCTTTCTTTTCCCTTTTTTAAGATTGTGTTCCTTCAGTTGCTTCAATTCATTTTCTCTCACAATTTTGTTTTATTTTTGATTGTTTTACTGTCCTTTTTTCTTTAGTCCTTTTCCTACACCACAGTCTATCCAGTGGAGAAAATGAGGTGAGAGAAGATGGAGATTAGGGAAGACTTTTGAGCCATGAAATTTGAGTCTTTAATTTAGTACAGACAATTTTGTCTACTTCTAGTAGCTACACCCTTTTTTTATACTGCTTATAGTTCTGATACTATTTCTGAATTGGGAGCATAAAAATGTAAAATTTAATATTAAAAACTACAATAGAAAGACAAAAAATAGATGTAAATCAATGTTTCAAGGCAAGTATAAGTTGCTAGCCTCACTCAGGCTGATTGTTCCTTTCTGCAGCAATAGAATGTTGTTCTTTCATGGTCAGTATTAGTGTAGAAACTTATCACCAGCCTTTTTTTTTCCCCTTGGTCATATTTGGAGGCTTTTGGGTGTTTTTTTAGTATCCTCAGAAATGGCAATGAAAACATTGAATATAGAGAAATTAGTCTGGTTTTACTATTGAGAAAATAAGTTAATCCTTACCTGATTTACTAAAGAATAAATAACTTGTTAGCAGAGTTTTAGATCTTTTTTTCCCTGTCTGATATTGCACACCTTGATTGTAACTTGCTCATTTTTTGTATCCGAAGGAGACGAACATGCTCTAAGGAAAAAAAAAATCTTTCTTGGCCATGCATTAACATCTGTGATGGCTTATTTGAGTATCAAAGAATTCTGTTTATAGTTCTTTGAATTTTAATCAAATTCTTTCAGTACCTGTTTTAAAGTAGCTGAAAATTATTATGTAAAATTCATGCATGGTGTCTTTTTAATAAACAACAACAAAAATCATTCAAATAAATAAAGCAATCGGCTCAGAACACTTGAATTTTCTTTTTAAAAAGTTAAGTTAGTCTTAACTCACAGATTTTGAAGACATTATAATAAAGAATTATTGGAGGAAATATTGCTTTTACTGTTTTCAGTTAATGCTTAATGTTGTTGCAAATTATAAAATTTAATTAGCTATATAAATGCCAGAGGAACAAATAATGTGCTATTGTCTTGATATCTTTCCAGAAATTAGTCTTTTAAAACAAATTTGCCATATTAATCATCTAAAAATATTTTTGATCACTGAATTAATAGTTTGCAGCCTGTTTTCAGGTATTCATTGCCATAGGTGATTGCCTCTTAATTACTACATGGGCGCTTTCTATTCACTCTTATTAATTCATGTTTTCTGGCACAGTCCCAAAAGGCAGCCTTGCCCTATATCTTCTAATTACTTCTATAATTGAATTTGCCCACTTTTTCTAACCTATTTTTTAAACTGACTGTGTTTGTTCATGGTTTATTGTGTCTTTTTTGTGTCAGTTCTCTGCAAGCAGAATGTACATTGATTCTTTCCTCGTTTCTCATTAATTTTCAAGAGCTTTGCTGCATGTCTGTTTTTTCAGCCTGTCAGACCTATTGCTAGACCAAAAAAAGATTCTTATTATTAAAGGTTAGGTAAAATAGACTGAAGTTAATTAATTCATTAGTAACTCTGAGCCAATTACTGAAGCCTTCTCTTATTTATATACTTGTTAACAAGACAGAGATGAGAAAGGCCTATTATAGACACATGTCCTTCAGAAGTTGGGCAAACCCTCTGGAGCATATGCATTTAGTTCCACCAAAGAAAAAGAATTGATTCCAAAGTGAGGACTTGAAGATCTAACTGGCAAAGTCTTCATAAGCTGATGGACCTTCTTGTGACCATCCAAATGTTGGTTTGGATTCTACCTTTTGATTACAAGGAATAAATTTTAGTGATCTGCTTTAAAAAGTGCACACATAATGTTTCGATATAAATATATTGACATGCCAACTTCCCCAGAATTGTTTCTTGGGATGTTTGGGAATAGTTGAACAAAAAGAAATTACCCATGCATATCTATGCAATTAAGAGGGAAGTTGCTGATTTTGACTTCAGATCATTTCCCTCTATTGATAAATGTCATTTGATATGTAGTTGGGAAGAAGCCCCATTAATTTTTGGTAAATGTTCTGCAGGCTATGAACTGTACATGAGAGCTGAAGTCCTACACAAGCTACAGACCTATAAATAAAATATGGAAGGTACCGTGGACCATTGATCAATGTCAGATGTTTACATTAGTGACACACATATTTTAAGCATAGTATTCAAAACCTGACCTTATATTTCTTGAGGCTGAAGCATGACAAAACACCATTCTCTCTCCCTGAATCCAGTGTTGACAGAGGTTTGTTGTTTTTAAAAGGGTTATTCATACTTTATTGTGGGGGAGAAAACCTTTGGGGTTTTGTTTTCTCATAACTCAACAACTTGATCACAGATCATTAACATTAGAAATCAATTCTTTGTCAAGTGTCTTGCAAGCCTGGTGTGGTATCTAGATTTGGAGGGAAATTATGCTAAGATTGAGGAATACTGTATGAGCTTTTTAAGCAAATAGACAAAGCATGGATTTAGAAGTATCTTTCATCTGTTTTGTAAAATATAAACCCAAATAAATTTAAACAGGAACCACTGGGGAGCAGAAAGCTTGGCCTAGCCCAGTCATTTATGTTTTTAAGGAAAATTGGTCTGTCTCTCTAGGTTTAAAATCCTAAAGGGTAGTTACTCAATTCTCTGGAAGTCCTACTCCCATGCCAGGGACAACCATAGATTGAAATCTTCAGCTACCACTATAGGAACTATTCTCCAATCCATAGTCATTTCTAACTTGAGAGATAATAGGAAGAGAAATGAAAGAATACAACACCAAACAGCAAATGATCCCCAGCTGAGCCTGGTCACTGGGAGAAGGTCTGGGTACCATCACCATGCTGTGCCAAAATATCTTCTTGCCTCTGCTTCCTCCTGGAACACACACGCACACACACACACACACACACACATACACACACATACACACACACACACACACACACACACACACACACACACACACACACACACACACACACACACACAAAAACAAACAAACACACACACAGAGCTTCCTCACTCCTCCCTGCATGCCTTACAGCTCACTGCAGAGTTGGGTATTTATTATTCAATCCTGCTCATTCACTCCCTTCCCAAAATTAGTTAGGAAATAACTGGCTGATTGAAACTGCTGATATCTTGATCAGATCATTATTATTTCTGGTAGGAAATAAATAAGTAATTAATTATGCAAGTGCTTGGGCTGCTCTGTAGTTAAAATAGCTTTGAGATTTGCACTTAAAACAGGCATTTGCTGCTTGATTTTGCGTGAATTACATGATGTGGGCTTGCCAAATTTATGTCATTCATTTTTGGAATGGAAAGTTACTGGTTTTGAGAACTTTTCAAACATATATTTTGATTTATTTTAGTTATTGGCAGTTACCTTTAGGATTGTGTGTGAATGAGAGACTTCAGATACTTGGATCTGTCCAGTAGAAACAATGTAAACAGGTTTTTGATAATTTCATTAAAGTAGAGTGGCATATTTAGACAGTTTAGAAGTGTAGTGAAATGAAATAAAAGACTTTCCCTTAGCACTTCATTTTATAACTAATGAATTTATCAGAATGAGTCCTGTTATATGCAATAATATTGAAATAACTTTTGCCACAATAAAGTGCATGCTATGATGAATCAGCCACTCAGCAGCCTCCCATGATAACAATATTTTCAATTCTGGGAGATCTGAAGGCTTCTGTCACCTCTGTTTGGACAGACCCTCTAATATTCAGTAAGGTTTTAAGGAAATGAGAGATGTGCTTCTGTGTCATCCCTGGTGTTATCAGAACTAGGGTAACTTGGAGATGCTGAATTTCAGGCTGTTCATCACAGCAAGTTACAGCTCCTTTGATAGTGTGGATTGACAGTGACAATATCATCAAACCAAAATAACAGAGATTGTGGTGGTTACTCCACAGAGAACTGTGGACAGGACAGTAACACCTTTTTCATTTTTCACAGGGCAGTGCAACATAAGTCTAAAATTATAAGAGCAGCAGTAAAAAAAATGAAAGGTTTTCTGACTGAAAACTTCCTCATTTTACTTTTGCAGTTCTTGCATGTTTTATAAATTTGTTTCCATCCTTTACTTCTGTACCATGTTATGCTGCATTTGACTCTACTTCTGTCATATACACTGAATTGAAAAAGTCACTGCTAGCTATTTCCTTTCATAGTTATTCTTGCTCTTCTTTCCTCTGAGTATCCTCTAGCATGTCTTGAAAATGCTCCTCTGCCTGCCATCCTTATCTCACTTCATGTGAATGCATTTCAGCTTCTGCACCAGCCACTGTAGTGCTTTTTAGTTAATTCTATATCCTTTCAGTAACTTCAGGTAATCATCAAGGAACTTGTAAAGAGTGTATTGACTTGTAGGAACATGCTTGTTTCTTCAGGCTCTTCCTTTAATTCATTATTGGTTCTACTTTGTAGAACAGGCTGTGACCACAGAGAATGAATGGGCTTGGCTGGAGTTGTAAATCATAACCATCATTTACACACAGGGAAGCTGAGATTCCATGACTTTCCACATGTGACAAGGGAGGAGTGTGGCAGAGAGAGCAGCACAGCACCTATTGACTGTTGTATAATCCTGAGCTTTTACTGTTGGCCCTTTCAGCCCTTTCTAGTGCACATTTAATGTGCAGATATTAAAACATATGCAGAGTGTTGTAGTGAGTAAAATCTTGTAGCTGTCAGTGGAATTTAAAAGCCTTTTCTAGAGGAAGCACTTAAAGTCTTTTCTGTTACTTTCCATTAAATTAGAACTTAAATAACATTGTTAAGTATCTCAGATATTAGAACTTTTCCTGTATATCAGAGGCTTACCTGAAAATGAGTCACCTGATTGAGTAAAAGACTGAATGTCAACAACATTGATCAACCACATTCCTGCTTAAAATCATTAGATCTCCCCTCCTCCAGCACTTGAAGCACAGCTTTAGAGAAACTTATTTCCTAGTTGTTCCCACATAAGCAAGTTCAAGCACAGAGTCTTGCAAAACAGGGAGCAGTTTCTGTATTAAGATGTGTCCCATAAGAAATGCATCAGCATTTCTTAGCTGATGCTTCATTATCTTCCTAAGTAAGCCTCAAATGTTTTAACAAATATGTTTCCTCTTACTTTAATCCTGAAGAGGAGAAAGGCTAAGCAACACTTTTCTTTTGCTTCCAGTCTTAATGCTAGTTCCCAAAATTCAGTTTTAAACAAGACAAGAAGCTCCATAGAATCTATTGATCTTTTAAATCAGGTCTTCCTGGTTAGTTTGTGGGAACAGGTAAGATATAAATTAATAATAAAGATAGAAATATATATTTACAAATAGAAATTAATCTTATTCTGAGCACAAAGTTTTAGTCAGAAGCATCAGCCCAGTACTGATCACGTGCACTTCAGGGGGACAGGATCACTCCTTGTGCTTGTAGCATCATTTCAGGGCACCTGGAGAAGGAGTTATGCTCCTTATGGGCATCCAAACTGCTAACACAAAACAAAAATGAGTGGTTATTGTCTGCATGTTGGCATTATGTATTTTACATCTACAGTAAGTGCCACCACTCAAATGCCAAACCTGTGCTTAACATTGTGCCAAAAGGCCTCCTGGCTGATAAACCTTGACAGTACATTGTTCTCTTGTCAAGGAGCATTATCCTAGCAATTCAGCAAAAATTTTTCTTCATTTGGACAGTGCATCTTTCAGACATTCCCTTCTTCTATTGATTTGTTTTCTCCTGTCCCTTTCTCCTTCTTTTGTTTTCTTATCATAGCTTCAGGTTATTAAGTGCAAAGTATTGATGGGAATGGGTGGTTTTGGTCGATGGAGAGCTAATGCATCCCTAATCCCACCATTGTTATAGAGTTATGCTCTACTCTGGTTCCTGATGGGGGAAAAGGTGCAAAGCTCTTGATCCTAGTTTTATTTGTCACAAACCCATCCATCAATCAAGCACAAGCATGTCTGAATGCTGAATGACATGTGGGTCTCAGCTGAAAAAATTCGATAACACTGTATTGTCAGGTTGCTCACTCCTTTTTTTTCGATAAGAAATACATTTGACTGAAATAGATAAGCATACACTACTAAAGACTTGAAGAGAGAGAGTGACACACATGACACCAAAGGTTTTCGATCTTCTGTATTAATGATACTTATGAGTAAATAAAATGGAAAAAAAGCTCTAGACATGCAACATGCTTAAATCCCGTGGGGTTTTTTATTAAGTTGGGGTTTCAAGTTTTTAATCTGGACATATATTGTAGCCTGCCACCTAGCTCCAGATGCTGATAGAATCTATGACTGAATTTCTATTTTTAAAAAATTTTATTGGTTAATACAGCAGATGTTCAGGAATAGAATATTATTTTAATAAACATTGAGAGCCTACGCGTTTATTATTTCTGAATAAGTATGAAGACACATAAGTACATATGTGTATGTGTAAGTATCCTTTGATGATTTGACAACGTTTTAAATTTCATATTATTGTACATATACATAGATATTTTATACTATGTAAATAAGTATGCACGTCATTTTTAAAATGTCCCTTTAAAAATTATTTGTATTCTCACATATGATTTTGGAATCTCTTTATACAGCTATTGTGTGAAGTACACTAATACATTGCTGAAAGCTTATCCCCTTATTTATATACAATTTGCTCTTCATACTTGCTTAAATAATTGCACTTAGAAACTGTTAAAATGTTGCAATTTTCCATTTGTACACTGTAACTCTGAGAAAAGTAATCAACGGATCAGAACAATTTAGAAAATGCATTTTATTTTCTTGCCATAGAAGTATACACTTTAGAATGGAGAACACATTAAATGACCTAAAAAATCCATCAACAAAGGTAACAAAAAGACAACCCAAATCAGAGGCTGTAAGACAAATAAGATGTAGCCTCAAGTACTGGCACACTCTATGAGTAAGCCATTTTTTCTTTGCTCTGTGACTAGGGGCTACAAAACTGCAAAAATCAATGTGGGAGTGCTTTATGTTTGTTGGGTAAATTACATGTGCTTGGCTGCTCTATTGTATCTGGCCCATATTCTACACCTGATACTTTTAGATGGAACTGTCACATAATACATATACTCAATATTGATTTTTGTAGATTTAACAGAGCTTGAACTGAACTCCATGGTAAGCAAGGAAAAACTTAAGAATTGCAGCTCCTCAAAATTGGGATAAACACGTAAATATAGAAATACTATTGAATGTCTGTGTCTGGGAATCTCCTGGCCCAGTTTTAATTTGGTATGGGCAAAGTCAGTACTGAGTAGTTGAAAACTGCTGGCATTTTTGTTGGTTTATCTTCAAATTATTTCTCTTTGTGTATTTTTAATGTTTGTACCAAGACCAAGTGAACAAGGAAAGTTATAAATTTTTTTACATTACATTCTGTTGTCTGAATACCCGATGATGCCAGATGGAATCCAGAACACCTCTGCTAGCACCAAAGAGCCCTTTAAGGTCTCTGTATGACTCACAAAGAAATTATTTTAGATTAAATTCTGTGCATGCAGTGAAGTCCTTGACTCTCAGATGCAGGACACCTAAGTCTACATTTAGACATGGGAATAGGTGGTCTCATTTCAATTTGCATATAATTTCAAATAAAAAAAAAAAAAGACACTAATTCAAATGTCTAAACATGAAACATGGAAATTTTGTCTGCCTTTGAAAATCTCCATGTTAGTTATCAAATAGGAGGTAATCAAGTGAGAACAGTTTGCTAGATTTGGGTCCCAAGCTGGTGTGACAGGACTAACACTCCCTAATAAGACCAAAGAAGGCTAATATTTTCTCAGGGGAAAGAGGGGGAAAAATATATTTGTAACTTTAAAAAGTAAATTAAGACTGCAAACATTACTTCATTTCCATTATGTTTGTGAACAGTGTATTACTAATGATATCTGTTTAAAGTAATCACATTTTTAAATACCAGTCTCCAGAGTAATTTCTAATCAAACAATAGTTGCTGTAGCCCATGAAGAAACACAGTTTAATTGCTTGAAAAATGGATCCTTCTGGTTTCACATCCACCCACCAGCAGTGTCACTGAAGCCTGCCTGCACTCCAAAGTCATAGCCCAGCCTGTGTTTACCAGCATTGCTCGTGACTCAGTTACACCCACAGTGTGTGGGTCCTGCAGGGAGGGACCTTTGGTCTCTGCTGCCACGAGGGATGCTGGAATTGGAGTTCAAGGAAGGAGAGAAAACAGGCCTTGGGTTTCCAGGGAATGCTTTACATTTTCAGCACTGCTCCATATTCCTCACCTCTCCCCTGACCTCCTGGGGCATGATCCTCATGGGGTAGCAGCTGCAAGGGGCTGAGACACTGGAGCTGCTCTGCTTGGCTTTGGCTCTGGGCTCAGGGAGGGCAGTGGGTGGTCCCTGGCTCACCTGCACCCTGACAGACAGCCAGTGGGAGCCATCTGCACCTCAGAACCCTACCTTCAAATGTTGTAAATCTATTGATGGTTTTTCTGTATTTAAAAAATTGTAGGACATGTTTTCAGCTGGTGTTAATTGACATAATTCCAGTAATGTTCTTGCTAGGGCAGCAGTTTCCACTAATGAATATCCAGCATTGTATCTCTGCCAGCAGTCAGATGTGGTAATCAGAGCAGCCAGCCTGAGAGTAAAGCAGAGCCTTGTCAGGGGGCCTCCACTTTAAAACTTTGTCTCTTGGTCTGTCATTGCTTGATTTTATTATTCTAAGGGCATTTTGATAACCCTTCTGTGTTTAGGTCTTCATGGTGTGAAGGTCTGACTAAATAATGAGGATACTTTCTCTTTTATCTTTAGAGGGAGGATTTACTTATTACTGCCAATAATATGGGTCAGATTTTCAAAGGTGTTTTAACTTCACCTCCATGTTTGTACTGCATAAACACTTGCAATTGCTTTTGTATCCAGTCATTTCTACAGATGAGCATTTACCATTATTTTGCTATGCAAGTGATGCTTGTGTGTGTATTCTTCGATCTCATTTCTATAGATAAACATACACAGGCACAAGTGGGTGTCGTGCTTTTATGTGACATTTTACTGTGCTAAGTATTAAGTGGACAGGACACTAACACCATTTTCATTCTCAAGATATATGATGGGCTTGTTTTGTACACCGAAGAGAAAAAAGAAAAGATTGTGAATTCCTTTTGCCATTCATTTTGTGTTCTGTCTTATGTGACAAGAGGCCATGAAGGATCTATGACCATGTGTGATATTCCCAATAAATGAAATGCCTCTCTATATTCTAACAGTATCTGCTATACTACCTTCTGGTACTGATCTCTCCATTTCATGAAACACAAATTAGTCATATAAAAAGGGACTTTAACTTTAAAAAACCCATGTGGCTCTGTTCCTTAGACAATAAAGAGGCTTAAAGAAACAGTGGTTACTTACTTCCTTTTGAAAGAAAAATGAATCTGAACAGGGTTTCATCAATGGGAAGGGCACTTTGTGTTTCAGAGTTCAATCCTACTTATGTGGTTTTAGCCATTTAACACTGTGGCTTCTGACTGCTGTCTGTCTGGGAACTGGATGCCAGGGAAGCAAGTGCTCAGGCATACCTTGGTAGCAGCTGTGCTGTATTTTCAGTTTACTCTTAGGTGCCACAATAGAGTCCCTGATGTTATGCTTAGATGCAAATCAGCTCCTGAAGTGAATGGCAGTAACATTGTTGACATCCAGTATATATTAGAAGTCAGCACAAGTATCATGTTGGTCTGTCTAGTGGACGTCCAGGACCACTCAAGAGGTTAAGGACATTGTTCATCAACTGGGAATGCAACTTGAGAAATGTAAAGCCAACAGAATTAGAAAGAAAAGGCAAAACACCATATGATTTGTCTGTTTAAGTGCCATATGGCATCTCTTTAAAATGTATAGTACTGGGGAAGAAAAGAGATTAGTGCAAAATGTAAGAGCTGCTTCATAAGGCCCTAAGGACCAGCAGTTCAAAATGCTGGAGTATCCAGACAGCCTCTCCTGCATCTTAAAGAATAAATGATGTCAAGCTACAGAAAATTATGGATGCAGTGCTTCTTGTTAGCCTGACACATATCCCAGGGAGGAATGATCAGAACAGTGCTGTGGCAGGATTGCTCTGTGTGTGTAGCTGTGCAGCCACAGCTGCTGCACAACTGCACAGCTCTGCTGGGTGAGCAGGTGTCAGTCCCCCACTGCAGTCCACAGCCCAGGTGACAAGCTGTAGGATCCCTCCAGTGGCTTGTTACAAGGAAGGGTTACAGAGATCAATTACTGTTTTCTTAAGCTGCATAAAGCTTAGTTCTAGCTGTCATAGGTATGTGTTGTTGCTTCACATCTTCATTCTAGTTTGGTGGGAATTTATTTGTAATGAGAGTAGTTGCTGCTCTGTTCTATCTTTTGCCATCACTGCTCTCTGGGCAGACAAAATTCACCTGCAGTTGGGTTCTACTCTCTTGATCTCTCATGCAGGGGCACAGGACACGCTCCTTGCTCTGGGTGCCTCAAGAGTAGCAGGATTTCTCCTGAATAATCCCATGCCTGACACCTTCCTTGTGAGCTAGGATAGCATAGCTGAAACACTTTCTGACTGTTCTGAGACAAGTTCTTCAAATTCCATTTCATCTTTATATCCTAATTTGGGAATTTCTTAGTAGAGCAAGGAAATACAGATTTGGTATTTTGCGAAGTTATACAGATTGGTTTTATTTTTGAGACCCAGTCAAGCCACTGCCAGTCAGCATTTCAGGTGAATGGTCCCAAGTCTGGTTTGAGCAAAATAAATAAATGCTATTATATGTTCATATGTATATGCTCTAATATATATTTTATACATTGGTTTCATCTGAACCAACTGAATTGACTGAACTGAATTTACATCCATATGAATGTAAAGAAACAAAAAGCAGGTCCTGATAATAAAGTGTATTTCCAAAGCAATAACTGTGAGAAAAGGACTCTAGGAGAAGACTCTTGCTTAATTTCCACACCTCTGTTAAATTATTTTTTAAAAACAAGAGTAGAATCATTGACTGGCCTGGATTTTTCAAACATCTCTGAAGTACTGCATTATGAATTTGCTTGCAGTAATAAAAGAGTTATTTCTTCACTTATCACATGCAAAATTGTAGAGCTCCATTTATTAAATATAAAAATATATTTATATATTTTAGAAAGCTACAAGTGAAAAATAAAATTCCAATGAAAAATTATTAGTTTTTCTTGGCTTGTTTTGGATTTGATTCTGTACCATTTCTTTTTGCTAATTTGACAACGTTCCTGCAAAAGAAAACTCAGGAGGGGATCTTCAAATGGGTCCCTACAGCTGCAAAACTTCTGATATGAGATAAAAACTCATGGAGTGTTGTAAAGCATTAACAGAAGAGATGAAATTGTTCCATCAACCTGAAGCCCCTGAAAGCTATTCATTTTCCACTCTTTATTCTCGTATAAGTCCTGGTAATGTCAATGAGAGCAACTTGCACTCTCAAAGCAAAAATCCACCCAAAGGCAACAACTCATAATGAAAGGGAGAAAAAGAAAAAAAATAAAAAAGAACAGGAACAAAAATTTTCCATCTTGAATTACAAAACCTTTAACTTCCCCACATATGTTTGATTCGAACAATATTTTGTTGGCTGTAAATTGTTTGCAATTGGAATGTTATATTTTTGGAGGAAATACTCAAGAAAAGCATTCCACCAAACTCATGGTAATTTGATTGCACAGTCCATATTTGGAGCATATTAGCACATTCGCTCCTGTGCACGAATACATAAACTGCCATCTCCCAAGCAGTGAGAAGAAAAGCGACAGAGGAGGTTCAGATGGGGGAGAAGGGAAGGAGTTGCCAATGAGGCCTAAGGCTTGCCAAAATCCTGTAAGTGAAGGAAACGAAACAAAATGCAGAGAATAGACAAGGAGAATAAGTGGCTAATTACTGTACATCCCACTCAACTAAAAATGAAACACAGGCACAAGACATCAGAGAGGCACATATTGCATAGGCACATCCTGACAGCAATGACAAAACAGTGTAATCACAAACAGAAAACTAGGAACCTTTCCCTCTTTGTTGGCAGTGTTGGTTGAATGTATTCTAGCAGAGAGGCTGTTATTCTCCTGTCACTGCCAGTCCTTTTTCTTCCCCATGTGGAAAGAAATGGCTCAGAGAAAGCGTGACTCCAGATCCTGCAGGTTCCTTGTGCCTGCAGCCTGCAGGGTCCAATTTATTTCCCACGTCGGGCAGTGCTTCCCCTGGCTCTGCTCAGCTCAGGTGACAGGTGTGTTGTGTGCTCACACTGGGATGGGTGTAGGTTAAGTCTTGATACAAATTACCTGATAGAAATTTAGGGCTGCTGAGAGATCCCTACTTTTTGTCATGATTTGCTGTGTCACTGTGAGCAGGTGGCACCCCTTGGTGCTGAAGTTTGTTGTGATTTTAAGATAGAGCCACTATGGGCTTTGTTAATCATTTGAGACTTGGTCAAAGGCTTGTGATTTTTCCAAAATTTAGCTGATGGTTACCATACATTCCTTTAATTCACCAGACTGATTTATTGCTTCATGTTGCAGTGAATAACAACTGGACACTTTATTATTTCAATCCAATTAAACTAGATATGGGTAAATGGAAATATTCTGAAAGATATGACTGTAACTCAAAGGTGGGAAATCTGAACACTGCAGGAAATTACTGAAGCCCTTTTGTATGTGCTCATCTCCCTCCTCTGGGCACTTGGCTTGTGCCTAGAGAAAGTGGCACAAAGTGGAGTGGTCTCTGTATGGGTCCTTATTCTCACCTTTGGCTTATGGTCACAAAAATTGGCCATATAAAGCAAAAAATTCAAAGCAGAGTCAATTTGATGAAGGAAGGAAAGGAACTGCATTTTATTTCTCAACAAATTCATAAGGGATGCACGTTGCCAAGTGAAACAGAAAGAAGGCACAGCTGGAGGCAATTAACCAGCTAGTTGGGTATGTACTGGCTGGGAAGATTTGCAAAACTCTCTGCAAATTGCTGCAGTCCCTGTCTGCTCCAAGTGGCCCATTCCTTGGTTGGCTGTAGATGTGCAAGAGTGCAGCAGTTCTGTGAGGACAAGGGAGCAGCCTCACACAAACTGATCCAGCAGCAGGTAGTTGGTGTAAGCACAGCAACTGCATCAAGCTAATGAAGGTGCTTCCTTAGGGACCTCTGTCTTCTCTTGAAGTGCCTTGAGGGTGATGTGAGAGTGAAGTAAGAATCACTGACCTTAGCAAATGAATGCTTTAGCATTCAGTCGTCCTTTTTACAAAACACTGGTTAGAAACTGAATAAAGACACAACTCTCCATACTTGACATCTTTCCCTGGGTGAAGCTGATGCCTCCTCAGTTCTCTTTGCATTGGGTGAAAACCAGTCCTCCACTTCTGAGGCTCACTCACTTCCAAGGAGAGCCTTATGCTGTGCTCAAGGAACAGTCCTGGTCTCCATCAGGGGTCTGTCTGCAAGGCTCATTACATTGGTGTGTGGTTTTCAGGAGCAAAGAGAGCTTGATGGCCCTCCACTATTGGAGAGCTTCCAGAGCAGTTTTGTTGAGTTGCCCAGTCTGGGGCACAGTGATGGTTTTACATTAATGGGCAATGGCAGCCCTAAAGCAAAGTAGTAGGGTTGGGAAACTGGACAGGTAACATCATCCTTTTAGCTGTGAGTCCTCCAGGCACAACCACCACTTCACCTGCAGTTTTTATGATTCATAGTTTATGTATATTGCTTACTTATTTCATTACTGGACTGTGCATGTGTCTCATGAGATGAGGTGTTCTTCAGAATATTTTGGGGTGTTATATTGAAAAATTACACCACACTATTTCTGCTTAAGGAAACTGGGACTTACACTTAGGGAAGCTTGCTCTGCAGCTAAAAGTGGCTGCAAAATGTAATTAATGTTGTATAGGGCATTTTTCAGCACTGATTTGCACTCAGTATTCTGGAGTGCTTCTAGGCTGAGGAACCTGTTACAGAGCTAAATTGTGTCTGGATTTAGGATGGAGGTGCCATCCCTTGTGGAGAAGGCTGTGTGTGATTGCAGTAGTATTGCTGTTGGGTTGCACTGGGTGAATAATCTGCAATTTGGGATTATTTAGGGGGAAAATGCTTGTGAATAAGGCTTTCTATCATCTTTATCTAGGTACAGCTGAGTGTGCCCTGATTGCTTCCCAGTTGTATTGCAATGCAGTGTGTGCAGGCACAAGTGTGGGGAATAATGCTGTAAGTGTTCCCTCAGTGGTATTGGTTATTGACAACCTTAGGTCTGTGCACCAAATGCAGGCTATCCCAGAAAATCAGGTGAAAATTCTTACTCCTCATGTCCATGTTTCTGAATTATATGAGAACAGAATAACTGAGAAGAAATTCTCTTGAAAATCTCATAAAATGTTGAGTATTTATAATCTCAGAACTCACAGAAAATACCATGAGAAATGCTAGACCATACAGAATGGATTCTTCCCAAGGATTAGTCTATTTTATGTGAAAATTTCCATGGATCTCCGTTAATAGTACCCACCTTTTCAATTTAAAGGATAATTTTTTTAAGAGTGAGAATATAAATCAGTAAAAGTGGCAGAAGTTAAAATATGTTGTATGTATAAAGTTTCTTCAAAATTATTGGAAAATCACATTATGAAGAAATATTATAATTATATGTAGTTATGCTCAAAACATACATTGTGCTTGGATCAAAGATCAAAAGTAAATATGGGACTTAACAGTACAGCTGTATTCTATTATCATTAAATTCCTACTTGTGTCTCCAAACTGAGGAAAACAAACCTTTTTAATGAAGCAATGTTTTAATTTGGGAGATTTGTGAAAAAAAAAATAGAAGTATTTTTCAAATTTCACATATTAAGTACGAATAATTTTTCATTTTGGTTTTGATACACTTTCAAACAACAGTGTTGGTCATAAAAATGAGATGTTAGCAGCACCGAAATCTCTTTAGAAAAAACAAAACAGTGGCAATGAGTTTCGCTTTTACAAATTCGAATACAGAGCTATGGGAAAAGGGAGCCTAGAAAAAGTAATGCAACACCAAAGCTGATCCCTTGGCTGGATGGAGCTTTGGTTGGCTTCTGGCTTGGCACAGGGTTGAGAAAAAAGGGCAGGGACTGTAAACTGCCCTTCAGTTCTGCCAAGCTGCAAGACTCCAAACTTCCCTGGCAATCAGCTGTCACTGGAGGACAGTGTCTTAGTCAACTCTTCTCGTTTTTAATTTCTGCTGCCTGGTGCTGGGAAAGGGACAAATGAGCTTTCACTGTGCTGCCTGCACAGCCCTGCTGTGCTTGTGCAGGAAGGGAATCTTCACAGGCCAGCTCCTCCAGTTTATACCACTACAGCAGCTACTGAATCACCCCTGGATATGCACAGCTTTCATCATCAAGTGAACAACAGTAGCTAATGAAAGCAATCAAATTAATTGTGAAACATAGCAACTTTATACTCCTTTACTCTTGCAGGCTCCTTATATTTTGCCAGTGAAAAACATCAAGGTGTTTAGTGAGGGACTCAGGGAAGCTCTGATGCAGAGGTGTTGCTGCAGTGCTGGGGGCAAGTGACACACCTTGCTGCTATGTGGCCTTCTAGCTGAACAAAAGCAAGATTTATTAGAAAAAGTAACTAACTCAATAGGACAGGGATACAGACAAAGAAAAGCCAGTTAATTCTGAATAAAAGTTATTTTGCAGGAATATGTTTACTTTAACTAATGCTCTAAATTTGAGTACACCCTTTTCTTTAATTTGGCTTATATTGCCCAAATGCCTCAAGGTAGACACAGATAGCTTTTTATTCAAACTTTGTAAAAATAAGTGTCCTGGTATTGTTTTCAACTGACAGGTCATCTTGGTTTAGAATCATTTATGTTCCAGCAGATGCTGGCAGGAGGAACAGCAACTCACAAGATGAAACATGAGAGTAAGAAGGAAAAGACAAAGTACTTTCTGAGGAAAAACTTGAGAAAATGTTGCTAAATCAGTCAGTGCCTTTGTCATTCCAACAAGCAAAAGTTTTTTTGGTGTTTTTTGAGTATCAGTTGCCTGTCCCAATCTTTTATTTTAAATACTCATTTACTGACAAATTATAAATCCTGAAATATCTTCTCATCTGAAAATTCAAACGATTAAATGAATACCAGCCACAAATAGAAGTGAAATGCAAGCCAGACACTCTGTTACCCAGAAGTGAAAATAATTCTCCCACACTGTTCCCAAAAGTTTGAGTAGATGACGAACCAAAGATGGATAATACGATATACCCAAAGGCTTGGCAAGCTTTGGGTAATTTGGAGCAAGGATCTGACAATTTGCAGAGCAGCTCCTGCAATACTCTGTGCCCTGGGCAAAGAGCTTTCTGTGATGTCCTCAGAGTTAAGAATGTCAAGTCCACTGATGGGAACGTTGAGTTCTCTGCTAAGTCCAGTGGAAACTATTCTGTCTAACAGCTGAAATAAATGTAGCAGTTCCTCTGCTTCAATCTCTGATAGAAAAAAAAAAAAGGAAGACATCTGGATGATGTTGTTACCTGAAGCATAGCTGCAGACAGGCAGTTAGCATTCCATGAGGTATTTCTGTCAACTTGTTTATTTTAGGCAGACAAACCCTTCCTTTCCAATGGCAAGTAAACTATTATTTATTATCATTTTTGGCTAGGAAGTAACAGCAGCCTGTGATGATAATTCTGAATTAAAATCCTCATTGAAAAAGAGAAAAAAAAAGACAAAACAATAGATGGGTAGCTCAAAATCTTTTAAAAATAGCAAAAGCAGAGGCCAGGATATGTGAGCAGTTTCCATTTCCTTGTAAAGAGGGGCTGAAGACCATCTGTGGAGGAAGAGTCACATCATAACCCTCCTGCCAGGCTAGGACCAACTTTGCCATGCTCTCTCCAACCAGCGTGATGTGAGTGATGTCAAGAATCACTCACAGACTCCTTTTTCCATCCCAGTGGGTTTCCATGCAAATTTCCACTTGTTGGCATGGCAGACATAAAGCCACGACACCACAGTGACACTGTGACTCCTGAAGCCTGGAGAGCATTCATGTGAATTCGTGTTAAGGATGTGTTGCTGATCTGGATGAAAAGTTACCAACCACTCCTTGTCC
This sequence comes from Peucedramus taeniatus, assembly GCA_013400575.1. Taxonomy (NCBI): domain Eukaryota; kingdom Metazoa; phylum Chordata; class Aves; order Passeriformes; family Fringillidae; genus Peucedramus; species Peucedramus taeniatus. The sequence goes on along the minus strand of WBNO01032487.1, from coordinate 24,034 downwards.
CTGTTACTTGTCCCTTCTTTTCATTCCCTATAATCATTTATGGCAGCTGGACACTGGCTGGCAGAACTGCATGAGTTCTGTCAGCAAACAATGAACGTGATTAGACAAAAATGTGATTAAAGCAAACAGTCAAAGGAAAAATTAATCAAAAACTAAACAAGCAAGAAAAATTGCTTATGAACATTTCCAAGATAAACTAGATAATTTTAATGGGACCTGTTCACAGACTGGGTATATGTGCAGGTTTGTTGGAATGGGAACTTCCAGTGGGAAGTAGCTGAGAAAAGATAGTGACGGCAAATCTCCTAAGCAGAATCAGCAAAAGCCAGAGCAAGGAATGAGAGCAGCAAAGAAAATTATTAGGCAGAGGATTAAAAACAAACTGAGAAGTCGTATTTCCACATTGTCCATAATTCATCTGTGAAACTCATTGCCATGGAATTTTGGTAATGCTTACATGATTAGGAAATAAAAAAAAAAAAAAATTAAAAAAAAAGAAGGGATAAATAAAGGAATGAAAAAAAAATTCAAAATCCTTTTAAAATATGTCTTAGACTCAGAAAGTTCCTGATTTTCAAGTGGCTGGACATGGGGTGAATATGGCAAGGAATTGCCAGTTTTTGCTCACTCTGTCCTGCAGCTCTACTGTACGCTTGCATTGACCTTTGCTGTTGAAGGAGGATGCAGGACTGGATGCAGCCATGCATGGTGCATGGCTGAAGAATGGTGCCACCATTCTTCTGGTATCAGATTTCATGTAATCAGGTCTTGTGCTATTTTAATCTGCAATCACACAAAATAAAGCTATGAAAGTCCATGGAAGGTACTGGAAAAGTCTGGTTACCATCCTGAAACTGCTAAACTTGCTTATACACACTGAAAATAAATTGTTATTCACTCTCCCCAGTAGAGCACCCCCATTTGTGTGCTATTTTAAAGCAGGAAGTGATAGTAAATTAGCTCATATGAGGGTTTCTGTGATTTGGCCATTTAAGTGGCTTTTTCCAATCTGTGTGTGTGCATGGATCATTTTGTTTATAATTTGCGTCCTTAATTACATGGAATGCTTAGAATGAAAAAAAAATGTTCTTTCTTACTTTCCTTAAATAAAAGTAATGTGTTAGTTAATCTGCAAAAAAGTGTCCTGATTAAAAGAAATGTGAAACTTCTGCTTTCTTAGTAGGACTAAATTTAGTCATTCTGAAATGTAGAATAGCTGCTGCATCTATTAAATATTATAATCTTGGTTATCATCCACTGAAATACATCCTTTTCCAGAGTTCTAATGGAAATATAACAAGATACCGAAAAAAAGAGTGTAAGGAAAAGAAAATTATGCTTGGTACTCTGAAAATTGAACATTTTAATGGCAATAGGATGAGGAGATGATGTGTGCTGCAAAGGACTTTTCACTTGGATTTTTCTCCCTGTAATTGGAGCATCTTAAATGATATCATGATGTTTAGTATGAGTAAAGCATGAGTAAATGTAGAAAAAGGACACAAAAAGACAAATTTCAAGCATTTGGCACTGGAGGAGCAGTACTAACAAAATGACTTGACTCACCAAGGCTGCTGTCCAGCAGTTACCAATGTGCTGAAGTTCATAAGTGATTTTTTTCTAGTGGAACTATTTATAAATATTAGGCTGGATGGGATCTTGGGATTTTATGATAACGGGACTAAATTAGTCTACAGGATTCTGGGTTTCTAATTTAGCTTTTATCACTACCTGAGTAGTGCTACCACGGGTATTTAGGGGAATCTCAATTAAAAATTAGAATTAGCATCACAGTTCCTTTTTGCTTCTCTGGATGCTAAGCAGTGTCCTGGACATTGTCACTGTGCACCCAGCAGCAGTGAGGGCCAACAACAGCTCCACATTGTCCATGGGCATCACAAAGGAAGGATAAAATCAAAGGTAGAGAAGTCGTGTCACTGTCATTTGATGATCAGCCAGCATTATTTCAATCTTATCCAGAGATCTTTGGTCATTTAACTCTGTTCTGTGTCCCTGTCCCCACAAGGTGGAACATTTAAAAGGATAAATCAGATGCTTGAGAGATGTAGGCTCGTGTGGATGAATGTATTGAGGAGCCTAAGGCTCTTTGATTTCCCAGCGCCTTTGAGGGTCTGGATTGTAATGTTGACTGTCATCAGCTTATTGAAAATAGCAGAGAACATACCTCTTCACTAACTATTTTATTATCCCTAAATGCCTACTGCGGAGAAGAAAAGACAAGATAGATCCCCACAGGACTCGCCATGGAAACACTGATCCTGGGGGGAAAAAGCCACTCAAGATCAGTGCTGTCCACTCTACGCAAGCACAGAAATATTCTGGGGCATTGTATGAAAAAATGTTTGTAGGCGTAAGGATTATAAGCACAAGTATCTGATCATCAGACACTGACAGGGTGAATGTAGCCATTAACTAATTAGCAACAGAATTTGCATAACCTGCAACCCTCTAATATTTTTTATGAATAAATTGATGGTCATCCAAATAGTTGCAAATGAATTAATTAAAAGAGATGATAGGATTATAGAGATAACCAAATGAAACTAAGCATTTTTAGTAATTAAAACATTTTACCCTTATGATTACTCACCTAATTCTACTAGTGAGATTATTTTTGTCCTGTTTAGTAGAAAAAAAACATGACCTGTTACTATATGATTTTTTTCTGGTTTTTACTTTTTCTTTTATTGCTTGACTGTGCTAGAACATCCAATGAATTAAAAAAAAAACCAAATTAATACATTAGCTTGTTAGTGGTTATCTTCTTAGGCAGGACTTGTGAAAATTTAGAGCATTTAAAATGGTCCAGCTGGCTGCTACTGTCTATTTTGACTGCTACAAAATTCACTCATACACACAAAATATTTCTCTTGTCCTTTGGTAATTAATAGGTTAGAAGTGCCAAAAAGAGGAAAAAAAAAAAAAAAGAAAAGGAGAAAAAAATCCTGTTGCTTTGGCACTATTATAACAGGAACTATGAGCCTCTAAAAAGTATGAAATACCTTATTCTATGTTTAGAGCTGATTGTGCTATTTGTTAGTTGTGGCCTTGAAGTATTTTGATTTAATCTTAGAAAACAGGGCTGATCTGGATGAATTCCAGCTGAAGCTACAGGAATTGAAGAATTAAGCTACAGAACATAATGAAATTATTCAGTCCCATGCAAACTGATGAGCATCACTCTGTGTAATGGGATGTGTGTGTGGTTGTATCTGAAGCTGGTTGTATACCATTGATTACAAAAGTACCTTTTACACATAGTGTAAGATAATTACTTTTTATGAAAAGCAGACTATTTTAAAGCATTTATTTTAATAAATACGTTTAGCACTAGTTTTCTGTATGTGGGTATATTGTTAGTGAGTAGTATTCAAGGCTAAAGCCCTCACCTTTGTGCTGATGCTGAAAACTATCAATTATAAAGCACCTAACAATGTTCTACCAATGAGCACTCTCTTTTAGTGGCACGTTCCTATTCCTCTCTTTAAAAGACAGATATTGCTGTGTGCAGGAGCACCAAGACTAGGGTACCATTGTTCAGGCTGATTAAGGGGAGGAGGAACTGTTCAAATTTTAGGGTTCTTTTCTTATCAGACATCTATTGAACTGAATAGCATTTTGTTTTATATCACACTTTTTATGGCCTAGGTATCTCAAAGCTCTTTACAAAACAGTCTGTTTCAATAATAAATATTACTAGAATAGTGAATGTGTAGGCATCTATTATGTGATCTGCAATAGCTCACATACTCTTTGGCATTTGAACAGTGCATTTAGGAAGTAGGGTGATGGGAATATGTAAGATAGTTTTATTTGCAAGTGTTAGAATAAATGTTTGAGAATAGTAACACTGAAACCAAAAGTAGGAGGAAAATGTTTATGCTGCACATTATAATTTGGTAAAACCTGCCTGGCACCCACCTGGATGCAGTGATACAGTTGGCAAGAAAAGCCAGAGCAATAATTGTTCAGTGGAGGGATGGAGCTCTTGGAAGAAATAGTCTCAGCCTACAAACATCTCACAAGTGATTTAAGACCATAGTGAAAACAATCCTCACCACTGAATTGTCTTTGTTAGAGTGGTGGACCTCAGACTGCATGGAGCAGATCCACAATTTCAGCTAATTTTGACTGTGCACAAGGAGAAAATAAGAGAAGGCATGTAATAAATGCTGAGGAGGCAGTAAGAGACAGAGATGGGGAAAATAAGAATGCTAGACAGTAAGAGATGTGTGCATCTCCTTCCAAAGCTCCTGGATCAGCCATGAACCATACTGGCACAGAGTTGTCCTCTGTGTCCTCAGTAAAATTACTGCACTGCTGGCAGAGACTTTAAAAAAATACATGCATCTGCAGCTCATCCACCACAGTTCACAGTCCATCAGAGTGGAAATTAGGGGAAATGGTAGAATTAGTAAAATCCTGTATTGTCCCCAACTGGATAGCTTGTGGTGAGCTGCAGTCTTTCCTATGGGTACAATGTACAGCTGTGTGCATGGCTTCCTCTGACTGTGAACCCCAGGTGCAGCTTGTCTTTCTTTTCTCTGGATTTCTGGCTATCTGTGCCCTAGCTGTCCTTTCCTCTAGTCAAGGTCTCTCTCTCTTCTTTCTCAACCTCCATGTGCTCTCATCTCCCTTTCAGCTCTTCTCTTCCCCCCACTCCTTCAGCCTGGACAACACTGCACTTCTTTTCAAAGCCTTTATTTTTAGAAGAAAATAAAATACATGAAATCTGAATGACTTCAAAACCATATTCTGGTGCTTTCTCTTGCTTCTCAGTCCACTATTGTTGTTCAGACAGTGTATAGAGCACTATATCAAGTAATTGGGTATTATATTTTGGACTGTAGTTCGGGCACTAAAAATAGCATATTGGTGACCACTTTGTTCCATATGCCTCCTTTATAAAAGGAGGTAACGGCACTTTTTCAGGTTTTCCATGTTGGAACATTAACTTCTAGCAGAGGTGCTATTCTTTTTGTGGTGAAAGCAAAATGAGTGTGAGCTGGGGATGATCATTGCTCCCATGAAATTTTGTGAAACTCATTGCCACGTGATTATTTTCTATCACCAGGTTCATACTTGCAGGTTCAGGCTGACATGTTGCCACTGCTGTTGTTTGACAGTTGCTTTGTTGTTCTACCATTTTTTTATCCTGTGCTCTAAAAGACAGCAAAAGGCACTCACAAAATCACTTTCATTAAGACAAGCACCAAGCCAGACACTGTTATCAAAGGCTGATGGTCTTGGTGTTCAGCTAGAAACATCTCACAGGAGCCTGATTATCACAAATGATAAGAAACTGCCTTCTGCCAGTTGTGCTCCTACAAAGTGTATCACCTGGACCTCCAAAACTCAAACCAAAAGGAACCCAAAATACATTGTCACTTTTTGCAACTTCTCTGTGCTGCCCACACTCACATAGGTGATCCTCAGGACTGGGCAGTGGTTTCTGTCTCTTGATGGGGTAACTGAACATGGTCTTGAGAAGTTGGCTTGAAGGCCTCTTTGTTTGGAGCATCTCTTCCTGTGTACCCCTTCCTGCTTAGTTGTCAAGGGTCCCCTGGCCTCTATTTCTGGAAGTCCTGTGGGTTATTTCCCTGTTCACTTCAGCCTCAGCCGGTGAGGTTGAGCTCCTGTGCACTGCTCCAAGGTGATCTCTTACTTTCTCACTCTTGAGAAGAAGGGTGACCAGCTGACAGTAAAATTGCTTGATGCTGATGAGCCCTTGGCTTTGTTACTGTGGTAAAACATACATCATTTGACAGCTGCTTGTGCATGGAAAAAAACATAGATGATTAACGGTTTCCTATCTTTCCTTGCTACTGATCTTCCTTGCTTATGACAGATGAGACTTAGATGTCTTTTTTTAAGAGACAGAGAGAGAAAAGGAGAATATTTAAACTTGTTCTCACCTAAGTCTTTTATGTTATCCTAAGGACCTTATTTGTAGTAGAGATTTTTGTCTAAATTTCAGCTCTCCTAAAATGATGAGATCTGTCACTCAGCTTTAAAAGGGAATCTGAATTCTTCCCTGGCTGGATGTTGTGGTTTTTTTTTTTTTTTTTTTTTTTTTTTTTTTTTTTTTTTTAACATGTTATATTATATTTTTTTTTTTTTGCAAAAGGGTATAATGCTAATTTTACTTATTCAGAAATTAAAATAGCAAACAGTTTATATGAGGTGTTGATAATTACCTATATTACTGTAATGCTGTGACAGATGTTGGCAAAAAGAGGCAGAAAATGCCTACAGCTGTGCACTCCATGATATCCAGTTTATACTCAGACAGAAGGCTAACAGATGTTCTGAACTGTCACTTTGCCTAAATGTTTTTAAAGTCTAAGGACCTGCTTTATAATTCACTAGGGCCTCATTTGGTTTCATAGAGGTTCTCAGAATTCCCATCTGTGACAATTAATGTCGAAGACTTTTATAAATCAACCCCTGTCCTTATTAGCCCTCTGCAAATAGATATTGTTTATCTGTGTACTCCCAAGGCTTCTATTTTTTGTGACATAGCTATTAATTTCTATTACTTGTATATAGCATAACTCTTGTTTTGAGAAGAAACAGATTTGGGTGACATGAATACAGCTTGAGCACCAGAGTCAAAAGATTGCTGCTATAACTTAGAGTGACCTCAGAATACCTATGTTAAAATATTCTTTATTTTCTTGATGAATGTTATGGTCATTTCTAAGGTGGCTGTAAAATGGTAGCAACTTCAAGGTACTTGTTTTCCCAAAGGAAAATATAAATCTTGGTGGTATCAAAATCAAAACTTAAACAAGAACGTTCAGCTGCCAGAGATATTCCTATTCCTAGAGAATATTTTTACTCAGAAATACTCAAAACATTTAAGGGGTACTTTAAAAAATAAGTGAAGGTTCATCTATTAAATTATGCTCTTTAAATTAAAAATAAAGATCTTATAAAAGTGATGTATAGGTAATGTATGCATGTAGAAAAACATTTAAAATTGTCATCTTCAAGCTCCGCCCAAATTTGCCAGCATACCTTCAGATAGGTAAAAAATGTCTCTGGAGTAAAACAACTTAATACTTTATTGATAGTTGCCATTTCTTTTTAAAAGCTGAATTCCTGTTGTGCAGTATTTTAATAGTTTAAATATTGTGCTAACATAATCAGTGTTTGTCTTCTGTTCCCCAATCCTGTATAGAAGCAGAACTCCAAATTGTACATCTTTCTGGGTTTGTTTCTAAATTACTCCCCACACTTAATTACGAGGATGAGAGGGATGCCTTATTCCTCTTTGTTATAGGCTAAGCTCTCAGTAATCCCAAACAAAAGAGCCAGTTCTGGAAGATATAGGATTTGCTAGCAGGATTATGGTCTCATAGATAATGATGTGCAGTCAGCAGAAGCGAAGCTTTATTTTAATTCAAATAAGCTAGTAAACAAACCACTGACAAGTCTGCTGGTGAGAGTAACTGGCTTCTGTTGCCACATTGGCAGCTAAATTATAGAAAATCTATTATACCCTGTTCACCATATGTTTAATTTAATACAGATACAAATTAAAGTATCCACAGTGCCTATTAAAATGACAATACATATTTTTTAAATATATGAATGTTTTAAGATACATTCCCCTGACCTTAAGAAGGGCAGTGCTGATTTGGGAGACTACAGCAAAACACATGCTAGTCAACAGATTCTCTTCAACAACAACAACAGTGATTTGAAAAAACACAGAATATTAATAGTACAGTTTTGTAACAGATAATGAGGTTAATTGGGGTGTTTTACCTTCTAAGCATCTGTTCTTACACACTTCACTCCCCCTAGGTTCCTGGGCCTTGCATTTGATAGAAGTGGTTGATATCTAATCCTCTGTATACTTTTTAATTCAGTGCCAGCTGCAGTATGAGGGTTTTGCCCTTTTCCTGCTGCAAATAACTATTCCTCATTTCTGCATATTCTCGTTTATTAATGTTCTTTCAAATAACCTGGATTCCTTGACCTGTCAGGAACCTTGGAATTGCTACTCTGTAATACTGTGGAGGGTTTCAAATTATGCAGAAGGATTCCTGCTTAGGGCCTGTGTTGTTCAGAGGAAAAAGTGTTGAGCACCATGTGTTGTGGCCCATTATGGATCCTGATTTACTTGAGCTCTGTGGTGGTTACAGTAAAAGCAGGTCTTGGAGAAAAATTAGGATAACAGCAGGCAAATACTGTGAGAATCTAACTAAGTGTGGGTGGTTCCAAATAAACTGAATTTACCGCATAAAGTCAGTAAGTCACTGCAAGTTATGGGGATCAGCAGATATTACTGTCATGAGGTGGTGATGGGCTACTTGAAACTTTATTGAAACCACAGAGAAAGAAATTAACTTCCCCAAATTCACCCCTTATATCTTAAATGGATGATGATGAAAAAAAGTGCCAGTCAAAATAATGCAAGTGAAGAGCTCTCTGGACTTCTGTGGGGTCCTCCTGCCAAGATTGGAGCTCTCCTTTCCAGCTCCACTCTGCTCACAGCAGGAATAGGGATGCAATGAAAATGTAAGTTTTGTGACATGACTCGCTTGGAAGTTGTGAATTGTCACTTTACTCCACGGTAATATAAGCAAAATTCACCATTCAAAATTATGTTTCCCACAATATCTAATATGTAAGAGCACATGCAAATGTCATGTGAACATGTGGACGTATGTGTGAAGGGAGTTCCTGGCTCCTATAAATGTGCAGCATTACATACCAGGCCCTAGACTGTGTATTATCATATGTACAATGTATAGAATGTGCATGGGCATGAGTTGTGCAGTGTAAAGTGTGCATATACTGTGTGCACATGTATGCTCATTGTATGTTTATTTCAATTTCATTTACCAAAACACATTCAGAATCAATATATACTTGTAATGTAGGCATAACATACACAGGAATTTAAGAGTTATTGCAAACAAGTGCTACTTATTTGATAAATTCATCTTTAGTATATTAAAAAAAGTCTGGTTCCAAAGAAAATTGACATCTAAGGAGTTGAATGTATAAAAGTATCAAGTCTGAGAGATATTTGGACAAAATACAGAATATTGCTGGTGCTGTACTTTCTGCTCTTCTTCCCAGGACAAATTTATCATATACCAAGTGGTCATCTTTCACTAAAGGCATATTTAACACCACAGCTACCCATAGCAAAATTATTGCAATAAGTGTGGAGGTAATAAATGAGCAGGCTCTCTCACAGCAACCAGGAAAAAAAAGAAAAGCTAAACAGAAGAAAACTCTGCAATTTTAGGAGGTGTATATAAAGTTCCTCCGTTGATTTCCATGCAGCAAAAGGCCTGCCTGCCCTTCAAACCTGCTGCTCCTCGAGAGCCACTCTTGTGTTTTACAGCCTCTTTGCTTTTGGGAAAATGGATTTTCTACCTTTGTATCCTTGAGGATCGGGGGCAGCAGCCAAAAAAACCTCGCTACCGGTGTGTCCCGAGGGTTCCGCTGAGGCTGCAGCGCGCTGGAAAGCGTGTCCAGCCTCCGCGGGTGCGCATCTGGAGCACACACGGGCACCACACCCCGGCTACCACTCGCAGCTTTGTGGTTAAAAAAGCGTGGACCTTGCTAAAGTGAAACGAGAGGCTGAGAACTTCTGGAAGTAGATTAGGAATCCCCTTTTCGCAGGAAAGGAGTCCCGCAGGACACGCGGGGTGGCGGCGGCCGAGCGAGCGCTGCTCGGGGGCGCGGGGGATCCGCGCTCCGCACCCCGCGTGGGCTCTGCCGCGGGGCTCTGCCCCCGGGCAGCCCGCCGGTATTAAACTTTAACCCTCTGTCAGCGAGCCAGGATGCGAAAGAAGGGCTTGTCCCGTGTGGTGTGAACCTCAGCTCCTCCGGGGCAGATTAAGCTGGGAGCCCCGGCGCGGGGAGCGCGGGCCGTGCGCGGCGGAGCCAGGCACGGGCTGGGGCTGAGCAATGGCAGAGCCACTGCGGTCACGGCAGGGCAGAAATATTGGCTGGGGCGAGAAATACCAGCAGCAGCCTGCTTCCCACTCTGCTTTGAAACAGCTTCAGTGCTTTGTCCTGGGTAGGAACTCCAAAATTCTGATTTTTTTTTTTTTTTTTCTGGACACAGTGTTGGGTCAGGCACTTAGCCCCTCTACGGGACACCGTGCCTGGCAAACACCTTACTGGTCTGTTGGAATATGTAACCTAGAGATATATCTAGATATAGGCAGTTTGGAGTAGTCCGTTATTTTATCTATGCACCTGGATGCAAGTATCTGGGTTTGGATGTTTTCTGGTTTTGGGAGGTTATTTCCCCAAGCCTAAAATGAATTGTGAAAGTCAAAATCTAGGACGCTTATTTTCCCACCCCGTGGTATCGGTCTCGGCATACTTAAGGGTACCAATGGCCGTGTGGGAGCCCAGCCCTTCTCAGATCAAGGGCGAAAAATGCATGTTGATATGCGAATTTGTCTCAGAGCCCTTCCAATCTGCGGTTCACTTTTTTTACTGTTGTTTGTTTGTTTTTCTTTTCCTTCAGAAAGTCTTAGAAATTGCTGCAAAGCGTTCTAAAGTTGTAGCTACCCGGTCCACACACGGGTGATTTCGTTTCTGGTTATCTCCAAAATGAGCTTTAAGCCAATTTCGTGCTTCAGGCTAAAGAGCGGGATTCGTATTTCCCTCCTAGATGCGTGGCATTCCTGGAATCTCTTTGTCAGCTTGCCGTAGGATGCTGCTGTAATTTGCTTGGAAACTCGCTCCAAAATTTGTAAACAGCGGTTAAGAGCAAAGTAAGATTTCTGAGCCATCGGGTTGTTCTCTCTGGAAAGAATAAAAAATCATCTTTCATTGATAAGTCAGTATTAAACTATTCAGAGCCTGGTTCCCATTTATCCCAAAGAACCACCGTAGGTCCAAAATATGCATTTCCTACTAATCTCTTTCCTTCTGATCTCTAAGAAATAAAATAGTCCTTCAGGAGAAGCGGTACTTTCTTGGAGAATCCTAGAAAAGTTCTTGCACGATTTCCTGAACTTTGACACGCTTGGCTCTATTATGCCACTTCCCCCCCGCCTCCTAACATGTAAAGGCTACTGCAAAATGACGGGAGGTTGCCTGAACTCTGCGGCTGGAGATGAGCTCTGCCACCCTCCTTTCGAGTCCCCTCTTGGCGTTCAGCCTGGCGAGCAGAGCTCCCCGGCCCCGGCAGCGCCTCCCTGCGCGGAGGCGTGCGGAGC
>WBNO01032480.1:28827-65748 GCA_013400575.1 Peucedramus taeniatus | reverse complement strand
TTCCCTTTTTTTTTTTTTTTTTTTTTTTTGGAAAGGGAATGCCACCTAGCCGCCGGGAAGGGCGCGCTCCGGGGGCGAACCTCGGACAGCTGCTTGCCCGCCGGCTCGGAGGGCGCGTCCTCGCAGGTGTGAAAATCGATTCGTAGCTCCTGGAAGGAAACAACAACAGGGGATGCTTGTTAAAGCCGCGTCCCACGGGGTAGCCTTCGCCGGCTGCCAGCCTGCCTCGGGCACCCCGTTATCGACATCCCTCCTGTCTCGGCACCTCGCCCCGTCGGGGCCTCGCAGGGTGTGGGCGGCTGCAGGAGTCGGGCGGCGGTCGTGCGGGGCAGCCGCTGCTGGGCTGTGCTGGGCAGCTCCCGGCTGTGATCCCTGAGCCAGCGGCAGGGCTGCTTTCCCCGAAAAACACTGCCTGGTCTTTGAGCTAAGGGCCCGGCTGTGCGTGTGAACCCTCCGCGTAGCTTCTAAACCACTTATCACCTTTGCAACCGTGACACCATCTTCAGCGTCGGTGAAGCATTATACAAGCGACTTTCAGTCCTACGGGTCTGCAAGGCGCTGGGAAGGGTCGGGTAGAGCTCTGGCAGCGGCCGCCCGGGCTCCTGCTCTCCGTCCCTGTCAGTCCCAGCTTCAGCGAAGCACATTTTAGGAAGGTCGCCGGAGGAGAGCTGGATATAACTTCAAGGTCCTGTTTCACAGGTACCAGTTTACTAAACTAGCCAACTCCCGGCTTGCTAACCGAGATTTTCAGAAAGTAGCTGCTGGTGGTCAAGGGTAAAAACGTGGAGGCAGTGCCGTCCTGACAGTTTCCCTCCGATGCCACCAGAGAAAGCACCAACCTCTTGTGTAAAGGTTACGTCTGCATCCAAAACGTTTAGAAGATCCTCTTGTATCTTGCCGTGGTTACAGAGGCTGAAATTGTAGGTGGACCCCCGCGGCAAGAAGGCGATCTGAAGAAAGATGATCAAGCTACAAAGGACTGTGTAAGAAAAAGCCAAAGGTTAATTATCCTGCACCACTACGTGACCCGACAAGGCACGAAAGACAGCTGAAGAGAGGGATGCCCGTGCTTCAGAAGCAACTAGAGAAACTGGTTGGTTACCGTTGTGATTATCCATGGTGTCTTTACACGTTGTTTTTCTCCTCCCAGGCTTCAGATCGTTGCTGGCTTCATATATGTACCTGTACGCCTACGGAAATAAAGGTTTCCAATTCCATAACCGGGGCTCATTTGGACGTCTCTTGCACCTCTCTCAAGAACTGTAAATAATTATTACTCAGTCTTGAAGTTGTGTCACTGATTCGAAAATAAAACCAGGATAACGAATAATAATCAAAGGCATCATCCAAACCCCAACCAAAACAAAAGAAAACACAAAAACTTTCCAACAGACAATTTTGCTTGAAACAAGTGTGAGTAGCCCTCCCCATAAAGACGTGCGGTGCAGCTCCAGCGGGAACTGTTGCAGTAAAACCCGATTTTCTCTTGAAGGTGAGAAAAAAATGCTTTGGGTCACCTGCAGCGGGTCTGCCCGGCGGTGGCAGACCCCTCCACACTGAGGTTGCAGGGACATCTCCAGTGCATCATTTTAACACGCTCCTGCGGGCGTAACAGGAGCATTGTGGTCGTTTCTCCGTCCCCGTCTACAGTTGTGGGGGTTTTTTTCTCTCGAAGGTGAACGTTTTAATCTTACAAACCCCTTTCCCCGGGGGAGCCCCTTCGCTTGCTTAGGCTGCGGGAAGTGCAGGCGAAGAGCACATGCTCGGTCCTTGGCACAGCCTAGCTGACAGGGCAGTCGGCTGCACCGGGCACTGCGTACCGGGACGCGGGGGATATCGCGGGACAGGCTGCCCGGGGCACTGGATATCGGGATGCTCAGGACGACCAAAGACAGGCTGCCCCGGGCACAGGGTACCGGTGTGAGAGGGACGCCGAGGGCCAGTCTGCCCCAGGCGCTGCGACCAGGGTGCCCGGAGTGCCCGTCCAAAAGGAGGCATGGCCCCGCTCCCTCCCTCACTCCCCGGAGCCTTTCTCCGGCCGGCACCGACGCCTCTGCCACTTTCGGCACCAGCTGCTCCCTGGTCCTGCTGAAGTGTTTCACGGAAAGTGCCCCGGGAGCCTCTGCGGAAGCCCCGGCCGGGAGCGTGCTCGTTTTCGGGGAATGCTCCCTGCGGCATGAGTCATGAGGGAAACCCTGGAAGGCTGTCGCGGGACTACGCGCCTCTCTGGCACGCTGAGCTGGGGACCAGCCAGAGCAGCTTTGTCATCAGTGGGTGCCTGTCCGCGTGAGTGGGTTCCCGCCCTGCCCTGCTTTTGGATCTCTCCCTTTCCTCTGTTTCTTCTAGTCCTGCATCTCGCAGCCCAGGGCGGGAGACGAGAAGCGGCCGCAGCGCCCTGGCCTCAGCTGAGAGCTCCCGCTCTCTGCTTCAAAAGTGGCCGCAGCCCGGTACCTCCGTCAATGTGTGTAGGTGTCTAGTTTTGCGTGTGTGCATACATCTAATTCTAGTCATAACTGACGTTTCAAAATCCATGGTTTAATAGCTATTGCACTAATGGAGATGTGTCTGCAAAGCTGTAGCCGAACTCCAGTAGCCCTCGAGAGCACTTGAGAGGGTGCTTACCTGCATTGCTCTCACAGTGTTGCCAAACAAATTCCAGTTTCCTAAAGGATGTCTTGTTCTCATATTCTAGAAGGGGTTTTCTTAACTTGCAAAGCCATGTCCTTTAGTTTTTTTCCAAAGATTTTTGTTTGAAGTTGCTAATGGGCTTAATGAAAGTTATTGCGTTGATAAAAAGATCAATCTGTTAAATAGCTTTGTGTTTCTCTGTGTAATTGGAGGTCCACCATAGCACAAAGGTCACCTTAGGTGAGCTTTATTGTACACCAGACAACCAGCATCGTAACCAATGAAAGCCTGTTTGTGCCATGAATTCAGAGTAATGTTAATCTAAGGTCCAGGAACATGCTATTTTTTACTTTTCATTGTTCACTTGCCTTTGCTGAGCAGCACACACACCCCTGTAAATCACTAAATAAAGGTGTTTATTTGACCCTACCAAACAGGACATAGTAAACTTGTGTGTAGATAAAGGGAACAATTATATTTTAATGCAAATAACAACGGGTTGAAATTCTTTTCCATCACTGGTAGAGTGCACATGCTTTTATTTCTGTGTCTCCAAAGATATAACAAAGTGCAAAAACCACTGGCAATATACTCAGATTATCAAATTAAAAAAAAAAAAAAGTGATTTTTAAAGGGAGCAGAAATAAACATGGCTGTAAAAGACAATTTGGCATTGAAAACATGCTCGTAAGTAAGTTCAAATGAAAGTCTATTAGGAAAAAGGAAATTAGCTTCTTCTTTAAACACTTTTCCCTTTTTTTGCATGGAAAATTTCTGTAAATAAATAATATCTCAAAAACTTTGCTAATCTCTTCATTTGCATGCAGCAGTAACCCCCAAAATGTCAAATTATGATGAATATATGTTCAAGTTTGTTTTCTATTTTAAATTCTTCAGAGAGAAAAGTCCAATTACTGACATATATACCAGAGAGGCAGGGGACAAAAGAGGACTTTAGAAAACTCTGTTCATTTTTATAACTATAGCAATTCAGAACTTCTATTTGCTTCAGCCAAGGGTGCTGCAGCCTCACTTGCGACAGCAGCTTTTGACTGGAGCAGTTGACCAAGTTCAAGGGATTTTGAAGTGGCTTCTATTAAGAAAAATAATTGACAAAAGGCATTTTTCTAATCCAGGGGATCCAGGATCTTTATACTTACAATACAATAACTTACCTCCTTAATCCCTGTTTCCTGGTTGAATTGAAGACCTCACATTTGTGGTGATGCTTGGGCAATGGGAAGATGGGATTGAGAAACAGCTGTTGCTATTTTGCTGCAGGTTGAGATGGTATCTGTGGGTGGGACTGCTTCCAGCACTCATCAGGAGAAGAAGAAAGACAACATGAAGTCATTGACTTCAGTAGACATTTCTAATAAATATTGTTATATTTATGGTATTATAATTTATTACTTTGGCTTGTATTTCCTGAGCCAGTTTTGACTCTTACATCCTGGTACATGTAGCTGGAAGGCAAACCTTATGCTTCTTTTCTTTTTTGTAAACATAAGTACCATATTATTTCCTAAAACCTCTCACCACGACAGAAATGCCATTATATCCAGGATGCTTAACACATTTACACTTTGGATATATAGGATTTGGAAATTTTTAAAATTCAGCACCCAACCAGCTAATCAAAGAATTCCCTGCCTTTTGCAGCTTGGGGGTGTGAACACCACCATCAAAAAACCTCAGCAAACACGAAAATTATGTTAGAGATAACTTTCATGCACAGATCATGGGGAAAAAATCTCAATGGCCTCATATTTTTTTCATATGTTTTTGTTAAAATAATTTTATTTCAGAAAATGAGGCAAATATTTTTCCTTTGAAGCATAATAATTTCCAACACAATGAAAATTATAAGTGGTGCCCACAATTTTTTTCCACATTCCTATATGATGCCTGGAACCTGCCCCTCCTGGTGACAGACACACAGACAGTCTGTGTGGCTGTCCCTTAGGAGCTTACCTTCTTGGACACAAGCAGCAGGTGAATGCTGGTGATGACCTCCACATGCCACTTGGAAAAGGTGTGTATATCCCCATCAGGAGCACCTGGAGGTGGCCAGTGGCTGGCAATGAACAAAACAGCACTAACAGGGTCTAGCAGCTCTTGCCTTTGGTACTCCTAAGCTTCCACCAGAGATCAAAAGACATGTCAGCAAAACACAGGAGCATGTCCACATTGCTGGTTAAAAACCTAACAGTTTTTATCGAATGTGGTCACGGTACATGATGGTATTAATTTGGGTAGCAGCTGTCTAGACCATCAGCACATCTGCAGGACTTGGGCGTGTGGCTCCTGAGGTGAACACAGAATACCTTTCTCACACTCCTCCCCACACTGGTGGCTTCTACACGGGCACATAAAAACCCCATAAGTTTGAACATCCACGTTGTCTAAGTCCCACATCCAACATCAACTGCTGACACACACTCTCTTGTAAAAGCTTCATAACATTTTTCTCAGTACTATTTGTTTCTAGCATTAATTTCCTGTCTCTTTAGGAAATTGAGCAGCCATCCAAAAGAGAAGTTTCAGCACCAGGAGTCAAACTGATGGCCACCTTGCTCTGGCCATGCTCTCTGGGGGCCGTGCTCTTAACTGAGATCCTTTCCAACCAGGCTGACCAATAATGACAGTGGGGAGCTGTTATTCCACATGCATATCAATAGCTAGGAGGTATAAAATGTGTATTACCTAGAGGTGTCACAGTGATTCATTGCCAGAAAAAGCTTCAAAGACTCATCACTCTTGTGGTTAACATTAGGGCCCTTGAGGAATTGTAGTCTGTGAGTTAAACAGACTTGTCTCTGCTGTCCTAGCCACTGCTATTCCCTGTTCCCTTGTCATCTTCATTTTATCTGTCCAAACCCCTTCTGACACCACATCACCAATGTCAGCCTCTGAGTCTTTTACCCTTCCATTCTTATCCAGTCCCAATCATTTTCCAAGCCCATTATTAAATACTTATTTTTAAACTTTTACCTTTCTTGGGTAGAGAAGAGTTTACCTGCCTTCCAACTCTTCCCTCGCTTTTTCTCAATCCTCATCTTTTGAAATTCCATGAGATGTTATTGAAAAAATATTAGTTGGTTCATATGAAAAAATATTCTGGTTCACAAATCCTAAAGTATCAGAATTGCAACCATGTAATGGTTCTTGGAATTCTTGGCTCGTCTGAGTTAAGGCTGTTCAGATATTTTAGTCTTGAGCGATCACAGCTTATTAACACGTTTAACTTTCTTTGAATTGTGTCTTACACTTCCTGAGTTAATGAAAAGGCATTACAATAGTACTGCCATTATTTTTATCCTTTTTTTCATTAGTACTTCAATATAACTCCAGCGTTCTTCTCTCTCAAAATTAATATACTTACACTAAAACTTGTTTTTATATGATTTGAAATGTAGTATTTAACGATAAATTGAAAGGACCACATGGAAGTACTTTGATTATGCCCACTGTGTAAAATCTGAACAAAAGGAAGCCATCACTTCAAGCTTTAAACAACTCTCAACACACTGCTGAAGTATAATGAACTTTGCGTTAGAATTTTGTATCCACTAACACAATAATTTTTGTGTCAAAAAATTATTGTGTCAAAAAGCTCAACACAATAATTTTTTCTTCAGATCCTTGTTTTGAAGCCACCACATTTAGTAAGGGAGGTCAAGAATTTTCTGTCTAGAAAAGATGAGGAAAAATAGTTTCCTATATTTGAAATATTTCACCAAATATATGAGGTTTGTCTCATCCAATAATTATTTCAGTAGAAATCCAATTGAACTATTGATGTGTTTTGTCAAGGGACATTTGTCTCAGTGTTCCCTGAGACACTTACTCAGCAAAGTGAATTAAAAACTGAATTCTTGAGAAAATCAATCTCCATGATATTGAAAGGAGTGAAACTGAAAGGACATCCTTACCTTGATCAACCATGGGATCCACAACTTCTAGAGATGTGGAAGAATTATACATACATACAACTAGAAATGTCAATTGCTTAATAACATTTCATTTCTCTGATAAGCAACTGATAACTTTTAAAAAACAAGAAATAGCCTGTCCCTTCTCCCCTGTTTGCTCTTCTATGCACTTTGTTGCTTACTTTGACTTTGAGCAACGATGACTTTATAAAATGCTTCTGAACATTTCAGTTGCAAACTTTTAAACAGAAATATAATTAGACTAATGCTGCTATGACTTTGACATTATCAATGTAATGAAAGGGCAGTGAAAAGCAAAATAGAAATTTGAAAATTTTTTCTCTAACTACATAATTTAATTGTCATGTGGCTGAATGAAAGGATAACATCTAAATTAAATGTTACCAATACGAGATAGCACATTCACTAAGTAGAGCAACCTAACCTTAACATTACAAAAAGCTTGCTCCCAGACAGTTTCTTATCTTTCCATTTCTATTTGAAGCACAGTGTTGACAAACTTGTGCATTTATGCTGTTTCAGTAAAAATTTGAAGTGAGTCTAGACAATACTGGAAGGTTTAGATAAAAATGGGATTAAGCTGTTATATTTCAAGGGCTGCAGAAACAATCAGAATTAAGCTTCTTCAAAATCACCAGATCCATTTCACCTCATCCAACTACAGTATGCTTTATAATTTGCTAAAGGAATAGGGAAGTTAGCTGTGTTTTCTCTCTCTCTACTCTCAAAAAGAGCAATATGCCAGAAATCTTCTGTATGTAAATAATACTGGATTATATTTTGCCAAGAAAGTCTGCCAAGTAGAGTAAGACATAGATGCAGTGCAGCCCTAGGGAAAGCAAATGGAAATTCCTGGTAACTGGAATAAAGAGGATGTCCAACTCTCACTGTACTCGTGATTTAAAGTATATTCACTCAGAACTGCAATTCTCAATGTTGCTGCTCAGCTATTGCATTTCCCAGCAATACTGACTCCCTACAGGAAGCCCTCTACCCAGATGTCTTTTTTAATATCATGCCAAATAATTCCAGCATCACAGAATGGCTTGGCTTAGAAGAAATCTTAAAGATCATCTGGTTTCAAACTCCTTGCTGTGGACAGGGACCTTCCACCAGACCAGGATGCTCTAAGCCTCATCCAATCTGGCCTTGAACACTTCCAGGGATGGGGCATTCACAGCTTCTCTGGGCAGCCTCTGTCAGGGCCTCACTACACTCACAGTAAAGAACTTCTTTCTAATATCTAATCTAAACTGACCTTTCAGTTTGAAGACATCCCCCCTTGTCCTGTTACTCTATGGCCTTGTAAAAAGTCCCTCTCCATCCTTCTTGTGGAGTCACTTCAGGGACTGGAAAGTCACCCCAAAGGCTTCTCTTCTCCAGGCTGAACAATCCCTATTCTCTCAGCCTTTCCTCATAGCAGAGGAGCTCCATCCCTCTGATCACCTTGGTGTCCCTCCTCTGGACTCTCTCCAGCAGCTCCATGTCCTTCCTGTGCTGGGACCCCAGGGCTGGAGGCAGCTCTGCAGGTGGGGTCTCACCAGAGCGGGGCAGAGGGGCAGAATCCCCTCCCTCCCCTGCTGCCCACGGGGCTCTGGATGCAGCCCAGGACACACTTGGCTCTCTGGGCTGGGAGTGCCCATGGCTGGCTCATGTCCAGCTCTCACCCACTGCACCCCCAAGTCCTTCTGGGCACTCAGCTCTCCATCTGTTCATGCCCAGCCTGGGCTGGCACCAGGGATTGCCCTGACCCAGATGCAGCACCAGCACTTGGCCCTGTTAAACCTCATGAGATTTAACCCCCATGGGCCACTGCTCAAGTTTCTTCTGATGGCGTCCCATCCTTCAGGAGTGTCAGTTGCACTCTCACCTTGGTGTCATCTGCAGATTTGCTGTATGCATTCAATCCTTTAATCTATCCCATTAGTGAAGATATTAAATAGCACCAGTCCCAAAAGGGACCCCTAAAGGACCCATCTCATGGTCTTGCATTTGCATCATTGCAAATGACCCATAGTCTGAAGACAAGGGAAGGTGAAGGCTACAGGCCAGGAAAGCTACAGCACATGGCAGCACCTTATACATCACTGCTTTGATCGAACCTAGTTGTCAGCCTGGGAGAGTTGTAGGAATATCTGCACTGAAAGCTCTGCAGTTCACTCTTTGTTACTGCATTTGTGGTTTCCTTGCTTGTCAGCCCAACAGCAGAGACACAGGCAGGCTGCCTGTCCTGCACACAGAGAGGACAGCAGCTTGTCCCACTCACTCAAGAGCCCAGACCAGCAATGCAAGGAGCTGCTGCCTCCCCTCCAGAAGTGGCAGCTCCTTTTGCATCCCTCCTGGTGAGACTGGAGCCTGGGAATGGAGGTTTTGCATCCTGCCAGAACTGCCCTCCATCCTGCTGGTAATTTTTTCACTAGCTGACCTGATGTGTGTTTCAAGATAAAACTATCCAAAAGCCACTGGGGTATCCCATTGGATAAGGTAACCTGTAGAATGAGTGAGGCTAAGAAAGCTGGAATTCAGGTAAAATGTGCATATCCATTTCATGTTATTCACATAAACTAAGACTGGTTGGAGTTTCATGTCCCTTCCAAGACCTGGGCACACACAACATCCCTGTATAGTCCCTGCCTGCAGACCCTGAGTTACATTCTGTGCCCCAGCCTGGCTGTAGGCATCCACCTGCTCTCTCAGTCCTGCTGCCACTCCTGCCTGCTCTCTCCAGAAGTCTGTTTTCAGATAACCCAAATGCTTCCCAGTTCTCTGTCTTTAGCTTTCCTCTTGCATGCTCATGCCTAGCATATCCACTAGTAGCAGCCAGTCTGGGTGAAGGACAGAAGGTGGGGAACGCTGTGTCTTTTGCACCCATTCCCAGCAGGAAGCACCAGTCCAGACCTGCTGCTGGTGTTGGTTGGTTGCAGTCATATGGCTCATGGAATGAAACATTTTCCACAAGTTCTGTGTCATAAGGAAATGTAGTACATAGAAGAGGTACCAACACAGAGTGTGAACCCAAGACAAATTCATTTTAGCAGAAGGTTGAGCTCAAGGAATGAAGAGTTCAGGTCTGTGCATAGTCTTGATAGCTGCAAGGTGGACATGTCTGACATTCAAAGTGAAGTAAATGGGGTGGAGAGGAAAATGAGACTTTGGATTTAGATCTGTGCTTAAGCAGTGCTAGGGAGGATGTTCTCCACCACAAAGAGGCAGAAACCTTATCCCTGGGGACCCACGTGAAGCACAGGCAGGAGCCACATGTCAGCCTGGTGCTGCCTGCACACAGCCTGACAGGTGGCCACATAACAAAAACATACCACTGAGTAAACCTACATCCTCTGATGTCACAGCAAGACACTCAAAAATTTAGCAGAAGAGGGCACAGTCATAGGGAGAAGAAGTGAAAATCATGGGGATTTTTAATGTGTTCTTCACCCAGCGCAGGAGATGTGGGATGCCTTATTGGGAACTGTCCTTGGACAGTAAGGTCATGACCTGCAGGGGATTAAAAGACAAATATTTGTTCAGCTGCAGCTGCTCCGTATTCACTCAAAGGCAGTGGGGATTTAGAGGAAACTGGGAGCCAGTCCCTGTTGCAAATGGAAGTGGGGTCTAGTAAGTTAAAGTGGGAGACACTGTTCTCACAGCCTAGATGACCAGGTTCAAATGAGGCTGTGACTGGGAAAGGCCTTCTCACTCACACAAGTGTGTCTCCCTTTAATATCTCTTAATGAAAATTCTGAGCAGCTGGAGGTAACTCACTTTGGCATTTTGCTGTTATGACTTTGCATTGGAAATTAAAGTCTTACCTATGCATTTGAGGACTGTTGCATAAAGAATTTATAAGCCCTCTGGCACTGATGTTTATGTAAAACCAGACATTTCAGTGGCTTATGTATTGAGAGGTTGCTAATCCATTTCCCGGTTTTTGGTTCTTGATTCACTGAGTGTTATGCAGTGTGAAAGAAATAAAAGCTGTTGCTTTTATTGTTTTAATGGAAGAGACACACACCGCTTTTCTAATTGTGGCAAGAAGACAGAAAAGCAGCAGAGCCATGATTTGTGAAAGAGAGATCCTCGTGCCTGGGCTCCACATTAAGCAAGTTCTTCACATACGGTGTGCCAGTTTCCAGTGTATGTCACACAAGCATTCCAACAAAAAATAGCTTGATCAGAGATTGACTGAGAACAGGTATTTTGCTTTTTTGGTTCAAAACACTATTTTCCTTCTTTTTGTTTAGTTTTGCGTTTTTGTTAAAAGAAGCTGGTAAAAACGAAAAATAAAAAAAGAAAAACAAATTTAAAAAAAAAACTTAAAAGAAAGATCATAGAAACTTAAATTCATTATGATCCTGTTATATTCTATATCCACATACATAGCTTAAAATAGAGAGCTACTGAAAAACTGGCAGAAATATTTGTTACAGTGGTCTTTGGAAAGATTAATGCAAAGTTTAGCATCATGTTGTATAGGGTGAAATAACTGACATTCATAAATGGAAGTACAGCACATAAATTTAATAAAATTACTTAAAAGCAAGAAAAATTAGAAATGTTAACAAACACTGTCCAGAAAATAACATATTTTGCTGGGAAGAATAGACTGCAGAGTATAAACATAAGAACACAATGATATATATAATTTTGAGGAAAAAACCAAACAGCTAGGAGATATAAGGGAGTTTAGATGTAACAACCTTTTCAGATAAATACGTTTTTTAAAAGCTTAAAATTTCTTTGGAAGACAAACCATCATTATCTGTGAGTATTTTCTAATTTCTCAATTTACAAATTTTTATCCTTGTACTGGAGCTGAACAGACTATAGAATCATCATAGAATCATAGAATGGCCTGGGTTAGAAGGGACCTTAAAGATCATTTAGCTACCCCACTGCTGTGGGCAGGGGCACATTTCACTAGATGGGTTGCTCAGAGCTCCATCTAATTCCTCTTGAGACGAAAATATCTAGATGTTCATTGCCAAGAAATGTTTAAAGCAGATTTTTGCATATTGAAATTCAATGCTTGACATTTGTATAATAACAATTACCTGAATGGTAAGAGTTGTTTCTCTTAGGAGAAGAAACACAGGTGGCACGAATGAATTACTCCTTTTGTGCAGTTCTAGTTAGTTCCAGGGAATGTATGTGCAATATCTTTTTCCTGAGGCTATGAAAAGGTGGAATGAAGGAAAGAAATGCTCATGCTTGTCTCCTGATAGGGGTCAGAGAATAAGCCTAGTTTTCATTTGTTTCAGAACTTCCTTTTTTTCTCTTGAATCTCAGAGAAAGGTGCTCAAGCAGGTCTCCTTCTGGTTTTGCACTAAAAGCCAGCTCTGTGGTAGAAATTACTGTATATTATTAGAAATTTCATAGAATTATAGAATAATTTTGGTTGAAATAGACCCTCAAGAACATTGAATCCAACCATAACAATGTATAGTCCACCACTACACCGTGACCCTAAGTGCCACATTTACCCATCTTTTAAATACCTCCAGGGATGGTGATTGTACTGCCTTGCTGGGCAGCCTGTTCCAATACCTGATTACCCTTTCCATGAAGAAGTTCTCCCTCGTCTCCAATTTAAACCTCTCCTTGTGTAAATTGTGATTATTTCCTCTCACCCTGTCACTTGTTACTTGGTAAAAGAGTCCGACCCCCATCTGGATAAGGTTTGTCACCCCCAGGCTTATCTCTATTGAGCCTGTTTTTCTCCCTTTCCCCTTAAACCCTCATTTCAAGCTGTTGCAATGAACCTGTCTAACTGCAACAGTCCTTTTCCCACTTTGAGATGGGTGTACCCCATCTGCTGCCGGCAGGTCTGGTGTCATGTAGCCAAATCCACGGTCAAAACCCCCACCACTCACAGAGCAGGTATTGATCTGCTGGCTCTTCCTGTTTCTTTCCTCATTTCCTTTAACTGCAAAGATAGAGGAAAACAGTGCTTGTACTCCTGATCCCTTAACCAGTCATCCCAAAGCCCTGAAACCTCTCTTGATTGCCCTTGGACTCCTTATTGTAACTTTGTCACTGCCTGCACAGAAAATCAGTAATGGGTAACAATCCAGGGGCTGGGCTTGTTTACATCCCCACTGGTCTCTTGAAAGGACTCTCTAAGAGGTTATACCTTTCTGACAGAGCAAGTATTTGTTTTGGTTTTGGCAAATGCTTTGTTAAATCTGATAAAAGTTGGCAAAGCCACTTTAGGTGTATGTAGATTATGTTTACACATTGAAATACTAATTACTATATATGAAAAAAGTAGATAAATACACTATTTTTTTTTTTTTTTGGTGTATAACTGACCACAAAAATGTTTTAGATAAACTGGATAGGATGAAAAACTATTTTCCAGGATATTTTTCTTTATTTAGATTTTAGAAGAAAATGCAGTTAACAGAAAGTGAAATTTCTCAACCTTCCTATGGCTTTTAACTTGCAGTTTTTGAGGCAGAAAGCACACAGAGAAAGCTTTCATTCTCCCATTACTACATTGGGACAGACATACAAATATATCATACCAGACACTAGAAATAAACAATAAGTTAACAAAAGTCTGGACATTGCCTTTTACCACTTTCCAGATATGGTTGCTTTTATGAGAAATGAGATTAAGAGTGTCACAACTGTAGCATCTGAAGAAGACAGTTCACTTGTGAGTTTGGGAAATCCAGGACACAATGTTGCTTCAAGCAGTTTTTCAATGTAATTGACACGAGAAGCTGAAACCTCCGGCAACTAATGGTTATATTCTGCATCCTATGTACTGGGTTAACAGTTTCTTTCAGTTTCTGAAGAAGGCTTGTATTTCCTTTCTTGTAAGGATCAAATCTAATGGAGAAATAATCTACTTCAGTGAAGAGAACTTAATTACATTTTAACAGATAACTCCAGATAAGGTTTTCAGGACACTTTTACTTCGTAGTTGCATAGAAGGAGAAAGAAAACATTCACAGTGCCATACATAAAGAAGTCACATGGTATTTTACAGCCCAGCCACTAAGTCACTCAATAAATGTGTTCAACCCCCCCTTGCTAACACCACACAACAGATAAGTCAGTCTAGATAAGACATTGCAAAAGCATATAATTCCTAAAGTGTCATTTGTTAGGAACAGAAACAAAACCAGCACCTAGTGAGTCCAGGTTCTGGTACTCAGATTATAGATATTCCAAAACTTACTGCAGAGAAATTGGAAAAATCCCTACAAAGCAAGCCATTTGAACTCCATTATTTTTTAGGAGTGGGAACTAAATGGCTTCTAAAATAACTGAGATTACAATATAGCTCATATTGCCTGTCCTAAAGAAAAAGGTACCCACTAATTTCTTCAAAAAGTTGCTTTCAACCCAAGGAACATATACAACTAATTGAAAAGATTCTGTATTTTATTATTTTCCTTTTTGTCTTTGATTCTATGTGAGCTTGCCATACCTTTCCAATTTTGAAAGAGAATATCCCATACACGGGCTAAAGTTATGGATACTTAGTACAGTCTCTCCTAAGTAAGGATTGAAATAATGATATGGCTGGAAAATGTCGTGTTCCAATCCTAATAATAGGTATTATACTTTAGAAAGTAACAGAATTTAGCTAATTTTGAGTGGATATCAGCAGAAGTAGTAGAAGAAGGAAGTTTATATAAGCTGTTCCCAGTCCCTCATAACGGATTTCTTGTTTTCTGGGCTAAATATGCCAATTTTTAGCCATGTTTGACTAATCCTCTGAGCATTACATAATTATATGCAGCATATATGGATGGATATATACCCTGTGAAGAGGAAATGGCTCAAATAGATGCAGCTTTACTACAGGGTGGCTTGAAAGGTAGAAACAGAAGGAAGGACATTATGATGGGTGTCCTTGATAGACTACCCTACCCAGAACTAGTGTTGGATGAAACCTTCCATAAACAGCTGGAAGAAGCTTCAAATTTGCAGATCCTGGTCCTCATGGGAGACTTGAACTGTCATAACATCTTCTGGAAGACACTTGCATGTGCCATGTCTAATGTATACATATACAACTCTTCAGATCATTGTTTTGGGAGAGATTGTTCTCTATTATTTAACCACAGGCAGACTTCTTTACCTCAGTTTTAGCCAGAAACAGAAATGTCATTCAAGCTTGAGCCACACAGTCTTGGATTTTCTTTTCTATTCTATTCTATTCCATTCTATTCTATTCTATTCTATTCTATTCTATTCTATTCTATTCTATTCTATTCTCCTCCCAATATTTGATGTAGTACCAGATGAGGACAAAAAGGAAAGAAGATAGTCTACCCCACAAGCCTCTGAGGCCATTATTGATGACATGTTAAGAAAAGATGAGCAACAAAATGAAGATCACAAACTTAATAGCACAGATCTTCCAATAAACATCATCTTATGTACCTCCCCAAGGCAACACCAGCCCACCAGTGGAGAATCCTGTTTTCTGGTGGGGGGGTGACCATGTTTGTGGGGAAGAGAGGAGGTCCATGGAAGGTCAAGAGCCAAAATTGTATTTAACACAGCATCAACATGAGCTTTTTGTAAGTCTCTGATTAAACCAATGTGATCTTCATCATTAAAATAAAAAATCAACCTCAAAAAGGTATTAGATAATTGGTTCATGATATTCTTCCTCTGTAAATATTTATCCTATTAGAAGAGTGATTTTCAGGGAAATTCCTTGAGACTGATGGGGACTTCTATCCCATTCTGAGAAAATATTTCATTCATTACTGAACCCTGGTAGAGAATAATTTACCCAGAAAAAATACTTTTGTCAAGGAAGACTTTAATGTAGAAGTAGTTTGGCTCAGAAAAGTCAATGGTGAGTAAAGACAGTACTGTGGTTGTCTTGCCTCTTTTGATTGGGATCCTTACAGAGAGAACTCTGCCTTGGTCTCTCTGAAGCCAGTGATTATCATAAATAAAGGCAAGTATAAAAGAATAAGATTATTAAAAAAAAAAGTCATAGTGGATAAGGTTCCAATTAAATTACAATTAGCAGGGATTATGAAAGGCAAATGGAGCTATTTTTAAAATATATTAGCAATTAGTGAATGAGGGAAGGAAACAGCTTATACTTCAAAAGGCAATATAAACAATGAAAATACTTTTTTATTCATAAAAATAAACAGAGCTAGAACAGTTGTCAAGAGATCATAATTTACACCCTTCTTCAAGGCATAATCATATATATCTATACTGTTTCTGACAGAGGGCCTGACAGCATGTGCTTGATCACACCAAGCTACGAAAATAACATGACTGTTCTAGACAAATTTCTGAAGTGCTTCTATTCAAACAATGTCATGTCTGTGCCATACCATAGCTTAAGGTTGTTGATCAGTATCTTTCCTACCTGGTGGAAAGAGAGCACACTTTGCTCTTTGCATTTGTTTTCTTTACTCTTGAGAGATGTTATCTTTCTTCAGAGTACTCCTACTTGAACCGAACAAACAAAATTTGTTCAAACTACTTTTAAAGGTCAGACTTCTCGTAATTCATAGTCAACATTTCTTCTTCAAGAGAAACTAGACTCAACTTTGCAGCTGAGAGATTATGAGTCCTGTTGAAAATGACATGGTAAGTTACAAATTGCAGTATGAGGTTTGCTTTTCCTTTTTCCTTTTCTTAAATTGGTGAATCATGCTCAGTTTTAATAGCATTTTTTTGCTTTAATCCTAGTAAGAAAAAGTTAAACTGTGGCTAGATGTTTAATTTACAAGATTTTAAAAATAGGAGTATTAATCACTTTCCTTCCCCCCAATGCCAAGGATGCTAGAGGAGAGCTGTTATAATTCCCTAGGAAAAAAAGGACTAAATTTTTGGGATTTCACAAATTTCATAAACATTTTTCTCTTTGTTTAAAAATGATCCGCATCTTACCCATCTGAATCTTGGTTTGTTTTTTGTTTTACTGTAAAGCATGTCCAGACAAGGGCAGCAGAGCTAGATAAGGGGCTGGAGCACAGGTCTGATGAGGAAAAGCTGAGGGAGCTGGGGGTGTTTATCCTGGAGGAAAGGAGGCTCGGGGGACCTTATTTCCCTCAACAACTCCCTGAGAGGACTCGTAGCCAGGTGGGGATTGGCTTCTCCTCCCAGTGAACAAGAAACAGGACAAGAGAAAATGGCCTCAAGTTGCACCAAAGGAGGTTTAGATCAGATGCTAGGAAAGATTTCTTCCCTGAAAGGGTTATAAGGCAGTAAAACAGGCTGCCCAAGGAAGCGCTGGAATCACCATCCATGGAATTGTTCAAAAAGCTTGTAGATGTGGTACTCAGGGACACAGTCGAGTCAGTGGACTCGACACTGTTAGGTTAATGGCTGGATTCAGTGATCCTAGAGGTCTTTTCCAAACAAAATTGTTCTTTGATTTTCAAAACAGGTTTTTGATTTGGTATTTTCATCTTCAAACTGAAAACAATTCCATCATTAAAACTGAAGTTTAAGAAGAATTGACAAGACATTTATAAATGTCCTCAAACAGTCTGAGCAGAAAGATGTTTAGTATAGCAAGACACAAAGAGTAGGAGTGAGTGAAGTAGAACGTCCAAGAGAAATTCTGTGTCAAGATGATGTTCTATGATGCCAACACTCCTTTTCCAAGTTATGATTATACACTTTTAAATTATTGTATATAGCCTGTTTAGGGAATGGATTGAATTTATATGGCCATATCTGAATTTCTTACTCTCAGGAGGTGTCTTACATCTTACTTGGATTGACCCTTTTGTGTGTCCTTGTGCCTGTTGCTGCTTTGAGAGTTCATTTGGTGTAGCAGGGAGATCCCTCATTTCAGGAAGGGGCATCTTGGGTGGTACACCCTTCTGAGTACAGGGCCTGCAAGGTTTTTTGCTTCCTGGTGGAAATGTCCTGGGATTCCTGGACATTTGGAGGGAGAGGGTGGCCTGATTCTGACTCAGCAGAACCATGTATGTGCCAAACTGAGGAAGCTGGGGAGGGCAAATTCCAGTAATGAGACGAGCTTCAGAGAAGTTGTGGAGTTGAAAGGACAGCAAGAAAAACCCAGAAATTACCCCACTACATCCATCATGAGCTAAAATATGGTCTTGTCAAAAGACTCACTACCAGTGTCCCATATTTGATGCGTGGCAGCAAGGAGGCCAAGACTAAACTTAATCTCTGCTTTTGCCCAGCATAGGACTGAAATAGACCTAGGAGAACAGAAAATCAAGACCAAGGCCTATAATGTTGCAATTATTCTATTATCCTGTCTCCAGCAATTAATACTTTGGAAAAGAATATTAGAAGCTGGTCATGTAGAAAATGGATGCTGCCCAGGCTCACTAACAGAGTTTCTGATGTCAGTGGTTCAAGGATTTCCTCAGCTGGAGGCAGCTTTCCATCAGTGACACTCAGTGGCCCTCAGTGGATGTACTCAGCACGGGCTGGTCTAAGCCCTGACTGATTTCATTCAAATATTTTGTTTCCATGGCTCCTACGGCTATTTATGCCACAGGTTGATGATGAGTTCTGTAGGAAAATGCTTCCATTGTCTGTTTAAAATCTGATGTTTCAGAGCTTCACATGCCTTTTGTCCTAAGAAACTGTGCAAATTCATTCCTTAGTCACTCCTTTTCCTGTCCATTGGAAATTTTACAAATCCCCATCCCCATTTACCTCTTGCTGGTGAAAGAGCTGCTGAATATCCTGTAACAGAGACTCCACCCTTTTTCCTTCTTTGATTTTTTTTAGTCATATGAGAGAACCAGAACAGGACTTATTTTTCATAATTAGATATATGAATCTACACAATTGTAGAATCATCTTTCTTTGTTTTAATCTGTTTTCCAATTCATGTAACTGTATTGCAGTTACTGTATAACTGAATAATATTGCAGCCACACCAAAGAAAAGCTTTACATTAAAACCACATGTTCTGTTGAAAGACATTATCCATAAATACTGCATTCTTAATGGGTTGCAGTGTTTTATTTGCCTTTTTTGGGTGCTTCATATGGAATTAATGGCTCTAACATCTATGACCTGGACAGTTATACCTAGCTTAGAAAACAAAGGTAGGGCAGTTTCTTCACATATAAATCCACATTATGTTCATTCACATATTCTTCACACTATGTTTCATTTGTCACTATTGAATGCCATTTCAGCACTCTGTCACTCCACACCATGCAAATTTTAGAAGAAGACTAGCAGCCAGAAGTTACTCTGAAAATTGTCTATTATTTTATATAAAGTTTGCAAAAGGTGTCATTTCACTGTCCAGCTCTCTTCTAGGTCACATACAAGAGGGTCAATATTAATTCTTGAGAGAACTTGCTGACAATGTCCTTTCATGGTGAAACACCATAATTTCTTCCTACCATTTATTTCTCAACATTTAGCTGGTTGTTAGTCAACTTTACGCTCCCATGACAATTTAGTTTCTTTAAGAGACTTTCACAGGAGATCTTGTAAAAAGCTTTTTGTAATTCCAACTGTGATGTATGACTGACTCACACATCCACTTGCTTCAGAGTAAACCAGTAGTTCTGGTGATGCACAGTTTCCTACAAAAGCTGTGCTGTTCTTCCTGAGTCTGTTATCTGCAGATTCTCTCTTTTATTGCTGTAGTCATACATTTACCCAGCACTGCAATCAGACTTAGTGATAGTTAGATTTCTGGTCCCCTCCTGGACACCCATGGAGAATTTGGGGCCACACTTGTTAACATCCAGTCCTTCTCTGACAGGGCAGAAGTTCCACACTTCTGCTGCAATCTCAGCTATTTCGTCTTGTTCTTTTCAAGCTCAGCCTGAAAGTTTTTTGCTGTTCAACCTCTCATTCAAAGCAGTTTTCTGAGAAAACAAAAATTTTATTCTCAGCCAACTCTTTTGACTTTTCGTGTGCCAAAAATTGAGCAATGCAATACTTTACAGCTATAGGTATTTTACTAGAGCATTCCTTTACTTTTCTTTGTCTGTTAACTCCAGAGCTTCATTGGCATGGTGTCAGCTTCCAGAAGAAACGAAAATACACTCATTAATTTGTTTTTATGTATTTAGATAGTTCTTCTGTTTGCCTGCCCTATAGTGGTTTTATGTCTAATTTCTTAAAAATTCATTGGTGTCTCTACATTTCATTTGTGCTTGTCTCCTGTATTAAAAAATGCTTTGTCTTACAACTGGATAACCATAATTCTGCTGTGGAACCCAGCTGCTTTTTCTATGTGTGTGCATGTGTTGTCCTTACAGTCCTCATTCTTCTGCCATAAACATTTACTTGGTTTAGTAAATAACATATCCATGATGCTTACAAATTATTTATATTTTGACCTATTCTTCCCAAGCTCCCTCTAACAAGTTTCATTATTTTTGTGTTGATCAGTGCACCTACACCCAGCCTATTTAAGTAAAATATTAATCAGGGGTTTTCTTCCCCTTCTGTAAGAATACTGCTCTTGAGCACCTTCTGGCAAGTTCTACAGGCATCTGAGTCTTATGGGTTGAGCCAGGTTGCTTGTATTTTCTACAGCTAATCTAACACTGGTTTCTTCTTACCAGTTTTCTGACAAGTTCATTCAAGGTAACGACTTACAGTGCCTAAAATTTCAGTCCCTGTGTCATAATACAATGTGATATTTTCATTGTTAATTAGGTGGCATGGGAACAACTGGAGTATCCCATTGCTAGAGTATTTTCTCAAAAATATGAAACTCCATGAGAAGTAAATAATTCTTTATGTGGCCAGATGTAATTTTTCAGACTTATTGCTTTGTCTACAATCAAATCTGTTAGCTATCTTTTCAGTGAATCAGTGCATAGTTTTAGAAGAGGTTACAAGAAAACCTAGGATCTCATAAAATTTGAGTAAGAAGTGGAGTCATCATGAAACCATTAAGATATGTCCCAGGCTGCTCAGAGCTGGTAGTTTGTGCAAATTCTTGGAGCAGTTACTCTCCATCATGTTAAGAAACACACTAGACAGAGGTATTTCATATTGATAATAGTGAATCCCAGTGGATTAAAATCTTATGCCTGAACAGGAGAGGCCTATCTTTAGGACTGTAGTACTGCCCACTCAACTGCGATGGAGGGAGGAACATGTTAAGAAAGAGCAGAGGCTGCTGATGAAGATGAAAAAAAATGCAAAAAGATGAAAAAAGCTGTGTAAAGTAGAATAACACAGGCAAGCAATTTTTAATTTTTTTTTTTTTTTTTTACCATGAGAAAACATTCTTAAAACACAAAGTATTCTTGAGCTTCAATAACACTCTGCTTAGAAGTCCAAAACTACTGAAGAACTACTTGGCACTCTATTTTTTTTTTCAAATTTTGAGCACTTCAACGCTTGGCAGCTGCTGCCGTTTAAATCAAATAGGAAGGAAACGAGTACTTTCGAAAAGAGTACTTCTGAGATGAGTGCCTCATGAAGAGAACCACACTGCAGTGGGTATGACTGTGTGCTGCCAAGCAGCTACGTTTACTCTGCTGCTTACATGGGTATTTGATGTGCAAGTCTCCAAGGCACTGGAGGTAAAAGCCAGCAAGCCAACCTCATGCAAAGCTGTGGCACCCCATATAGACTTCCAGCAACCCTCTAGACGTAGTACTGCAATGTCACTTTTTTGGATGCTTACTAGGATAGGCACAATGCAAGGCTGAGATTGTAGTGGGTTTTTTTTTGACCAGGTAGCCATAGCATAGCTGCACTTGAGCAATAAGAAATAATGAGAGGGTCCCTTTCAAGTCTTGGATGGTTTATTTCCATTTCTGTGAATTGATCATTCACTTTATTATGTATTGTTCTTCTTAATCATTGACTTCTTTTGCTAAAATCACAGAAGGTTGTAAGGGGCCTTAGACATCATCTGGTCCCAACCCCCCTGCTGTGGGCAGAGACACCTTCCACTAGACCAGGTTGCTCAGAGCTCTGTTCAGCCTGGCCTTGAACACTTCCAGGGATGGGGCATTCACAGCTTCTCTGGGCAACCTCTGTCAGGGCCTCAATCCCTCACAAAAAAATGTCTTCTTAATATCCAATCTACTCTCTTTCAGTTTGAAGACATTCCCCTTGTCCCGTCACTCCATGCCATTGTGAATAGTCCCTCTCCATCCTTGTGAGCTCCCTTCAGGAGCTGGAAGCCACAGTGAGGTCGCCTCAAAGGCTTCTCTTCTCCAGGCTGAACAACCCCCATTCTCTCAGCCTTTCCTCATAGCAGAGGAGCTCCATCCCTCTGATCACCTTGGTGTCCCTCCTCTGGACTCTCTCCAGCAGCTCCATGTCCTTCCTGTGCTGGGACCCCAGGGCTGGAGGCAGCTCTGCAGGTGGGGTCTCACCAGAGAGGGGCAGAGGGGCAGAATCCCCTCCCTCCCCTGCTGCCCACGGGGCTCTGGATGCAGCCCAGGACACACTTGGCTCTCTGGGCTGCATTTGAATGATGGAGTGACTGCAACAAAAATCTGTGTAATGATGATAGTAATCTATCATCACTGAAAGAAGGGATAAGCACAGTGTTAATATTTCCTACTGTAACATTCTGCAGGTGTGTTTGCTGGTCACAAAAGATCATCTTTGCTCACAGAAGTTTACATTATTTTCTACTGAGGGCCTAGTGGCATTTGAAGGCTAATTTGGAGTAATAGTTATAGCTGGAACCACTTTTCAAACAGAGGCAAAGTGAAGCAAAATTTAATAAAAGTTTGAAGCAAGAGCAGTTCTGGACATCAGCTGGAGTTCAAAGCCTGTTTGATGACAGGATCAACCAGTTTAAAGTCTCGATTCTCCTGCTTGATGGGTTTTTTTCTCTTGAACACGCAAAATGAAGATGGATATTAGTGATATTCAGTATCACATATTAGCATAATATATGCTAATATTACCTAGACAGTTGATTTTACAATTGTCAGGATTAGCAGACTGTAATTAATGTAGCTACTTGAGAAGCTAACAAACAGGGGTCCAAATTTCAAGAAAGGAGAAAGTGACATAACCCATTTTCCAAGTCAATAATCTACATCAGGGTTACATATTTAGTGTGGAAAATAAACTGAAAAACAGTTCTTATGGTATAAACTGTAGGAACAGATGATGCAAATTTCATATCACAGAGAGTAACAATTGAAAAGTTGTTGTAATGTATGTCATGGAGTCTGGAAAAGAGAAAGTCAGACAGAGACCACGATTTCTGGACCTGAGCAGGAGGAAGCAACATATCCTACCCAGTGCAAGCCTGAACAATATTTCATTTGCATTATCTTAAAAAAATTTATCCAGGACTACAAACATAAAATTAACCTTTAATATTTTCATTTCACAACACAGTTTCTGAAAGCTGTTACTAATTGAAATACAGAGGCTAACATAAGTGCCTTGATTTTACTCAGCACCTAGTAGGGCATGTCTGCCTGATTAATCTTGAATGGGAGAAGATCAATTTAATGGAACTTCCATAGAAAAATATGTAGAAATATGTAGGAAGAAGCTGGAAAAATTTTCACTTCAGGCAGAAACAAACAAATTACCTAAGAGGTTCACTGAAGATCTCAAAATTATACTGGTAAGAAACTAACAAAACAAGAAAGTCCCAAACAAAACCAATAAAAAAAGGACCACCACACACATCTAAAGACATTAATTACAAGAGTGTTTATAGTGAACTGATTAAGAAATCAATTTGGAGGAAGCTCTGTGAAAAATCATATGTCAAACTGTGGTTAGTTCTGTAACCTGCAATTCCTCCTCACTATGCTGCTTAACAGCTAGTGGAGTACAAGGAAGTGGGAATTAGGTTCTTCAAGATCACTTAAGACATGTTCATGAAACATAACCCATGGGCAACTGGGACGTGGAGTCAAATTAAAGAAACAAAATAGTAGAGTAGTAACAAGTATTGATAGGCTTGCCTTGTTTTGCAGAAAGGCTATGAGACAGTCCTACCAAAAGTAAGGAAAAAGGTCTGTTAGAAGTTTCATGTTGTGCACGTGAAGGTTCTTAATTCTTTCAGTCATAGAACTAGAAAATGGTTTGGGTTGGAAAGGACCCTACAGACCATCTCATTCCAACCCCCTGCCATGGACAGGGACAAGTTCCACTAGACCAGGTTGCTCAAAGCCTCAACCAGCCTGGTCTTGAAGCACTTACGGGGATGGGGCATCCACAACTCCTTTTGGTAACTTGTTCCAGCACTTCATTACCCTCCCAGTAAAGAATTTCTTCCTATTATGTGATCTAAGTCTGCCCTCTGACAGTTTAAAGCTGTTCCCCCATTGCTCTATCACTACCCTTGTCAGAAGTCCCTCTCTGACCTTTGTGTAGCTCCCTTCAGTTATTGGAAGGGGATACAACGTCTTGCTGGAGCATTCTCTTGCTCAGGCTGAACAATCCCAACTCTCTCAGTCTGTCTTCATAGTCAAAACTCAATACAACATAATAGCTCATCAAATTACCAACAAGCAAATCTGTAGGAAACACCCACAGACAGGCACCTGGTGCAGCCCAGGTCACCATGGCATTAGCATCACTGGCTTTGGAGAATATAATGACAATGAATAATCACTTTCTTAGAAATCAAGTCTCAGAGCAGTTTCAAAAATATTTTAAATTAATTTGAACTCAATTGCCATTATGCCAAATGTCGTGCTCTGAAACAAGCATCAAAAAGTTCTAAGTAAACATTAGGAGGCAAAAATCTTAATACTTTGCAGCAAGGAATTGAATAATGCTTTTTAATGGTATGGCATCTTCAGACTTCTTTATGCTTGACAACTAAAACTCATATCAAAAATGAGTTTCATATCAAAACTCATATCAAACTCATGCTGTAAAGAGCCTAGACAACTTTACCAAACACCTAGATCTTCTCAAACACAACCTTCTCTTCTGGTGTGGTCTGTCTTAGTATCAGCTCCAAGAGCAGGCTAGAACCTGCTCTCTGAAGAGATCAAAGAATTTTGTGCTTTTCTTATCACACTGGGAAACAAATGCATCATGTGAAGCAAAGAGGAGCAAAATGCTATTAGACCCAGATAGTTTGGACTCTGATAACTTTTTTCATATGTTGGTACAACCTTCCATAAACTTTGCTTTTTCATGCCATTTTCCATATGTTCTGCTAAACAAGTGGCTTATGATGCACTCCTATGAATAATATTAAAATACTTCCATGTTTTATAGGGAAGAAAATAATAACTATATTAACTTATAGTTAATATAATAATAACTTTGTTTGGCAGCATCACAGAGGAGATGAGATGGCAAGAGCAGTGTAACCATACAAATGTACCTGAAAATCTTCTGTCCCAAGTATACCGCCTTTTAAAAATGCAGACTAGTCAATGTACATCTTGATAAAAGAAGAAAAAGTGCTATCACTCCCTCAAATCTAGATACCAATGGCAATGATTTGGTGGTAAACTTCTGTAGCATCTCTTGCTGACAAATGACACTTCTCATTGTCTTTCTCTAAAACAGAGCATAGCCTGACAAGAAAAAAGATGAAGGGTCTTACAGAATCCTAAACATTGCTTTAAGGTCCTCATAGCACAAGAAATGGTGTCATTGTACTTTAGTAAAGTATAAGAAGCTAAATTCTCTATTTAGCTTATTTTTAAATTAGTTATGCATTAAGATTTACAGGTGCAAACCCCACATATTTTTCATAAAATCATAGAACAGTTTGGGTTGAAAGGGAACTTTAGAATTCATCTAATCCAACTTCTCTCTAATGGGCAGGGATATTGAGTAGATCAGGTTCCTCAGAGTCCTGTCCAAACTCCATCTGAATGTTTCCATGAATGTGGCATCTATGACGAGATTGGAAGACTTTTCTTTCAGAGAGGAAGGAGCTAACAGTGTGGTGGTACACCTTAGTTCAAAAGTTGTAGGTTTGAGTCATTTTTCGCAGTGAATGTAAGCAAGACCAGAATTTTAACCTTATTATGTACCAAAAGGCTGGGCAGAAGCGTCACATGAATTTCATCAGGCTTTTGCAGTGGTTATCTCTTTTTAAAAATTCATGCATCCTTTTTCAGCCCAGTAGTCACATGCTGTGCAGTCCTGGTAAGATGAATCACTGTGCTGCTTTCTCAGCATGGTATCCAGAGACTGGTTTTAAATGTATCCTCATTCATATGTGTGTGCATAGACAAGGACACACCATGTGCAAAGATCTCCCTTGGGGCAAAGATCTCAGCAGTGGCTGTGCAGAAGTGATTTCATATACACACTCAGTGTGAGGGAAGGCTCTGGGGGAGAGACGTCTAATGACAGCAGAAGCATCTAATAAAGTTTCATGACATAAAGATGACATGAATTTGCACTCAAGACATTGCTCTGTTATCCTGCAGCACTGACTAAGAGAAATAAATCAGGTGTTGAAAATGGAGAGACTTTGATGTATAGAGGAGACTAATTTTTGAGAGCTATGGAGGGTGTGAGGTTACGTGAAGGACCAGCACCTTCCATTTTCAGCAGCTCTCCAGCTGGCTGTCCTTCTGCCTCTCTTCCTTTTGCTGTGAAAGTATGGGGACAGGAAGAGATAGGCCTTATTCCACAATTGCATGGGAAACTAGAGACACCTGTCAGCTTTATGTTATTTTGTTGTGAGAATAGGCTGAAATGCCACTCCCTAGCTACATTTCCCCATCAGGAAGCCTGCCAAAGTGGCAGGGAGGAAGGACCCACAGAGCTATTTTGCCATCACTGGCACAGGTCTGGTTAGAGGGACAAGGACTTTACAGGGGGGCTTGGAAGGTGGGAAAGCAGAAAAGCTGGATTGGTCATCAGGAAGGAAACAGGCTGAGGAGGGAATGAGAGATAAGAGGGAAAGCAGAGTCAAGTTGTGTATGCCTGGGAAGACACTGGTGATGTAGAGTTGACCTCCCTGCTGGCAAAAAGACAATTGCCAATTGATGGCCTGGATCTGTAATGGTTTTACCCCAGCAATCAACAGGCCCCAAGCAGCCTTGCTCACCTGGCATGGGAGAGGGAATCGCAAGAGTAAAAGTGAGAAAACTCATGGCTTGTGATAAAGACAGCTGGTAAAATGAAAAGCTGCACATTCAAGGAAAGCAAAAAATAGAATTAATTCCCATGTTTGGGC
This sequence comes from Peucedramus taeniatus, assembly GCA_013400575.1. Taxonomy (NCBI): domain Eukaryota; kingdom Metazoa; phylum Chordata; class Aves; order Passeriformes; family Fringillidae; genus Peucedramus; species Peucedramus taeniatus. Next base: position 39,102 of record WBNO01032480.1, on the reverse strand, counting down.
AGTTGTTCAGCCATCCCCAGGAGAGCATGGCCCCATCACATGTAATGGTGACTCTGGAGGACAAAGCCTATCACTCCAAAACATCAACTCCCTTCCTCCTTCTTTCCCCTTTACATACTGAGCATGATGCTGTATAATATGGAATATCCCTTTGGTCACTTGGGGTCAACTTTCCTGGCTGTGTCCCCTCCTTGTGCACACTCAGCCTCCTTGCTGGTGGACTGGGTGGAGAGACAGAAAAGGCCTTGTCTGTCCTCAAGCCCTGCTGCTTCATTTCACAGCAATGAAAACATCCCTGTGTTTTCACCACAAATGCAAAGCATAGTTCCATACAAGCCAATATGGGAAAAACAAGCCACTAATCCAATCAAAACCAGCACAGGTGAGCACAATTACCTTTGAATTTTGAACTTGGGAAAAAAAAAGGGAGTTCCTCAGAAGCCTACTACCTCTAATTTTATGCAATTTGTTCAGAGCTCTGCTTTCTAGCAGAAGCTCTTGACTGATGGCAATCACCTTGGTCTTGCAACTGTGCTGCTAATCAATCAACCTCTCAAATGATGCCTACACATTTTGAGTGCACAGGATGTGCCCAGGATTCAGAAGGGCTTCAGAAGGGCTTCAGTCTTTCTTTTAGGTCTCACAGGTGTCTGTGATAATTAATAGAGTACAATTATGATTTTTTTTTTTTTTTTTTTTTTTTTTTTTTTTTTTTTTTTTTTTGCTTTGAATCAAAAATAAAAGCTCCAGTGCAGGTAAAATTCTGGGTCAAAGAAATACAGCAGAAGTGCCAGCACATTCTGAGTTGATTCAGAAGAAACAACAGACACACATTTTACTCAGAATATTCATGAATAGAAAAATATATTAACAGATTGAGAAAACTTTTGCTATTTGTCTAACTGATGAGTCACTATTAATCTGTAAACTCTAACTCTGATAACATAGCTGTGTGATGCATACTGCTTTCTCCGACATCATGAGTCAGTGAGCAAAACAGACCACAAAGTCACATCAGCAGAGAAAAATTCAACAAGCACAAGAAACAAGCACATCTGTGCCTCTCTGAAAATGCCAACAAATGTCATCAGTGAAAATGCCAGCAAATGTCATCCATATGCACTAAACTCCCCCCAGGAGACCCCTGGACATGGAGGTCTAAAGGCTGCTGCCATGGCCATGGTGCAGGTCTGCTGCCCCTCACAGTGGTACAGTGGTCGAGCAGGAGCCCTGGTAGAGCTGGAGGGTGTGTTGCAGGACAGTGGACAGCATTGGCATCACACCTCTTCAGAGAAGAGCCCAAAGTCCAGTGTGAGGACAGCTCCAGTTTCATTTTCCACCTCATGCTAGGGGTTCCTGGTGATGGTTTCAAATAGCAGTGTTGCAGATTACTGTATGCTAAATTTAATGTTTGGGGCTTCTTTTAAAAAAGAGATTTTTAAACAATGAATTCTTGACAAGTGTCTAAAGCTATTAAATAATTTCAAAGTGTGACAAACTCTTTGTGCAACTCTATTGGTCTCTCCTTTTGATCTTTTAGAATAATTTTTATTAGGACACATATATGATTAGAGCTATTCTTTATGAAGACAGTGAGGAGAAACATGGTTTGGACATCCATTCCTCAATGCTTTAAAGGTAATCTCTCCATGATTTTATGAACAGTATAGTCCTGTAACATCAAACTCATACCCACAGTGACATTTTTTGGTAATTTATCTTCTTTGTGACTTGGTGCCCAGAACATTAAGCTTTTTTTGTTACATGACAAAGTTATTTTTCACATAGAGAACAAGCCTTCCCCTTTCTTGATTGTTCTTTCTTAGAATATTTATACACAGAGAAGATTTGATGGTTTCTTTTTCCTCTTAAAAGAGCTGCTATTACAAATCCTGTCTAGCAGTACCCCTGTAAGTCTATTTGAGATGCATTTATGGAAGTCTGCAAACAAATTCATTATTCATGCTGAGGGAAGATGTAGAGATCTGGGACAGGGAAAAAAAACCTTTGTCTAATTAAATTGGTAAGGAAAGTATTAGCCTGCAAGCATATTTCTGTAAGGGAAAATAATTGGTATCAAGTTGATAGTCATGAGGTGAGTGCTAAGACTTGGCAGGGGCTTGGAATGAGATGAGCTTTAAGGTCCCTTTTAATCCAAACCATTCTATGTTCCTATGATTTTTTATATAATATTGCTGATGTTTCTAACTGTGGGACAGAAAGCGCTAAGAGATCATCAATAGAGAGTGTGAGTGGGAATTTTAGCCATGTTAGCATAAGGCAGTGGCTGGTTATCCACAGAGAGCCATCAGAAACAGAATGAGGAGCTGGTTGGGGCTAAAAGGCACTGGGAGAAGAAAGCAGGTCTGTGAGTTGACAGTACACAGACAGGAGATGAGTTTGTGCTTATAGGTGAGATACAGTTCAAAATGAGAAGAGAACTTCAGTTGAACTTCTGCAGGGAAGGAAGGATTTTGTCTTCCAAGAAAAATTGCATGTCACCATGGACAAGTTAGTATTCTTTATTTGATAATATACAGCACTCACTAAGGTATCTTTGTGTGTCATTGATTTTTCTGTGGACATGCTTCCTGGAAATGAAAATTGTAGTTAACATTAAAAGGTATTTACATCATTTACAGCAAAAAGGGTTCTTGCAATCTGCTGTAAATGTCATTTCTGTGTAATAGATTTTGAATGTCCTGACTCATATTTGACCAGTATATGGTGTCTCTAATATTTAGGAAACTTCTCTTTTTCTTGACAGTGACCCTTACGTAAATACTCAATAATTTAGTTATTCCAATTTGTTGATACATTCTTGCTAACTAAATATCTTCAATGTAGTTTTTACTGGTAGTTCTAGCTTTCAGAATGATGTATGCAATTTTCTTTCTTGGGTTGCCTGCTTTTGAATTCTCCCTAATTTAACTATGTTTCACATATTTCACATGTGCATTTTACATTTTTACAGGATCAAAATCTTGTCAGTAGTGCCCATTAACAGGACAAGATACATTGGGTAAAAATTAAAACACAGTATTTCATCTGAACACACAGATCCCACTTCTCTTCCATCAGGGCTTCCCAGAAAGATTGTGGCACCTGCATGCACAGAGGTATTCAAAACCCTACTGGATGTGATCACTGGCAACCTGCTCTAGGTGGCCCTGCTTGATTGGGGGATTGGACTATATGATATCAAGAAGTAATTTTCAGCCAAAACCATTTTGTGGATCCATGAGATTCCATTTGAAACTCTGCAACCATGTTATAGTATAATGATAATACATATCACCATGTCCTTAGTATCTCCCAAGAATGAACAGCTTCTGGAGACATATGATGATACAATGTTGGGAAAACTGTGTCTGTGGTTTTTATCCATATCTTTGGGTAGTTACCTTTGAGATTTTTACTCCATAGCTGGGAAATCTGAAGAGATAACTGATAGTTCAAGTCCCACTGGTATCTAAGATACTTGATCATCATTAGATGTGTGGTAATCTTTGCTCATATCATCTACCACAGGTTTTGCTTTTGAAGCTTTGGGTATATCTACCTCTTTACCCCTTACTTTTAGTTAATGTCTCATAAGTTCCAATTGTTATTTATTTATCAACTCTGAGAGTTTTTGTGCTTGGTTTCTTCAGAGAAAGGCATATCCTGTTGCTGCTTAGGAATGTGAAAATGGATATGTCTCCTCCCCTGTTCTTATTTTCTTTAGAATTTTTTTAGAATTTACCACCCTGCAGGAGCTGACTCATTGCTGGGTATCTTTTGGTGATCAAGAGTTCACAGAGAGTGTATATTTTAGGATTTCTTCCTCCTCTCAAATGTACTTTTTCTCAAGCAGTTTTTGAAAGTCTATTTCTTGCCATTCCTATATCTTACTTGAGATACAACACTTTATTTTATGACTTGTGTTTTGGGGGTGGTATTTTGGCAGGGGAGGGCAGAGGGGATTGTGTGGGTTGAGTTTTTTATGTTTATTTTTATTAATAATGACAAATGGATAGCATATTTTTGCATTAATTCTATTTACTGTTCCACTTATCTTAAGATGCAATTTTTATTGGTGCTACCTCATGAGTATAATGCAAGTTTCTCAGCATGGAGCTACCTGAACACCAGGGCATAAGGCCCAGACACTGCAAAACTGCTATCCCTGTGGATTTCTAAAACCTGGCTAAATCCTGAGCAGCCTGGTGTAATTTGAAAGTTAGCTGGACTACATGGCATCCAGAGGTGCCTTTTACTTTAATCTTTCTCTTAGTCTGTGCTTTCAAGCTGATCTCTGTATCATGAGCATCACTCCGACAGGGGAAGCCAAGTCTTAAAATTCCAGGATCTGCCTATTTAATTAAAAACACCCCAGCAAATATTGTGGAAATTAAAAATAATAATAAAAATTGGCAGATATTATCAATGTTTGTTACTTGTAAATAGAAACTACAATTCTGTGTGTGTTTTACGAGATAACATCAAGACATTAAACTTTTCTTAAACTCTTCTATTTTTCTGTGTTTGATTTGCTCAGCAAATACCACAATATTTAATAAAACTATTAGTTTTGACTCCCTAGCTCATTTCAGTAGAAAAGTAATCATAGTATATTCAGTAGTATATCAATTACCATTTGTTTAGATTCAGATTTTGTCCAGTCTTCATATCAGTTTCACAGCAGCTGCATTTGGCTTAGGTTTTTGTGTTTAAATCTCCTTAAATGAGCACTACCAGCTATAAAAACTAAGCCTGCAAAAAAAGTTGTCTTACAGTAAGAAACAAATACAAGCTGCTTGTGAGATGTAAGCCTAATGCTTGCATCAATTTGTAAACCCTGCAAACTTTAAACAGCATTCACATCTTGATAATTCTAGCACAAATATTTTAACAAATCCTCCTTTAAAGACATTTTTGGAAGTTTGCAATATTTAAAGGCATGGCTAAAGATAGAACTCAATTTCTCTTCATTGCAGCAGAAATGAGGACTGACACCGGAACATAAGGTGTTGTCTAGCACAGCCGATACACAAAATGGGAAACAGAGAATTTAAATGCCGAGTCAAGATTTTGAAATAGAAAACTCCTGGCATTTTTACCCTTGAGATACTTCAGCTCTGTTAGAGCCTCGCCTTTAGAGAAAACTCTCCACAAGTGCTGGGAGTGGCAACTCTGTGCAGATTTCCCTGCTGTCCCGGGCTTGGACACACTCGACAGCTGCAGGCTGAACTCATGCCTAACTCTCATCCTGACGCAGAGATGTTCCCTAATTAGGGTACATATCTCACACTTGACAAATACTAAGAGCCTCAGCTCCTTGTAGGTCATAGATGGGATGGCAGTTTTTTTAAGCCAGAAGCATGATAATGGGAAATTCTTTCCTCTAACCATTTTCATATAAAATGCCTACTATTGCTTACTAAGATTGGTCTGGGTAACAAGTACCTCTCTCTCATTCTCTTCCAAATGAAACAGGTGTAAGGTAGAGCCATGGTTCTTCATTGCTGTCCTTGGGAGATGGATGAAAATTTCCTTCTTTACACAGATGCATGGCTTCACCAGGAGGCACAGGAAGCAAACTCTATCAGATTCTCAAATGGTTGACTGAATATTTTTCTGGAGAAGGAGTTTTGCTTTTCACAGGAAGAGGGGAAAGTAGACCCACATTTTTGGGTCCCCCAGCCACTGCTTCAAAACCCAACCCGCTATTTCAAACAACATGACGAAAGAAATATCTCCTGCTCCTACCTGGGTTGCAGGTAGTGAGCATCCACTTAAATGATGTGTTCCCTTTCAGCTCTCTCTCAGAAGCCTTGGAAATGTGACTCTCTTTTCTACTGGATAGAAACGCCAGGTCCCATCTTGCTGTGCTCAGCACCATGGGGTGTCTAGCCCACGGCATGAAGAAAGAACAAGATAAGAAAGAGTTGTGGCAATGCTTCTTGCCATTCCTCTCCAGTTTATTTGAAGCATATGAGGACAGAGAGTCTCATTGATGGAGGACAATCATGTCCATGAAGAGCACTGCTTTTCCTTCTGGCACTTTATGACAGAAAGATATGTTACTGCAATCTTAGGAAGGGCATGCTCCCTCTGAGGAGTGCAGTGAGGCTGATAATCAATGACAATGTTAATGAATACCTAAAGCATTTCTTCACTTCCCAATGTAAAATCAATTTCTAGTAGATAAGCAAGATTGAGAAGAAAATAATAAAATGCTTGATATAGTACTTTTACAACACTGTACCTTAACATACACCAAGAAGCAACATGAACCAGAAGGAAAATTAACAAACAATAGTTACAATACTTTGTGAGTTCTTTCTAGAGGAATTAGAAATACAATATGCAGACCTCACTCAGTGCATGTCTGCAAGACATATGAGAGAACATTTCACTCAAGCACCATTGACTGGACAGTATCCTTTTTATTCCATGGGTAGGCCTGACCATGTGGATGGGACACAGATGTTTGGAAGCTCATGTAGATGCTTTGTTTAATATCCACACACCAATTCTTGACCACATTTACTCCTAAACAGTAGTTCTCACTAGGCAACTGATGCCTTTACTTGCTAGTTGTTAATTTCTGAAAAGTAGAGCAACGTATCTATCTGTCTGTGACCAGGTGAAAAGCCTTTCTCAAAGCATAATATTTAGCATCTCTTACTTATTTTCCTCCTTCTTCCTTCAAAGAAAGAAAGAAAAAACAAGTTTTTTCTGTAGGAGACATCTGTTGCTAACATTCTGTTCGAGAAGCAAGGACATAACAGATGCAGACTAAGGAAACAGAATTTGTTAGATTCTAGTTAAAGTCCTGACTGCCTTAATTTTTTGTTTCACTCATGAAACATATTAAAAAGAAACAACAAGGTTATGTTTGAAATGAAAATGGAAAGAGAAAAATTGCCTTGAAGAACACATGACACTCATCCTGCATACTCTGTGTTTGTGGATAAGCACTAATTGAGCCCTCTGCTTGATCAGGGCTGGGGAGTACTCCCATAATACTAATCAAGATTAAAAGCAACATGGAACTTAACAAATCTGAAGCAGACACTTTTAAACATACTTTTGGAAAACTTTTCTTTTGAATATGCCAAAATCAGATAGAATTTTTTTTTTCTTCCACTTTATAATTTCACTTACTAATGTTGCAACATTTATGTTATAAATAAACATATGTTTATGTTATAAATGTGTATATGTATGTTTGTGTATAATGTGTATAACATATGTAAATGTTATAAAATGTGAACTATTTTACAAGTGCTGAAAATACTTGATTGGTTTTGCATTTTTCTCTGCTACAGCGCATATGGGAAGCTAAAACTACTGAGGATAGAGTTGGGTAAAGTGCATAAAAAAGAACAATTCATGAGACTCTGAGGGTTTGTCATGTCACCGTTAATTTCCTGGAAACTGCAAAATGCACTAAAACTAAATCTGAGTCATCTTATTCTTTTCCTGAGCTCTTTAGTTTACTCATATAAACGTAATGGGTGTGTTTATTAGTGTATACAACCTGTGTTAGGTTATGATTATGCTTCCTGACATCTTATCAGCATCAGTGTCCCATTGGTCTTAACAACAAAGAAATAAGCTATGGTAAAAGAAACTCCACATGTTAAAGACCTCAGACTTGCATCTGAAGACAAATGAATTCTGGTGCTCTGAAAAATTTCCCTTTTGTTCATAATGTCATATATTTACACTTCAGTTGTTAATTTTTCAAATGGCCTACAAACCACTACCACTCTTTGACACCTTCTGACTCCAGGGCTAATTAACTTGGAATAGTAATGAGTCTGATATTATCTATATTAGTCCTTCATCTGCAGTTTTAATGTAAAATATGACCTGGCTGCTGCAATAGCAGGATACACAAGCTTGGAACAGAGGTTTGCAGCTTTTACAGAAGAAGAAATGATAGCAAACACATCTATAGTAGCTAAACTATGTCTTCTGATAACTTGGCTTTGGTTAGTTGTAGGTGGTAAATACCTCATATGCTGAAATCAAACAGTTTAGTATATTGCTTACAGGTTAACTTGTAAAAGACTCAATTTATGCAGAAGATTTCACATATTAGGGCAGGTGTTGATTAATTTCTAAAGCTTATCTTCACATAAAAAAATATTGGGTAAATCCTGTTTTCTAAAGACAGTGAGCAAACAAAAACTAGACATACAAAACCCCTTATAATGAGGTAAGCTTGACCACGTATAATGAAAAACAAAAATGTTATTATAAAGGCACTGGAGATATTTATCTCTCTATTCTCAGATTATTGTAACATGAAGGATTTTTTCACCACTTTTGATAGAAATATATTTTGTATCTAAGCCACTGCTATTTGGAAAGTCTAATAGGCTTTAAAAAAAAAATTAATTATTAAGTTTTTGGAGGTCCTGCAACGGTTCGTCTCACTTGAAATTTCATACATGGTAATTATATATATGTGATATATACAAAATGATTCATCCAACTACAGAAGTGTATAACATACAGACATACAAGATTGGCCAGATTGGGTCAAACCAAGGATTCATTTATCCTGAAGCAGTGTCTCCTGTCCATAAATGGAAGTGTAAAAACTTGCCAAGCGTGTAAGAAACTCACTGCCACCATTTCCTGAATCAAAAAAGTTTCTGTGACTGAGCAATACCCAATGGATTTTTGCTTCATGTACTTGTTTCATCTGCCCTGAAATCTCCAAAAGTTTTTATTATTCATTGTGTCCTTTGACTAAGAATGATATCACAGGTAGCAGCCTCTGCTGTATGAAGAACCACCTCCATGTAATTTGCTTTAAACATCAGTCTTAACTACTTCCTTTGATAACTCCCTGGATAAGACCAGTCAGCAAGGTAATTTTATTTAATTTCTCCCTTCAAAGCACAATTCTACAGACCTTTGTCTCTTCTCTTAAATTATCATTTTCAGAACCGAAGAGTCAAAGTTTCTGCCATCACCCCTCTCACAAAAGTCTTCCCAGGGCTTTAATCATCTTGTCACCATTCATCAGTAACTATTCCTTTTAGAATTGTAAACACAAGTCCTGGATTGTGACGTCTGCACACTTGGGTAAAATACAGATTAAACATTTCTGTCAGATTATCAATTAAAGACTTCAAAAAATGCTAAGAAGGGACAAGATGTGTTACACCACTGATTAAGGACACATTGCACACTGATGGAATGGTCTGAGGAATGGAGAAATCAATGTGAATGTGAAAATAAGGAAGGAGCTGTACCAAAAATACATTGCGGTTGTTTTTCATCCCTATTAAGGGACATGAGAAGATGAAACCACTCAAGCCTTTAAAAAAATTTCTCATTTTCCTTTCAAGGTCGATATAAATTTTGGTTTGTTACAATCAGTGGACATTACAATTTTTTTCCTACTTATTTCAGAATCATAGAGTATGTGAGGCTGTCAGGGAGCTTTGGAGCTCATCATCTAGTCAGAATTCTCTGCTTAAAGTGGGTGCAGGTACAGCATGCAGGGCTCTCCTCACCTGTGTCTCTAATATCTCTAGGAATGGAGATGCCACAATCTCTCTAGATAACCTGTTTCAGTATTTGATCATCCTCACAGTAAAAAAACTTTATTTTAGCATCTTATGCACTTCTGAGCATTCTCACTGAAGTAAGATATTCAACACATGAAACAGTCTATTCTGATATTGATTGTTTTATCTTGAACATGGAAAAAAAACCCCTTACCTAGATGTGTTATTATGAAATGCTCAGATCACTTATTAAGTATGTCTTAATTTAAAGAGATATTTCTACCTTTGTAATGGAGCATGAACTTTTGATTCCTTCACCTGATTCTTTTCTTCCTCTCCTTGTTCTTGAGGTACAATTTTGTTTTACTGATGATTATACAGCAGTTTTCTATGTTCAGTTTCCTAGTAAGGAGACAGGACTAGAGTGTTTTGATATATTTGCTTTTAAATCTAGCTGTATAAAAATGTAAATGACTTTACCTTATAGCTCTCATATATGTTACCTTTATGCAATATACTTCATATTCTGTGGTGTAATATTTTTTGTAGAAAACATGGGGGTATGATGGCAAGCTTTAGTCATGACTAACTAATTTTATCCAAGATCTTAAGTTTGGGTAAAGAACTTAAACATATTTTGGCATAGTTTTCTTTAAACTTGCATTTTTCCTGACATCTGCAGTAAAACAAAGCTAAGCCTCCTTAAACTCCTTGTGAATCTAAAGTCTACACAGATAAAAATTAAGAAAACAGGTCA
>WBNO01032480.1:0-28795 GCA_013400575.1 Peucedramus taeniatus | reverse complement strand
ATAACTTAAAAAAAATAATCTGGATTGTAAAATGGCAGTTCTTGTAAACTAAATTCTGGGGAGCAAATACTCCTGATGAGTGTATTTATGCAAGCAGAACCGAGCTCCTTCTACCTGTTCTGAATAAAGCTGTAATTTTCTTCCCAGTTACATGACACAAAAATAGAAACACTATCATAACATTTATTTCTTAGTTTTAGCAAGTGAGCTTTGCATTTGAAAAAAAAAATAATGGTGCTATGAGTTATTAGAAGTTTCTGGATGACCTTTCAGTATAATTAAAACATTTTACCCTAAGGTCAAATACATTTGGTTTTTCACATTTACCTCATCTTTGACACAGTATACTGTTCCTCACAATTCCTCAGCTTTTTTGATACTTGCGATAGAAACCAGAATCAGAAGAGTACAACCAACTAAGAGTCAGAACATGGTATTGAAATAGACTACCAGAAAAAATTTCCAATTTCAGTCAGAGAAAGTTTGATTTTATTTAGACTTGAACTAAACAAAGAAATCAACAAAACAAAACATGTCTAAAGTCCCCTCGAAAACAAACACACCAATCAACCCCAAAACAACAAAAAAGCCAACATCAAAAAAAAAAAAAGTCAAATAAAACCCAAACCCCAAACATTCAAAGCTTATATAAATTTGAGTCAGAGAATTATCTCTCTTGAAAGAAGATTTTGAACCTGATTTTAATGTGTAAAGAGCTACATTTATCATTTCAGGATACTGGATTCCTAAAGGGAATTTTTCATGCAATACTTGCCTGTTGCCACTAGAGCCTTTATTAAATGGTGGAGCCATGCCTAAGTGGACCTAAGTGCTTCATGGGCAGTGCAAAAATCTATGTTTCTGTTCTGATTTAGAGGTAGATAAAAGATTATGAGTAATTATCCAAACAGTCATACCCCTAAAGCCTGCAGAGCAATGAGGAGAATGATTAATCAAGTACACTGAAGTGAGTCTGAAATCCCATTTGCAGCTTGATTTGTTGAGGAGAAAAGGAGAGGTGAGCAATTTCTTATGATTTCTGTAAAAGTTGTGCTAGTACATGCTCTATGTGCAATAATACTTCTTCTTTCCCTTCCCTCCCAGGTGTTTGGACTTCTGATACTCGCCACATTATCTGACCCCAGGGCTCCAGCAGTACCAGCAAAAGCCCTTATCCAGTTTTTCTGTAAAAATTCACTGTAGTAGTATGTGGCTCTGGGTTAGACAAGTCAGGCCCATCAGATGGTTTGGACATCTGGCCTCTGGAAAGCATTCAGCCCTCAATCTTTTTAATAAAATTAAACTAATCTTGTTTAACTATCTATACTCTATTTAATGAAAAACATGCAAAGACTAAATCAAAGAAGCATAATAATCTGTTCCAAAATGTATAGCCTATAAGATACATGCCTACCCTCCCACCTAGCAGCACTTAAGTTTGCACACAGGAGCCAGGAAGAGAGGGAGCTCCCCAGAGAGTTCTGTGCTGGTCTCCTGGACTGGTTCTTATCCTGCAAAGTCAATTTTTTTTCCATGACCCTGTCCATCCCCAGCTGTACTCTTCTGCAAATAGTCTGTACGAACTTTTGGTTGGTTTCTTAAAGGAACACTTTCTTATAAGAACAAGGCATGTATTTGAAGGGAAACCTTTTCTCCCACTTGATTTAATGCAAACACGTAGTTCAAACATCACACCTCCAGTCCAGGATGGATTTCAGATACCTAAGTAGTGTTGCTATTCAGAAAATCTACATTTATCTGCCAATTAACTTGAAAGCACACAAGCTTCACAGGCACTCCAAATTTTGCTATAAAGGCATCTAAAACCTGATTTATATGTTGGATCAGGAACATCTTGGTCTCAGCCAGGAGAAAAGTACCTAACCCTCATCCACAGTCTTGAAAAATGTAATCCTTCATAAGCTTCCATGCAGGGCTTGGTCCTACAGTTTCCACCCCAGCAAACACTAAATCAAACTCCATTCAAGGTGCAGAAACCGAGCATATTATGTAAAACAGAGGAGAAACTACAGGGAAACAACTATTAAGTTCTTATCAGCTGCAGTTTAAATCTACCTTCCTTATTACTGTAGCAAGTACTGCAGCCAGCAGATCAGCAAACCTGTGTGGGTTGTGTGCTGAGAGTCCTGCCACACTCATTCCTCTTAGCCCAAAAGGACAGAAGGTCCCTGGCTTTGAGTGGCTCTGGGAGTGTGAAAGCTGCTTCAGCCTTGTAAAGTTCCATAAGCAGAGGGAATGAAAATCTGACCAACATCTAAAAAAAGTATTTCTGAGCTATGGAAGTAAAGGAAGAGGAAAACAGAACATATAACAGAACACCTGCAGAAAGAGAATGTCTTGGGAAAAAAAAGGGTAGCTCCCTAGCACCTGGTTCTTTTGAAGCATTTTACTCTCCTTTCCTGGGACAAGTCAGGCATTTGACTAACTTTGAAATCACACAACTTCTGTCTCATCAGAGGGTCACTCTCCAGAAACACAGACTTGAGGGAAAATGGCCCTGCTTTCCCTGACAACAAAAACAACTCCAAAACTTACACAATGACTTTGTAAAATGTCCAAACACATGAATATAGAATCTGGTATGATTCTCCAGAGACGGATTTGAAGAGACAGGTTTTGGTGGGCCACTAGTTTGATTCTGGTCAAAATGAAGCTTGGAATCACCAGAGCACTTGCTGCTCCCTTTAAGAGATAAATGTTGGTAAATCTACCTTGAAATTTCAGCCAAAGAGTTATCATCACAGCAAGATTAGTAATTATTATCAGATGTGTGAAGAAATGTTTTCTAAACTTGCTGTATTTCTAATGTAAACCAAATGTTATGCTCCCTACCAGTGGGATGAATAATATGATATTTTTCTTTTGTAACAGAACTATCAGCTGTATACTTCATTAATTTATTTCTGCTGAAAACCATTTTTATGTTTTCTTCATTAAATCTTTGGAAAATATAGCTGCAGAAATTGCACAGAACATCATAAAACACAAGTATTTCTTCTCCAGTGTAGCTGAGAGATGCACTACAACAAAAAAACAGGAAAATAAATTCTTTAGCTCAACCTCTTACATACGTTTTCCAAGCCAAAATCACTTTGGAAGCCTGCTTTTAAACATGGGTCTTGTAGCAGCCTAGAAAATAGCCAGCATTTCTTATGCATTGATATGCCTAATTTCTCTTTTTCTTTCCCGATCTTTCCCATCTCTGTAAATAAAGTGCCCCTCCTCGTAGCTGCTACCACTTTAATCTGTTTGACATGTCTGACTTTAATAAGTTTGACCTGTCTGATGCTCTTTCGTTTAAAATTATCAGTTCCAGATATTAACTGCAAGTTTTTGTAGGAGAAGATTTTAAAAGCACTGGGAGTGAAGGGACAATTATTCACATCCTTAGTAGAATGAACATTAACTTCTTTGTCCATGTTTGTTCCTCATACAGTTCAGAGGCTATGAGCCCACTCTTTATGATTCAGTCAAACCTTAGAGCTAAGGAATTCTTTTTAAGGTACTGCCCACAAATAATTACTAAAGATTTATGTATTTAAAATGATCTTAGTGTCACATGAACTTTCCAGCCATAACAGAGAGGATGCTACTGAGATGACTTCTAAAATCTCCAGCTTTCTTCTGCTCTCTGAAGCACTTGGGGTCTGCTGCTTGCAGTTTTGTGGCTGGCTGTGTGAAAGACTGACCAGATGGAGCTACCCAGGCTGGCTATGGGTGAAGTGTGCTATGCTGCAACCCAGAGCTAAACAGGCCTGTGGAACCCAAGGCATGTGTTGTCTCATATTTGAGTATTCCACAGTGGAATGCTGGAATCATCCACTTGAAGCTTCAAGGAAAATTGTGTTGTGCTCTTGGGCTCCCAGTTGGAACGGATGCTCCTGTCTTTCAGAGTTAGCCCCACTACAAAAGAAGACCACCTTGTTAGGTAATGTGTGCCAACCTCTCTTCTGTCTCCACCTACATCAAGAGGGAACCATCCAGCACTTAGAAATTGCATACCTTTTTGCCTGAAGCCCTCTTTTTTGGGACCTATCTGAATATTCCTTTTCCTTATCTAAAAAATGAGATGTAAACATGCCTATATTTATGTGATAAAATAGGCATGTGAAAGAGATAATAGACTTCTGCATGTACAATGCCTAAGCAGTTTTTTGATAAGATTGTTGATCAACAGTCTCCTTTTCCATATGGGAAAACTTACAGCTGGAAAAATGGTCTGCATGTAGAAAACTCAAAATACAGAAGCATAAAAAGTGCCTCAATGTTCCTTCCAGATCTGAAGCAACTCTAAAATAGTCTGTCTGCTCTGCTGACTTTCTCTTAGTCTGACCTTTAAAGGATGTTTAAAATTAAACAGCAGCTGAATTTCTGAATTTCTTGGATTAAAAAATGTTGACATTTACTGGTTTTTGCTTGCATACTTTCTCTATGAAATTTAATTATTTGGTAATTCAATACTAGTATGAATCCAGCTAAGTATTGACTCAATTGTAATCATCACCAGAATCTGAAAAACGTAGTGTGTCACTCCTTTTTTAGCAGGAGGTCACAGCAGCTGGTGCTAGCAGTAACTTGACTAAGCTCAGACTTGTTTATTTTTTCAATTTGCAATGAAACATGGCATTACAGCAGCATGGGTGTTTCTCTCAGCTTCTTATCTCAGATGAGATCTCAGAAGTGAAAGTCTTTTGGCAAATATTTATAATACATACAGAATATTGTCTGTGGCCCTAATTTTAAACATGGATTCTCCCTTTTTTGCCACAGACACTTTGTTTACGTTACACAATTTGTATTTTTGTCCTAATAATTACAAAAAGGGCAATGAACCACTGAACAGGAAAATGGCTTTTGTGATTTTGTTAAGAGAACTGCATAATGAGGTGATTTCCTCAGAACAGACCTATGACACATTCATATTTATCTTCAGTGAATCATGTTGTAGGCAAAAATCTTTGTCCACAGAACTAGATAGGAGATCTCTAGTATACACATGAATAAGAAAAAAAAGGTCAACATGTTGGTGCTATGACAACAAGGCTGGATGATGACCTTTGTGGGAGAGGTCCAGGCAGACAGCTTGCTGGAATAACAGCTGCCCAGCTGAGCACTCTTCAACACTGTAGGACACAACACAAAACAGTTTTTAGCAGATAAAAAAGGGACACTGATGAAGTTAAGGAGATGTTGGATATTGGAGGGTATATAGGGTTAGGAAAATGTCTTTGTTCACATGCCTCTGTTCATGAAATAACCTCAATAACCTACTGTGGAAACTGTGAGTGGAAATAAAAAAAAAAAAAAGTTAAGTGAAAAAACAATTAAGGAATTACATTCAAATGACCTTATATCATGAATGAAGGAGAGAGAGGATGGCCAACCAATGGCCACTTGCCTTGGAGAAGCTATTTCTTATCCCTAAAACATGACATTTCTGATCTCCCAGTCCGGATTCTGAGGGGAAACTGGCAAGATACATTCGGACAAGGAATGTAATCCCTCAAGCTTCTGCTGGGCTTGTGTGGCAAGGTTTCGGTAACCTTGGGTGGGGAGGACGTTGGGGTGGTTTCTGTGAGAAGCTGCCATCAGGCCATTGCAGCTAGTGCCAGACAGCTCCATGATGGACCGGCTGCTGACCAGGGCTGAGCCCACCAGCAGCAGTGGCAGCACCTTTGGGATATTGCATCAAAGAAAGGTTAAATTACAGCTCCTCAACAGCAGCTGTGAGAGCCAAGAGTAGGTGAAAGAAAAAGGTCTGCAGGCTCCATGGTCAGTGCAGGGGGCAGGGAGGAGGTGCTCCAGTGCCAGAGCAGCCCATGGTGAGGCAGCTGTGCCCCTGCAGCCTGTGGGGGTCCATGGTGCAGCAGGAATCCCCCTGCAGCCTTAAAGCAAGCTGTGACCCCATGGAGAACAGGCTGGATGGAGCTGGCTCCTGGCAGCCCTTGGAGAGGAGTCCACATGGGGTCAGGTTCATTGGCAGTACCTGGGACCCCATGGGGGACTCAAGCTGGAGCAGTTTGTTCCCAAGGAGCTGCACCCTATGGAGAGGACCTACACTGGAGGAGGATTATTTCATATGGTTGGGAACCTGTGCTGGAGCAAGGGAAGAGCATGAGGAAGAAGGAGCAGCCCAGACATGTAAGAACTGCCAGCAACCCTCAATTTCCCAGGCTTCTTAGCCACTCACAGGAAGGAGGCAAAGAATTTGGGAAAGAAGTTCAGCTCAGAAAGAGCAGAGGAGTGGGGCAAAGATGTTTTTTAATATTTGTTCTTATTTCTCCTTATCAGAGTCTCTTTAATTAGGAAGATATGAATCTATCTAAGTCTGTTTTGCCTTGACAGTAATTAGGAAGAGGTCTCCTAGTCCTTATATTGACTCATGATGTTTCTGTCACTTTTCCCCCCTCCCCACAATCCTGTTGAGAAGTAGGAGTGAGAGAGCAGTTTGGTGACCACCTGGTGGCTAGTCAGGGTCCACCCACACAATACTAATATTTGTAACTTTACCAGATGATAAAAATCATTGAGTAAGATGATGTTGAGGGGCGAGGGGGTAGGTATTTGCCACTTTGCAATTTTTGGTTTTTTTATTCCCTGGTGTAGACATTCAACATACAACTGTCCACTTACTTTAATCCTTGTCTTATTCCCATTTGCTGGATCCCACACTATTAATTCGTGAATAATTCCTAGTCCTAATGTGTTTACTTGGAATGGTTGTCTGCCAGCACCTCAAGCTTGGCCATGCATTGCAGACTCATTCAACTGCTCTGCAGCAGCACTGGCTTTATTTTGGAGTTGGTTACGGAAGGTCTGAGACCTCCTCTAGCTGCAGCAAGGTCTGGCTTCCACATCATCTGCTAAAACAGGTCCTGAGCACAGAAGACAGCTCAGTTCCTGTGGCAGCTGCCATAAAATGCTTGGTGCCAGTCATGTACCTGTATTCTCGGCCCCCCTTTTGTGTCTGTGCTTTTGCAGTGGTTTCAGAAGATCACAGATTGAATGCTGGGTGCAAAGCTGGTCTCCTTGTAACAGATTTTGGTCTATATGTTTGTAACGTGTCTGTTTACAGACAGCTCTTAGGAGTGAGGTCTAACAGGTACATTCCTGTGGCTTTTTGTCTTCCTGTTTGGCGTGGTATGGGCAGGGAAAGCCTCTTACAGATTTCAAAATGTTTAGACTTGTGGGCAAGGTTAGATGACAAAATGTTAACATTTAAACAAAGAAATTATTTTCCCTATGATAGAATTCCTGCCTATCAAAAGCCAAAAATTGAATTTTTGTCATTTATTCTTTTCTTTGAAACATGTCAGCCTATAAACTCACCAGAAAATAAAGTTTGTAAGTCTCTAAATAGGTATTTATAAATTTATTTTATTATTAATTTTATTATTATTCATTATTTATTAATTATTAATTATTTTAGTGGGGGTTGTATTCTTTATTTTCATAGATATTGTATTAGGCTTGTGTGCAGATCTGCAAAGAGTCTTCCCTATGAGGAGGAAGGACCTGCAGATCACATGTGTTGAAGTGATCATAACCCCCATTCCCCATCCCCTTGTGCCACTCTGGGGAGGAGGTGGAGAATTCAGGAGCAAAGTTAAGCCTAGGAAAGAGACAGAGGTGAAGGAAGGGTGTTTTAAGGATGTAGCTTTTATATCTCATTATCCTACTTTGATTTGATAGGTAATAGATTGAATTAATTTCCACAACTCAAGTCTGTTTTGCCTGTGACAGCAACTGCTGGGTGATCTCTCTCCCTGTCCTTATCTTGCCTCATGAGCCTTTCATTAAATTTTCTACCAGCTGTCCTGTTGAGGAACAGAGAAATAGAGTGGGTGGGTGGGCATCTGGAATCCAGCTAGGGTCAGCTAACTAGAATATCTTTATTTATTTATTCAATATATACTTTTGTGGGAAGTATTTTGCCACAAAATGTTCAATGAAGTTTAATTCAGTTTTTCATGATAAAAAATTTAAAGCTGATATTCTAAAAAAATCAGGAAAAATTCAAAAATTAGTGAAAAAGATATATTCTAATCTAAGGAAATATACCCAAAGTACAATTTTTATTAGCTTTTAATCAATTATTTGAAAGGACCTCAGAAGTAGCTCTGGTAATTCATCAGCAAAACAGATTCAGTGTATATGAGAAAAATCCCTTCTGTCTTGAACTTCTCTTTCCATCTGGTGAGAACATAGAGATCTAAACTTAGGTAGAGAATTTCAGTCTGAGATGAGATCTTTAATGAGATCCAGACAATACACAACTTCATGCTTTCATAGAAGAGTCTTTTAAAAGTAATTTTGAGTAATTCATTTATGTGATATTGAATTAGCACCAGCATTTTTTCATAATTAAAAATCTGAAAAACCACCAAGAATATGAGGATATTTCTTCTGAACAATTACATGAATTGCCTGCAAAAAATCTTTTCTCAAAGATCACACAAGCTGGACAAGTGCATGACTGTGTTTATATTTCTTCTGTTTCAAGACAGGTTATGCCTTTCTTCATTTGGAAAATTCCTGGTTTCAAATTTGCCTTTGGAGAACTCCAGCAGACACTTTGCTTGTTTGCTGCCAGCATTTTTGCCCTTGAAAAGGGTTCTTTGCAATATTTATTAAAATTACTTATTTTGTCATATTTCATATTGACAGAAACTTTACCTGAACAAAGAGAACTCTTTTCCTGTTTTAGTATTACTGAAAATAAAAACTAGAATATAAAATTCTCCATAAATCTCACCATCTCAAGTGTTTATCTTATTTTTCTTGACCAACTTAATTAAAATTTTATCCCTAGTGTGTCATTAATTATAAACTAACTCTTTAAAGACATGATAGTCTTCTAAAGAAGAAACAAATCTTTAGGGAATAATAAGATGCAAAAATTTCTTAGCTCTCTTTTATGTTGAGAATTTTTCTATAAGGACTAGACTATCTATGCACTTGAAAAAACATACAGGAACATATTTTACAAAGTCAATAATTTCTCGTAATTACATAGTTTTGTGTGGGGTTTTTGTGCCTTCCCTTCAGTTCTTCCAAATCAGAGAAAGTAATGTGAACAAATAGAGAAAATTAGTAATGGTTGAAATGTCAGAATGAAATTAAAAAGAGCTGCTGAAGGTCTGGCTCAATATCCATGATGTGGCAATTCAAAACAATTCTGAACACTTTCACAAAATAATCATCACTTATGTTATGAATGCCAAAACAAAACTTCATCAGTGTGACACACCATGAGATTGGGAAATGTGCTTGTGGTCAGTTTCTCACCAATAAATCTGAAAGTTTTTTTATGGGTAGAAGCTGATGATTATTATTAGCAAATGGCAAGGCTCTCTGCCAAAGGAGTAGAATTTTAAGTGTATTTCTTACCAAATGTCCCTAATTTATCTTGATTATACTCCTATTAAGCTTCTTTTTAATGTGTAGTATATGGTACTTGGAATTACACTTAACATTTTTCCAAGTTCTTGACAAAACAGTCTGGGAGTCAACCAGAGGGGAGCAATAAAGCTAATCAGATGTCTAGGAAGAAAAACCTTATGCAGACTGAACAAAGGAGTAAAAAAAAAAAGCCCTCACAAGGAAAGGCTGTCCCACTTTTCAGAGAAGAAGGCGAGACATGAGAACTGCCTTCTGTGAAAGACAGCTGAAACATGATGAACTCTGCCATCTCCTTGTCTGGAGGCAGCAGGGAGGCATCAGGAGGGAGCTTAGGGCTGGACTCCAGGAACCCCTTGTAGGAGCCACCAGGAGCAGGATATTAGAGAAGGCTGCCTGGAACACCTTCACCACTATGCTGAGAAACACACCGTGAGGGACAGGTCTCTGTGATCCTGTCCTGGGGCCAAGGGAACAGCTTGGGGACCTTGCTTCTGTGATTCAGTGTCACACTGATGTTTGGCAGTAGTCTGAGAGAAGAATCACAGTGTAAAACTTGTCCTAAAATCATTGCAGTTGCAGTTGGGGGAGTTCAGCAGTTGCTCAGGTGCCACCTCAGAAAAGCTGCAGCTATATCAGCACAGTCTGTTCTTCACAGGCTGAGGCTCAAATGGTCTGAGCTCTGCTGCAGCAATACAAACACATCCTCTAACAGAGCATGGAGGCTGCACTGCTTTAACCATACACAACCTTTGAATGAAACTCACCTCCCCAAATTACAGACCTTACAGACAAGTATCTGTGATTTCTTTCCCACACCAGACACACCCTTGATGTTTGCAGCTGGTTGAAATCCACATTTAAATGGTCCCCAACACTGATGCCACTTTTCTTGCTTCTAAGTCTTACATTACCCCGATATTTTGCACTCCTAACTCATAGCTTAAGCCCCCTTGCAAGCAGCTCCTACATCTTACCTGCTACCTACTGGTTGTACTTAGTCATGTAACACTCCAGAAGCTTCTCTCTGCTCCAGATGCAAGAATAGCAAGGTTTATACACACTTTAGTGACCTCTCTTTGTGTCTCTCTCTCTTCCACCATATATGTTGTTTGCTTTACAGTAATTTCCTTCTGTGGTACCATTATTTTTATCTGCATTATTACTCACAGTGTCTTTTGGAGGTCTAGCATATTAAAAGAAAAAAATACCCCAAGTCCACTCAAAGAAATGAAACCCAAGTAGTATTGATCTGTGGTGAAAAGATAAGAAACTGATTGAGAAACAGAAGAATTCACCTATAGATTACATCCCTTTTGTGCTTTTACATTCCTTTTACCACTTACAGAGGAAACACACCAGGCTTAATTTGACACCATGGGCTCAAACATAAAGCTGATGAAAAGTCACTTCTGAAGGCCACATAAGGACCTCATTAAGGGTAGCAAAATATCCCTAAAGAAACCCCCCAAATTGTAACTCTCCTGCACTTCACAGAAAGGTGAAAGGTTTATTTAGAAACTTTTTATGACAGATTGCTGATCCAATAGATGCAGCAATTTTAGATAAATCTTACATAATAAGACTAAGTTACTGGTTATTTTAAAAATAACCACTTGAAACAATGTTGTGCAAGTTACTGAAATAGAACATTAATAGAAACAATTAATAATCTTCCACCTTTTGGACTATTTTATTCTACTCTTCTAACATGGGAGATGGATAATTTTTAGCATTGTTCATAACAGTGGGAGTGCAGAGCTTTGAATTTTTGAAATTCATTTGTATGGTTTATTCTTGGTATCTGACTCACAAATCCATTCATACCATAAACAAACTTTATGATATCTTTCTTGAATAACTAGCAAGTTTAACATGGGATTATGCTTTAAGGAAACAGGGTTGCTCACTAGAGGTCTTGGAGGGAAAGGATTTATCAAACCTGAAAGCAGACATGCTTTGGAGTTGCCACAATTGTTTCATGTAAATACAATATGGGAGAAGGAAAGGAGGAGAAGAGAGATGGAGAAAAATAGCTGTACATTGACTCACATAAACCTTTAGGCAAAGGCTGCAGAAGTTTGCAAGAAATAGTTAGATATATTTTATATTTTCTAAACCTAACAGCCTGATGCAAAAATTCATATCACACAAGTACCTGGGAAGGTGGTTAATACAGCCTGTATAAAAAGATGTCAGAAGAACAGATATATGAACCTTCCCAATATATTTATTAATTATCTGTATGCTGGAGCTGGATGCACCATTAACAAGTTTTCTGATGTTACCAAACTAGGAGGTGATGTTCATTGTCTTGAGGGACAAGGCGCCTTGCAGAGGAATCTAGATTGGAGGAAGAATTGGGCAATTTTCATCAGTGTGAAACTTAATGAGCTGCTCCAGATTCAGGAGGGCAAACCCCATCCTGGGGTGCATCAAACACAGCACAGCCCAACAGACAACAGAGGGGATTGTGCTGCTGTATTTAGTGAGGGCAGTTCTGGGCCTCACACTTCAGGAAGGATGTGAAAGCACTGGGATACACCCAGAGGAGGGCAGTGGAGCTGGTGGGAGGGCTGGAAGGCTGTCCTGTGAGGGGCTGCTGGGGAGTTGGGGTTTGTCCATTTTGGAGAAAAGGAGGCTGAGGGGTGACCTCACTGCTCTCTGCAGCTTCCTGGGGAGGGGAAGTGGAGAGGGAGGTGCTGATCTCTTCTCCCTGGGATCCGGTGACAGGATACAGGGGAAGGGCTCACAGCCGTGCTTGGGGATGTTCAGACTTTGTTTGTTGAAAGGAACAGGCTTTCCAGAGGAGTGATCAATGCCCCAAGCTTGTCACTGTTTAACAGGCATTTGGACAATGTTCTTAATAATTTACAGAAACACGTACTGAATCTGAAGCTTAATTTAAGGTCCAAAGGCATGGTATATCAAAAGTGCTTTTGCACTTGAAGAGTTCAGATAGCATTAAATTCATGTTTGTATCACAGAGCAACAATTAATTACCCTGACTCTTAGAAGGAAATTTGTCCTGCTGCAACCTATACACCCTGGATCATGTGATTTCTGGCTGGTTTAAGAGCCAGCATCTATTATAAAGGTGTTTTTTTGGTTTTGTTTTTGTTTTTTGTGGGGTTTTTTTGTTGGTTTTTTTTTTTATTTTTAATTTTTGTTGTTGTTGTTGTTGTTGTTTTTGTTTTTTTTTTTTTTTTTGTGACATTTTTGAGATTTCTGGGTGATGACTGTCACATAACTTTTTAGCAGGCCCCTTCAGTACACTCATAGGTCTCATCATCACACTGACATTGTTAAATATGAAGCAGTGATGCACAAGATGCATTCAACCCTCTGGTGTTTTGTTTCTGCTAACACACTGATGGGTTCCCTGTATTTGCCCTGGTGCCACAGCTGGGTTTATGTTCTCTTAGTTACTATTATTACCTTCAGGGTCTAACTGGCATGGCACTGTTCCTGTCTTGAAAAAGGATGGATAATTGTTCTTGGGTGAATTGGTTTTTTACAAGTACAGTGAAGTGAAAATTGTTGCTATGAGACCACTCTCCTGCACAAAGTATTCATATGCAACTGTCTTTGACAGTCCTCTACTATCCTAAAAATATTTCTGGTATGATTTAATACATTTGCCCAGGCTTTTGATAAAACTACAAAATAGCTTTAGCTAATTGTAATTATTTTTCTTTCTGCCTTTTTTTTTTTTACATTTTCACTTTTTCCCACTTTTTTTTTACATTTTTATGGCTATTCTTAAGTGATGCTAGCTTCTAATTTATTTAACATCATCTGCATCAATCAATATATTGTTAACTCAGTAAGTCTTTTAGATCAGCAAGGGAGGAATAAGTCAACTGTCTTAGAAATTAAATATCATAGTGATAATTTCTGTAACATCTACATTTAAATTTTTACCTTAAAAGTCATACACACCCGCTAAGTAAGAATATCACAATATCAGGCTGCCTTAACATTAATGAAAATGCTATTAACTGTTCACCATATTATTTTTTTCACCTGCTTATTCTGGAATGGTAGACGAATTTTGCTACAATTTAACACACTACTGAGTTATTTGCTTTTCCAAGTTATAAAAAAAATTATCTTGTAAAAGTTTTTTGATAAATTAAAGGGGGTATTTTTCTTAATGTCCACTTTAAAATTATTAATAATTAAAAATTACCCAAATTTGTAGAATTTCTAGTAGTTGCTGGTGTGTTTTCCTTCAAAAACTCTCCTTCCAAGTAATTTCTATGTGTTTTGATTGAGCAGCTCTTGCAAACAGTATTCTCTGCCAGGGTATGGGCCAGAAATCCTGTGTAAAATTCAGAGATGCAAGAGCATTGTCCAAACACTTTTTGCTCTCGGTCAGGTTGGTGCTGGGACCACTTCCCTGAGGAGCCTGCTCCAGTGCCCAAACACCCTCTGAGTGAAGAACCTTTTCCTAATATCCAACCTAAACCTTCCCTGACACAGCTTTATACCATTCCCCCTTGTCCTGTCTCTGGTCATCACTTCCTCTCTGTTCACAAGTTGCCTCAGGACTACAAAGTAATTACAAAACTGACACATAAAGTTATAATAAGAAAATGCCATTGGACATACATAGGGCAGAAAAGGCAAATTTAGCTGGGGATAATGCAGATTTAGCTGTGGTGGAATGTGGTTACTGCTCTCTGACAACTGGTCTTTAATATGCATCTCCCCAGTGCACAGTGAGACCTAGAGGAGGGAATCCCACTGTTTCATGTCTCCAGGCTTTTAATCCATTTGATCTTCATGAAAGAAAGACCCAGTCCTTTGCTTGCTCCATGGAAACTTTACTGCTCATTTAAGACCTTGATCCCCCCCACTGTTAGAGGTTTTCCAACTAATAAACCTATTTGTGGACACATAAAGAAACTTTTCATTTGGAAGCAATGATAGAGTTGAGTTCTTGAAGAGAGGGGAAGATGTGGAAGGGAATTTGTTTTGGTATTCATATAGCTGTTGCCATGAAAATTCTGCTTTCCAGGTAAAGGCCATCTAAATGATGCACAGGTAAGAAAATGAAGGATTAGGGTAAATTACATTCCACACAAATACCAGAACTCTGAGACACATGAGATGGAGGATGTAATAAGGACATCAGTTTAATTATCATATTGGAGACTAGAGACAGGAAAAAGAACAATAAGGCAGCCACTCCTAATTTATATGGCAGTATCGGCATTGATCAAGATGCCAATGTTTAACACCACCAGTAACTTCCTTCCCCAGGAAGAAAGCAAAGAAGAAACATCCTACAAAGCAAGAAAAACTCAGTGGAAAGAAAAAAGTAGACAATGTGAACAAATGGCACAATAAAGAAAATTGTTCAAAAACACTTTTTGAAAAATTCTAGTCCCATTACAAATTAAAATAGATGGCATCATAATAATAATCAGAGATAGAAGGAATGTGAAAAACATAGCACAAAGGTCTAGAGACATAGAAAAATATCTCAAGAGGGGCATAAGAAAAGAAAAATCAGCCATGATTATTCTTTATAAGCTCAATATTCCTCCAATAGGAAGCCTATTGAGAGAACACAAGGCACCAACAGATCAGCAGGGTGTAAAAGGGATAGCAGAAAACATGGCCTTATCAAAAGACAGGTGAGTTGTCTGTGTATGTGCTCTCAGTGGAGGAGCTTCCATCATTTTCAGAACCTCTTCTCTGTGGGAGTATATATCAGAAGTGGTAACTCAAACTTAGGCAGCAACAAAAGACTTTACTGAAAAAGCAAACAAAATAAATAGTAACAACTGCCACACTTATTCCCAAGCAATTAAAGAAAGACAGACAATGAAATAGTTGAATTAAGTGGCTTCAGTACATAACCACTTAAAAATTCTTTGGTACCTGAAGATTAGAAAGCAGTATAGAGGATGTTTTCACTTTTTTCAAGACTCTATAAGGGGATACTCAGGAACCTACAGCTAGTAAAGACAATTTATATTCTGAACAAAATAACTTGAAAAATCATAGTAAAGAACAGAGTTAATGGTCTTTGCTTTTGCAAATAGCTTGAATCCCTTCAGATGACAAAGCCGACTCCATCACAATTTCTGAAGGAAACTTCCAGATCAGCACAGGTTTCTCAGAGATTGCCATTTGATGGGTTCTAGTGTCACCATGCAGAAAAGTTGAAGGCAAGTTCCCATTGTAGTGATGATTTGATACCCTCACAGAGTGGCTGTACAGTATCAGTGTAACAGATAGACACGCTGCCTTTTCCTGTGCCAAGATGACAGAAGCACAGAATTGTGCTAAGAGCAGTGTTACAGATGTATTTCAGGAAAGTTAGGAAGAACTCATCTGAATGCAGGTACACACTGATGCTCTTCCTTATGTACTTGGGAAATGACATGCAAGGAAAAGCAGGCACTGGACTGGAAGGAGAAAGGGGTCAGAAGAGCGCAGGAGGTACCAGTTTGACTTGTTTCACAATGGCTTGTCCGGACATATAGAACAGTATACCAACAGGAGGAGAAAGCTTGGAATTTGAACCATTAAACTGATCTGGGCACTTTGTGCAGCAGATCATGAATGAATTTGTCTTGATGACAGAGAAGAAACTCATTGCAGAACTAGAAGCAGGACACAAAGTCACGTCTGGGTGACTGTGCCTCTGCTCTCAGATAAAAGCACATGCCACTCCTATTCTTCTGCATCTGAAACTGCACTTCCCTCACTTCTGCCCAGACTATCCTACTCATATTTCCTAAAAGACATTCCATAACCTGCCTCTGCCCCTCCACCATAAAAAAGAAATTTAAAAACATTTCAAAGCCACTATTTCCTCTACTGAAACAGTAATTTAGGAATGCTAACACATTACCTACCAAGTGGTGGGTATTCCTCTTGGCATCAGACAGTCACCCATTATGGAAAAACTTTGTGAATTGGAGACCTTTGATCAGCTGTTGCTCCTCACTGTGGTAAAGAATGACCTACATAAATCTTTCTTTCCTGTTTCTTGTGTTAGTGCCTCCCTCCCACCCGAGTGCTGGCAGCTCTGCTCTCCAGCTAGTTATTGACTCCGACCATGTTTCCAGAGCAACAAAATAGTCCTTCCCCAGGGCTGTAGTTGTTGCAGCAATTGTCATTCGTTCTCCAGCAGTCAGTGGTTATAAATATCAAACTGTCCATCCCTGATTTAGTACCAATTTTTGTACGTACTACCAGGTTGTTATCTACTTGTGTCACAAATCTGTGGTGTGCCACCCACACATTTGGTTGAGGTGCTAGGTACAAAACTGGGGGAAAATAAAAAAGAAGCTTCCACCCTGCCCCACTCATTACAGAAATTATGATTTGGCCTCTAAGAACTTGGTATTTGTTTATTGTTATGGCTAATGGTGAAAAGGCAAAGTCCCACTGGAATATATGTTTGAAGTTGTGTTGATAGGCCAGAAATAGGTTTAAAATGGAAAATATATCTATTTTAAATAGAGACAAGCATACATTGGTTATCTGGGCATCATGGTCATGTGGGTACTTGATGCCTCCCGATGCAGTGGCTCATGATGATAAGGCTGTTGAAAAGCTAAATGAGGAACACACATTCTACTGTTCTTTTCATAAGCCAATGAATTAGTGGGTTTTAGAAACATCTTCAAAAGTCAGTGATGTTTTGAACAACCTCACTAGGTTTTTGAAGGAAATTACAGATGTGTGTCTTTCAAATTATTGTCTCACTTGTTCCAAACTCCTAATCCATATAATTCCTTTGAACAGATTAAGTGAGAGGGTGGAAGATAAAGGGATTTAAGGAAATGTGTATGTGCCTGGAGAAGTGGGCAAACAGTAGCATGCAAGCACTGAATACAAAGAAAACAACCTCACATTAATGTCACAAGACAGAATAATACAATGTTCTTTTCCCTACAAAGCAAAATCACCCTGTTATATAGTTGTTGCATAAATACAGCTTTACCCCCCGCCCCATTGAAATACATTCTGGTTTATGTAATTCCATCATTTATAATGTTTTATGTAATCAATCACTAAGCCACACTACTTTTAAATCAAATTAGTAGCAGTTCTTTCATAATTAACCAGAAACAGAGTTGCCCCAAAACTACCAGTTTAGCTTCATTATGATGTTGCTCTGTTTGGCCTGATAAACCAGTTTGATGATATTATTATAGCTCTGGGTAATTCTCCAGGATTGATTTAGCATGGACAAATTCTTCTTCTGGTTTTTAGAGTTAATTTTATTCATGGTAAGCTAGCATGGGGCTGTGTTTTGGATTTGTGCTGGAAAGTGTTGGTAACACAGGGATGTTTTTGTTATTGCTGGGCAGGGCTTGTAGCGAGCCAAACCCTTTTCTGCTCCTCACCCCACCAGTGAGCAGGACAGGGGTGCACAAGGAGTTGGGAGGGGACACAGCCAGGACAGCTGACCCCTACCGACCAAAGGGATATTCCAGAGTATATGACATCATGCTCAGCATATGAAGTTGAGGAGAAGAAGGAATGGAAGGACTTTGAGAGCAATGATGGTGTTTGTCTTTCTGAGTCACCGCTACTTAGATGGGGCCCTGCTCACCTAGGGATGGCGGAACACCTGCCCAGCCATGGGAAGCAGTGAATGAATTCCTTGTTTTGCTCTGCATGTGTGTGCCTTCTGTTTTTCCTATTAAACTGTCCTTATCTCAACCCACGGGTTTTGTAAATTTTTTCTCTTCAAACTCTCTTACCCATCTGACCACAGGGGAGTGAGTGAACAGCTGTGTGGGGCTTAGTTGCTGGCTGGGATTAAACTAACAAAGTACTTCATTAACAGTAAAATATTGCTTCTGGTGCTTAGCACCCTGCAGCTTGAGGAGTAGCCAGCTGCATGGTGCTAAGTCAGAACTCCAGTGGGAAAAGAAATAGACACTGAGGGTAGTAAACTAAAGAGCACAAGCCACCTGTGACCACACCACAAGCAGCATTAAGCCAAAAGAGACTATACTGAATACAGTCATTAACAATCAAGCCTCTCTAGGAAAGGCACACAGATCTCAAAAAGTAACTGGGGATCAAAGAAATGGTTATTGTTCTAGCTCCTCTCAACCACATACTTGTTTTTTACAGGTGCAGCCACACAGAAAGTAACTGCACATTGATTTGTTGCTCTTTAGAGTAAAATGTAAGTGCTACAGCTTCTTGCTAATGAGAACTTTTATTTTCCTCACTGAGGGCTCACCAAATATTTCTGCACCCCAGCCAGATTTTTATAATCTCATGAAAGAATTTGTTCATGTATTGTTACACATTAGTACTGGGAATGTTTTTTCCCCTCCTTTTGCTTCAGCTATTAAAGTAAAATAATTGCAGACAAACCCTGTAAATGCAGACAGTTAGGCACCTTTTAGAAAATTGCCCACTCAATTACAAAGAATATGAAACAAATTTCTTACTTTTTAATACCTGCAAACCTATCCCTACCCAGTTACTGCATAGCTTCCTACTTCCTATTACAGCTCTAACGCAGCAATTTGTATATTTATGTACAGTGAATATACATATGTTAAAATACAGCAGGAACTGCCAACAGAACATTTTTTGAGACTAACTCAGCTGCATGACTTTTAATCTCATCCGTCTGAAGTATAAAGGGAAGAATCATCACCCTGTGAATTCATCAGTGCAGTATAATTCACAGTCTCTACGTAATGCTCAGTTTGTACGTCCTGGTGACAATTTCTGGCAAGTACTCCACGACAAGCTGTGGGTAGCATCATGCACAGGCTGGATATTTCACTGGAGAGACATACAGAACAAAGACAGAAGAGACACAAATGAAAACCAAAGACAAAGAGAGAAAAATTAGAAAAAGGTGGAGCAACTGAAGCGAGGTGGACAACTAGTACATAAAGAGGTACTGAAATGATGCATAAAGACAGGCAGGAAGAGGAACCCTAGAAAAGAGAGGAGAAACTCAAGTATGTGGAAAGTGCCTCCTGTCAAGTACAAATACTCCCTCTAACAGAAGAAGTCATTAATTTAATAAATCTTACTACACTGATGTTTTCCTGAAATTTTAATTTCAAGGATCAAAATGTAAGACTCATTTTTTCCCCCTAAAATTGAAGCTATTGACAAATTCTTTATACCAACCCATGGTACACACAAAGCCATGGGGAATGGTCAACAAGCCATCCTGGACAATTGCATAGAGAAAAGAAACAGAATACTCTTGTGCAAAATAACAGGTATCAATCATTTATGACTCTGTCACTTGGACTCCATGTCATATGGAGAACACAGACCCAAGAAACCTTGGCATGGACAGTGTGCAGGAGGGACAAAGGAGAAAAAGTAGTGTTTGTACAAACTCCAGAAGAGGTATATTCTCATTTCTTTGGTACCTCTGCTTCGAGATCACTGTTAGCATGCCCCATCTCATCCTCCACATCACACAGCTCTGCCAGAGCTCCAGAAAATCCAGCCACCACTCCCAGTGTCATTTTCATAATGATTATTACATGATTATTTCATGATTATTATTACACCTAGAATAATGCTGACCCAGTAACTCTGCATAATTGGCAGAGTTTGAAGATGTGAGGAGTACCTACTGACTTTTTTTTTTTTCTTTTATAGAGGGGTACAAAACACCTGATAGATTATTAAAAGCTTGCAGCTACAAAGACAGAAGAAGGTGTACACCCAACCATCATGCTTGGAATTCTCTTCTCTTTCCAGAAATGAGAAGACTGTGCTGATATGTGCTAGTATGTCTGACAGCTGTTCTCCTGTGCAAGCAGAAGCCTTAGTGTGCCAAGTAGTTTCAGTTACAGAGCTCCCCAGTTAGTCCTTAAGCAGGATATCAACTTTGTGTATTGCACACTCTAAAATTTTCCTAATACTTTACTAATTAATAAAGCAGTTATACACTGATTTTTGTTTGGAAATTCAAAAATTTTAAAGTTGCTGCATGTCATCAGCATGTTTCCTTTACAACCTAAAATGACTTTTTTATTTCCATTGGGAAAAATTGTGGAATCACAGAATGGTTTGGGTTGCAATGAACCTTAAAGATCACCTACTGCAGGCAAGGACACCTTCCACTATCCCAGGTTGCTGCTCCAAGCCCCATCCAACCTGGCCTTGAACACTTCCAGGGATGGGGCATCCACAGCTTCTCTGGGCAACCTCTGCCAGGGCCTCAACACCCTCACAGTAAAGAATTTTTTCCTCATGTCTTATCTAAACCTACTCCCCTTCAGTCTGAAGCCATTTCCCCTTATCCTATCACTACATGCCCTACTCTTTATCTTTCTTGTGAGCTCCCTTCAGGTACTGGAAGGCCATAATTAGGTCACCCTGAAGCCTCTGTTCCAGGCTAAACAATTCCAATTCTCCTGGCCTTTCCTTGTATGTTGAAACTGTATTTAAATACATAAATATTTTCCCTTTTGTAGAATAATTGGAACCATTTCTCAACAGTAGTTTTTATGAAGATCAACTGGTGTTACATTGAGGAAACTCCATTACTAGAGAGCACTTATCAGACACAAATGTATTAGAGGAAAAAACACACAAATTAGTTTCTAGACCCATTATGTTGGCAAATCAATACAAATAAACTGCTTAAGAGAACATGACACATTAATTCCCTTGATAAAAGTCGGCTTTATAAAGTAGCTGCTTTTTATTAAAAAAAAAAAAAAGTATTAGCCAAAGTGAATATTATTTAGTTCATTTCAAAGAACGTCAAAATGGTTATGAAACAGTTACCTCCTTCACAGCAAACTTTTTGCTAGGGTTTTTTGTTTTTTTTTTTTTAAATTGTATTGGAAATAAAATAATCCCCGTCTTTCAAAGAAAACAGGGTAGGCATTTTTAAGCTCCTGAAACACAAGTAGCTACATGACAAGTCTCCTTCCCCTCACTGTTCTTGAGTAGCTGTTGAAGTGACACGTACCTCCTTGTCTGGCTGTTCTCAATAGAAAACACATACTTGGTTTCAAGAATCCTCTTTTCCATGCCTTTGTTTGGGTTTTTTTCATGTATCATTTTGCATACACAAAGCTTGTCCATGGGAAGAACGTCTGACAATCCTGCCCATGATTTTATTTTGCAATAGGTTTAGACTGATACCTCTACCTACAGAGGCCATAAAGATGTCAGGGGGCTCTGTGGACATCAAAGGTGTCACATCACTTTGAGTGGTACTGAGCTGAGCTGTTGTCAGCTAGGAGCTGAGAATCAAGGCATCTGTGTATATTGGTCATTCCTCCTACAAATAATGTTCAAAGGCTCCAGAATTACATACATAAATTCAGGATCCCATTTCAGATATCAGAAACATCAGTGAGTTACATTCACTGCTGCTGGAAAAGCAAACCTACTGTTTTTCTTTTCTGCAGACATCCTGAAACCAAGAATCAGGAACAGCAGTTTACAAGTCTGTTGCTTGTAAAAATTCAGTTTGGGCAAAGACATGAAGCACCTCGGCAGAACAGTCAAGTTCCATGCAAAAAGGCCCTTTGCTCTGAACTTGCCTTAGTGCTAAGCATGTGAAACAAGAGCAAGACTCAGAATTTCAGGTATATCTAAAATATCCCTTTCGATTTTACTACTTTGGTGAGTGGAAGTCACATTGTGCTCCTATGTTTTGAAAAAAAGAGAGTGATACAATATTTCACCCAGATCAAGCTGCTACAGGCAATATGTACTGCAGCCAACTCATTAGTAGTTTGAATAATAACAAAATAATCTGTAACTGCCATATTAGACCAATGTATGATAGTATTTGTATCCATTGAAAGAATGCCTCAATTTGAATGGAAGATGTAGAAGACTTTTTTTTTTCCTATTGAAAAGCTGAAATAATAGCTGGCTTTGTAGTTGACTCAGTTTCCAAGTATCAGGAGGAAAAAGAAAGGTATATCAGGGTAAACACATTTTGTGATTTTAACTTATCTTTAAAAACACCATTTGAAACATAAAGGCTGAAATAGACTTCCAAATGAAACTTGACGTAAATAAGACATAAATACACACATAAATACATTGGATCTGGACATTTCTACATTTTATTAAGCTTTTGCAACTGAGAACATTAATCACTGACTTTTGTTTCTCTGCATTTATGGACAGTCTTCCATTTTCAATATTGCTCCTTTTCTGCCTTGAAATTATCTTCTAAATTTGCCAGGCTGTCTGTGGGGAGGCTGGAGGGCAGAAGGTAAAGAACAAATTATGTTTATTCTATCAAAAAAATATGAAGATACAAGTTTTTTAAAGTCCTTAAATTCAGATTTGCTTTTGAAGAACGTGTCAGCAGTTTTGATCAAATTAAGATCTTCCCTTCTTCTGCCCTTGCTGGAGATATGTATTACATATTCTGAAGCAAAATCAAACAGTTTATGCACATTTTCCTACCACCTCTCTTCCCATTCAAGTGAGGGAATGCTCCCATTATATATTGCTCTCAAATCTCACAGCAACAACCATTTAGCCAAAAAATTTAGTGTGTGACCCCTTCTTCTTGGTTATCACTGAAGAGGTAAATAGTTTGACAGTGACCACTGCTAGCCCTGAATTATACCAACAAAAATCTTAGAGTTCAACAAGAAGTTGTGTATTAATAGAGGGATAGGCCTCATTCACATCATGTACATTGCTTACGTTCTTCAGGCGGTTTTCAGTAATTCCCAAAATAAACTTCCCTATATTTTCACTAGGTGCTGAAGGGGGGCTGATAGGTCTATAGTTTCCAGGGTCGTCCTTCTTGCCCTTCTTGAAAACTGGGACAATGTTCACCAGCTTACAGTCAACACAGATTTCTATGGATTCCCAGGAACATTTGAAAATCATTGAGAGACACTCATGATGACATCAGTAACTCTCAGATGAATCCCATCAAGCCCCATAGATTTGCAGGGATCCAGCTGGAGCAATGGAACCTGCAAAGGCTCAGGGGCAGCTGGGAGTTTGTCACTTCCACAGACATGGTCTTCCAGCTCAGGGCACTCGGACCCCCTTAGCCCACCAGCAGTGTTGGAGACAGAGGCAAGGAAAGCATTAAACACCTCTGCCTTGTCTCTGTCCGTGTTTGGGAGGTGACCATTCTAATACTACAATGGGCCAATGTTATCTCTGCAATGCCTTTTACCATTAATCATTTAAGTAAACTCTTTTCATTGTCCCCCACAGTTCTGGCCAGCGCCAACTTCAGCCAAGTTTTCGCCACATGAATTTTCTCCCTCACAGCAGCATCTCTATTTTTCTCCCGTGTCACCTGACCTTGTTTCCACTGGCCATACAAGTTTTTTTTCTTGCTTTAGCTCAAAAAATCCCTGCTCAGCGAAGCCAGCCTTCTGCCTCACTTGCTTGACTTTCAACATTCTGGAATTTCCTGTGCATTTAGGAGGTGGTGCTCAAAAAGTGACCAGCACTGATGAACTCCAGCACCTTCTAAAATGTTTTCCCAGAGATCACATTCTAGTTCCTGAAGTCTGCTCTCCTCATGCCCGTGGTTGAGGCTCTTCTCCTCCTGTCAAGAGATTTTAAACTCAATCACTTAATGGTCACTGTGGCCAAGATGGCTATCAATCAGCAATTCAGTCACAAAACCTCCTCTGTAACTGAGCAACATATCAAGGAGGGCATCTTTCCTACTCAGCTCCTTTACTATCTGCGATGCCTTGGTATCATGAAGTTATCACCCAGGAGATTTAGGAATATTCTGGACACCTAAAGGACAATGCAATCATCTGTCACAACCAGCATGGCTTCATGAGGGGAAAGTCCTGTTTGTCAAATGTGATTTCCATTTATGACACGGTAACCCACCTGGCTTATCAACAGAAACCAGCTGATGAAATTTTTTGGACTTCAGTAAAGCTTTGTCAAGATCCTTCTGGACAAAATGTCCTGTCCACAACTGGATAAACACATCATGTGATGAGTGAGCAACTGGCTCACCAGTCAGGCACAAAGGGTTACAGTGACTGGGGTGACATCAGACTGGAGACCTGTCACTAGCAGGGTTCTGCAGGGCTCCATCCTTGGCCCTGTGCTCTTCAACATCTTCATACATGATCTGGACACAGGACTGCAAAGTACACTAAGGAACCTTGCTGATGACACTAAACTAGCAGGAGCTGTTGATTCCCTCAAAGGCAGGGAGGCCCTGCAGGGACCTCGATGAATCAAAGGGCTGGGCAATCACCAACTGTGTGCAGTTCAACAAGGAAACATGCCAGACTCTGCACCTGGGATGGGGCAACCCTGGATGTATGGAAAGACTGGGGAATGAGAGGCTGGAGAGCAGCACATGGAAAGGGATCTGGAGGTTCNTGAGCCAGCAGTGCCCTGGCAGCCAGGAGGGACATCCCTGTCCTGGAGAGCATCAGGCCCAGCATCACCAGCTGGGCAAGGGAGGGGATTGTCCCACTCTGCTCTGGGCTGGGGCAGCCTCACCTCGAGTCCTGGGGGTAGTTTTGGGTGCCACAGTAGAAGACATAAAGATATTAAAGAGTGTCCAAAGGAAGGCCATAAAGATGATGAAGGATCAGAAGGAAGAGCCTTATGAGGAGCATCTGTGGTCACTTGGTCTGTTCAGCCTGGAGAAGAGACTGAGGGAGAGACCCCATTGGAGTCTGCAACTTCTTTGTGAGTGGAAGGGGGCAGACACTCAACCTTGTGTCTGGTCACCAGTGACAGAAAATAAGGGAATGGCCTGAAGTTGTGTTGGGGGAGGTTCAGGTTGAGTATCAGGAAAAGGTTCTTGCCTCCAAGGTGTTTGGGCACTGGAACAGGCCCCCAAGGGAAATGGTCTCAGCACCTGAGTTCAAGAAGTGTTTGGACAATGCTCTCAGGCACCTAGGATTCTTGGGGTACCATGAACTGAACTTTGATGATCCTTGTGGGTCCTTTCAATTCAGGATATTCTATGATTCTACTCCATGTTTGCAGCTGCATGTATCCACCTGAATGACCATGAGAGAGGAATACCTTCCATATACTTGTTTTGAACTTGCTGCTAAATTCAGAAGAGCTAAGAAAAACATGTAATTTTGAGTATTACAAATTCTGCATAGATTTTTAAAGCTGGACATTTCATATTATTACAGACCAGAGGCAGTACCCAGAGGCAGATCAACTAATGTGTGCCTCAGACATCTGCTAAAAGGAATGAACACAGCTGGAACAATCCTGGAGAATTCAGTATTGGCACTAAGACTGGATCTAAACGCTCCATTGTAACACAGCTGAAAGCCAAGTGTGATCTGTATGCTGTTCATGAAAGAACACAGGCAGATATTTGCCTGTTTCCAGGAGGCCTCATAGTTCCAAGTTTTCTGCCTGTGCAGTCAGTTACTGCACATGAAGACTTTCCTTTTAAGAGACATGGATAAGAAGCCAAGTAATGCTTCACTGGAGGAAACATTAGAGTCTTTCTTTATGATCACTGACCTTCTTGAAATCACCTCTCTTCTTTAAAAGTATTAAAAAATGTAGTAAGAAAAACAAGGTGCAAAAAATTATTGGTATCAGGCAAAATTAGAGTAAGAATTCTTCAAAAGAATTCTTATTCTTATGCATAAGAATTCTTCATATTTCACAACCTACTTTCTACGGCCAATTCAGTATTTTGTAGTATCTCTTGCTGAAACCACCTACTTGATCATATGTGTGAACTAAAAATGGAGTACTTCAGATTTAAAGTCCAAATGAAAACCAGAAACACTTATGGTTTAAAAGGTTAAAATGACTTTTTTCAGCCCATACTCATTTGCATTTTTGCATGGGCAAAACCTTAGCAACTCCAGACAAAATGTATTAAGTGTTTTGGAAGATAAAATAGGTATACATGAAAAACCTAAACATGTTCATTCTAACTGCTGGAAAGAGGATCAAAAAAGTATAGCCCAAAGCAAAAGGTTTTTTCCATCACAGAACAGCTGCTCTACACGGACAGCATTCTTTCTCACCCTGCCTAAATTTACAGATCTGAAAACCTAGACTAGAAGTGTAAAACTGTCAGCAATGAAAGCAAGTCTTTGACACAATAAAATATTATAGCAGTCTCTAGTAACACTCCTGAGAACTCATCTTCCCTCTGGAAGAATATATAAAGGCAAATCCTCCATTTCACAGGGCAAAATGCCCTAAAATTTTATTCCTAGAAAAACAGGACTGGCCAATTCTACAGATACATCTGGAAGTGCTGAACTGTAAGACACACTTAGTTATTGCTTCAAGCCAATTGTGGTAAAATTGTTGGCTAGAGTCATTTTAACACATCTGAAAAGGCCAGCTTCATGTATTAAAAACTTGACTGGACATGGGCATGTACAAGTCAATGCTGTCCTTGGACTGCATGACCGGCTGAGGGCCTTTCCAGTCTGGATGATTCTCTGGCATGGCTATCTTGATACTCATAGAAATCTTTTAAAGAAACTAGCCCAGGAACTGAGTATTTTACCTAAGCTCTTGCATGTAATTTAATTCATCATGTTCTTGCACTTACGAAAGTTGAGGAACTTGAAAATGCCACTCTGGAATCTATACAGTAAAAAAATCACACACAGAACAGGATTCCTTTACATGCCTCTTTGGTGAATTATTTTATAATACTTACAGTGAATTCTCATTTTATTTCACACACTATACACTAAACTTAAATCAACAGTATTTCAAAAGAAACCAGTTTCCAAACTCACCATACTTTCCATTTCAACACTTAGGCATTTAAAATACAAGAAAGTTAGACTAATAATAAAGTAGACCTGATCTGAACTCAGAACTTACAAAGAGCAACATCTTTGCATTATTTTACCATGACTACTTTCCATAGGTGGTAACTACACAATGATTAATGATTAAAATGCAGATCAGTTTACAGCATTCACAGACTTGCCACATGAATGTGAAAAAAGCAGCAGCCTCTCATAATTTAAAAGTGACTTTCCACATGCTTGTTTTATTTGCAAAAACTATATCCCAACCCCCATATTTACTGATGAAACCAAGGACTAGGTTATTTAGAATGATTAAAAATCATTTTCAGGCTGAGTCTGAAGGGGGAGAGGGCAAAAATGATATATTTCAGTGGTTCCCTTGCACATAAACAGACTTTGCTCTGCTCCACAGAATATTTAAACTAGCAGAGATTTTAAATTACAGACACCAGTGCTAAATAGTTAAGGATACAATTTTATACACACTCCTCCAATCTAACAAAATAAAAACCCTAGGAAAAGCCAATTGTTTTCTTATGCTTTCTGTACACTTTGAACATCACTATTACTACCACTACACAGATTTGTATGATTATTACATTCTCATATGGAGCATCAGAGTAAAACTAAACCCTGAAGTTGTCAGTGGAAAGTCAACTAAAAATGGCACTTACACATGCACACATCAGTTTCTATTTTGCTTTATTCACACAGTTATTGTAAGCCTTGCAAACAAACTGCAAGACAGGCAAATTTGCATTCTGTGCAGTTTTGCCCCACACCTATTTTTTGTTTTTATACAAAGCAAGAGATTCCCATTTGTCTTCTGCCACACTGCAGGAAAGTAAGTCTTCTATGTACCTGTAAATGATAACATTTAGGCCTACTTAAGTCACTTTTACAGTTTCTATTTTACGCACAGTTCCATTAGCACTGCAGTTGGAAACATTTCTAAAAGACCGGTAAAGCCATCAGTCCCCTAATTGCAAGTTCTTATAACTTATGAAAATAAATTTCTTTCAACTGGCTAACAGTCCATATTAAATATCAGATGTGATGCTTATAAAGCAGATACTAACAATTCATATCCATTCCTTATGTCAGTGAACTGGTAAGAGGAAAAGCAAATCCTCAATGCAATCACATTTGAAATCTGATCCCCTTTGTATGACTGCATATGACATATTCAATTTGTGTCTGTAATTTTTAAACAGTCCTTTTTTAATTACACTTCGGAAACTATATCCCCATTTTTAAAACAAGTTGTTCTACAGCGTAAGGAGAATCCACAGAGTGCATTCCCCAAAGTTCATTTTCTAAGCCATTTAAACAGTAAGTACGTTAGCAAGTCAATAATGTCCAATGTGGTAGATCCAGACCTGGACAGATTAAGAAACATTCTGAAGCAGTGTTGAGTAAATAATTTTGGTAAGCTGTAAAACTGCAACATGCAAGGTATACTGTACTATAACAGCTCCAAATCCTTTATAAAAACCTTGCATTCCTTCTTCCCGTTTTATAGTATTTATGCAGTCTTTCATCCCCTCATACTGAGTATTGATTGGAAGCACTTCATAGCCAAGGTCTGTATTGTCAATTATTGTGCGTGTCCCTTGAATATGAAGGCGGTGCAAAACTGTTTCCAGTGGGTAAAG
>WBNO01032475.1:0-11909 GCA_013400575.1 Peucedramus taeniatus | reverse complement strand
ATTACCTTCTTGTTGCTAATTTACATAATGGTATTCGACTAGTTGATTCTGAATCTCTGTCCTGTATCACAACTTTTACTTTTCCCAGCACAGCAGCATCTGTTCAATGTTTAGCCTGGGTTTCTAGTGCACCTGGAATGTTTATAACTGGAGGTAAGGCTTTTATTTTCTGATTTATACAAAGATATCAAATATGGGACTGAGTCTTCAAAAATTGATACTCCAAGTTGGATTTTTCTGTTTCATAATTTTAAAAGTAGAAGCATACATGAATTGTACAAAAAAAAGACCATAGCACAAAATAATAAGACCATAGCGGAAAATAATAAAACTACATTGAGCAGTTTTTACATGTTTTAAAAATTTTAGCTACATAAATATGTGACTAAAATTTTTTATGCTAAATAATATTTTTCCTCATGCACCCTTTAGCAAAAAATATATTAATTATTTTGGGGATAGGAATAAAAATGCATGGTACTAATTGATGTCACTTCAAAGATTTAAAAAATTAGAGGAAGAAAAGAATCTATTTCCTGCCTTGTTTCTACACCATAGACATTATGGCTCAAGTTGAACTAATGAATAAGGAAATTAAGCCTGGCAGAATTTTTTATAAAAGGAGGGGTAGAATTTATATGTGTTTAAGTAGTTTAAGTAATGTTAATAATGATTGTTGTTAATAGTGATATGGCCGTGGTGGTGAATGGACAATAAATAGGATTCCATGGATGTTATACTAGATGATCTTCACAGGTCCCCTCCAACCCTAACTATTCTATGATTCTATGGAGTTGATGGTGCCTGCTTATAAAATTATTCATAGGACTTGAAGCTTAATTCACTGCTGTAGTTTTGTATAAATCAGTCCTCAAACCACATACCTCTGTGTTTTGTTTTGTTTTTTTAAACCTCAGATTCTCAGGTTGGTGTGTTACGTGTTTGGAATGTTTCACGTACAACACCTATAGATAATTTTAAATTGAAGCAAACTGGTTTCCATGGCTTGCATGTGCTAAGTTCTCCTCCAAAAAAAAAGTGTAAGTGTAATTTTGATTGTTATTCAATGTAATGACTGCAACTTAAGAAAATCTTATGAGTCCAGATCAATCTCTGTAGCATTGGTCAGCTATTTAGTTCTTAATTAAATCACCCTCTGCTGCTAGTGGATTAGACAAATGCATAAAGGATCAAGTACTTTATAAGGTCCTTCTTTAGTAGGCCAGGCTTCATACAGGAATTTTCCATTTCTTTTGTTTTAAATCTTATTTGAATACAACCATTTTACTCTTTATAATTTCACTTATTGTTGAAATAAGAAATAATCTTCTCTCTTTGTCTTTTGCTTTGTATTGTTAAGCATGTTCATCACAGTATCCTACTAAAAATCACCATACATCTTCAACAAGTGAGGCTGTTCCTCCTCCAACTTTAACCCAAAACCAAGCATTTTCTCTTCCTCCTGGTCATACCGTCTGTTGCTTCATGGATGGTGGAGTGGGGCTTTATGACATGGGAGCCAAAAAGTGGGATTTCCTTAGAGATTTGGTATGGTTCATCTCTGTCTTTGAATAGAGTTTATTTGTCTTATGCACTTTCTTTTAACAGCAAAAAACTGGAGCATGAAGTCTTTGCAGTACTGTAGAACAGTTTCTATTGTTAAAAAGAGCCCAAATTTCTATGAAACAAAATAACAGTTATGAAGTTTAAAGTAATCTTTTATTGGAAACTACTGAATTCTGTTGGAAATATTCTGACAGCTTTTTTAAACCCAGAAACAAATATTTAAGGACTTGTTTTTTGTTTGTTTATTTTTAACTGAAATTTTAGTTGGATGGCCTTCTCAGAAATTTTCTCTAGTGGGTTTTCTATAATTCAGAATAAAAGTTTGAGTCAAATAAGAGAGCTATATGGTGAATACACTCTGTTTAAAATTAAAACGACTGAATTATTAAGTTTTCTTTGAAGACGAAATTCAGAAATGGGTTTAACATATATTAGATGACCCTTTTCTTCACCAGGCTATTGGTTATTGAGGTTCTTGAGGATATTTCTCTTTTTCTCTTTCCATGTTCCCTTTTCACTGAAAAAAACCCCAAACAAGCAAAACCCAAATAATTTTCAGCTGTACTCCCATATGCATTTGAATAGAGGCTGCTGGTTGGTTTTCTCTTTCCATTTTTATTGGGTTTGGTCCTGTAAAGCAACTGAAGCTTAAAAAAATTCTTATATAATACCTGTGTTTCATACATTTATCAACTTAAATTCTACAAATGCATGTCTTGGAAAACAACCAGCTGATACATTAAATCTTTAATGGATTGAAGTTTAAACTGCAATAGAGCATAGACTATCTAGAAACACAGACTATTCAGTGGGGTGCTAGAAAACTTTTAGAACATATTCGACATACAGAGCTTTATTTTTTCAGTCAGGTGCTTTTTACCAAAAGGGAAAAACTGTTCCTGTTTTAAAAAATTAAGCTGGGGTATTTTTGGCTAGATTTTTAATTCAATTTAGTTCCAACATAGTTGGAACATAGTTGGAACATAAACAACATAGTTCCAACAGAAAATTTCTAACAGATCCCTGGCTTTGCATAACCTATGTTTCAGGAATGGATTTTTCTGGTTTTAGTAATAATTTATGAAAGACCATGTTGTAGTCCAAGTTATTTTATGCCTTTTAATTTTGACTGATAATATAAAGGGGTTTTAGAACTCCTAATTGACCTGACAAGTAAATTAAATGCAATGTATTTTAGAGTTTGATCTAGAGCTGGACTTATGAAGAAAGTCAAATGTAATAAAAATGGATTAAATATTTGTTTCATTTAAGGGACATGTTGAGACCATCTTTGATTGCAAATTCAAACCTGATAACCCTGATCTTCTTGCTACAGCTTCATTTGATGGCACAATAAAAGTTTGGGACATAAATACTTTATCAGCAGTTTATACATCTCCTGGTAATGAGGGGGTTATTTATTCCATTTCTTGGGCTCCAGGTAAGAATATTTTGCTGCATGTCTAAATATTCTTGGAATTAGCATTAACTGCAGAATTTAACATATAAAAATATTAGTTTTATATAGAAATGCATTTTCTAAGGTTTAAACAAAATTATCTGTGAAACCAGCAGAATTCAATGCTTCAGACCTTGCTGAAGCTTACCCTTCTGAGTAATGCTCCCAGTATTTCATACTCAGAATAGAGGGAGGAAAAACTCTGGAACATTTCTAACATGGCATTATGCAAGTGACAAAATATCCTGCTTTGCATGAGAAGCAACTACTTAAAGGAATTCTGATTATATTTTGTGCTGAAATAGTGGAACATATGTATTTTGCTCTTTTTCTTCCTTCTTTGTATAGAAGTCTAATCACTGAAGAACTCTGCTTTAACCTTATTAGAATAGGAGGTGTCTTTTCTGCAAAGCATCTACTTTTTCTTAGACAAATCACTGGACTCACTGGGATATTTTGTTTACAAGGTTGTTCAGGTACACCTCTTTGCTGTACCTGAAAATATCCTTCTGATATTTGTCAATAGTTGACAATAAGTTAACTTCTCTGTTGTGTTTTATTTCTTTGGACAGCAGATGTATTTTCACCTGCACTTTTAAACTCTTAAGAAATAATAACTGACAGAAGAAAAGTATTTTTGTGGGAAGCTTAATGTAGTCTGCATATGTTAAATAAATTGCACTTTTTCATTTCCGAGAATCTCTTGCACCTTATATACCTCTTGACAAATAATTTTTCTTGCTATATGGAAATCATGGCAATATGAAATACAGTGCTTATGCTTGGTTATTTAATTTTGAAGTTTAAATTCAATTTTTAGTTGTATCTCACACTGAATCAATAGTTTGCTGCTGGAGGGGTGTGGGTTTGTTGCTTTTGTTTTTTGTTTTTGGTGTTTTTTTTTTTTTTAAGTAAATTGGAAATACATGCTTCAATTTTGTTCCTTAGCACCCTCTCCAAAAGGTCCTGTTCCTCCCACCCAGAACTTTTGGTGCTTCTTTCACCTTACTCACAGACAGTTTCTATCTGCCTTGTACTTTTTTCCTAATATATAATCTAATGCATGCCCCCATTTGTTTGGTCTTAAAAGACCTTTGAAAAAAGTGATTACTCCTTTTTTCTCCCCCATCATTCTCTTACCCGAGTTTATTCCCATTTTATATATTTACCTTGCTAGACTCCTCCTGCACAGATTGTCCTTTCTGCCTCTAAGCTTGGAATAAAATAATAGTCAAAACTTTCCTATAAATTACTATTTAATGAAAAGCATATCTATATTGAGATATAGAGTCACTATCTATGGTGAGGAGAATTTGGTGGCTTTTGGATTAGACCTGAATTAAATTTTCAGATTCTCACTGTGTAGTTTTTTACTCAGATTTTCCACCCTGTAGAGTTTGGTTACAGATTCAGGTACATTCTTGATGGTTTTAGGTGCAGCAGTGGGGCAAAATTAAGAAAACAAAATACTGTTAGGTGTTCTCTCTCATTTTATGATTTGTCTTTATATGTAGGGAACTTTAAAGGAAAATGCTCTAGTAGCTACAACTTTAAGCTTGAAACATTGAGGTTACCTCTCTTTCAGTTTGAGTCATATGCTTCATGATCATTAATTTCTTGCATGCAAGACTTTCAGCAGGCATTAAGACACTTTTTACTGGAACACAATTTTTATTTGACCATTCCTCAAAACAGGAATGTAGAAAAACAAGTCAGGCTTTCACTACAATTGATGTTTGTGACTTAGTATCAAATGCTGGCCTTAAACTATGGAAAACTCATGTTCATGTACTAT
This sequence comes from Peucedramus taeniatus, assembly GCA_013400575.1. Lineage (NCBI taxonomy): Eukaryota > Metazoa > Chordata > Aves > Passeriformes > Fringillidae > Peucedramus > Peucedramus taeniatus. Next base: position 7,089 of record WBNO01032475.1, on the reverse strand, counting down.
TGATGTCTTATGTTCATATTACATTTCTTCAGTTTAAAGTAGAACCACTCTCAAACAGCATTGTGATTTTATAATTATTTTAATATTTTACAAATATCTTTCTTTAAAGGAAATCTGAACTGCATAGCAGGTGGAACATCCAGAAATGGTGGCTTTATCTGGGATGTTCGAAAAGGCAAAATGATAACCAGATTCAGTGAGGTAAGATGAGATTACTATTCTTTTTGTCTATATGAAATATGAGTTAGTCATTCCCTCTAGTGTCCATAAACAGAAATGGCCAAATACATATGTTTTTAAAAGGTGCTATAGTATAAAAATCTATGGAGTTAAGTATGTGCCAGTTTACATGTGTGGCAGAAGTACTTTTACTTCCTCAGACTGGATTTGTGATATGAGAGTGGTGAAGCTCCAGACAGACTCCATTATCTTAAAATTGGTCCAGTAGGGATACATGGCAAAAGCATAGCTGATTCCTTAACTGTGTAAACTTATATGGACATACAGACTCAGCATCAAAATGAAAACTGTGTTCTGTATTTTCAAACATGAGGCCCAGAAAAAACTTTCAGTATCTGAAGTCTAGATCAATAAAGCTCTATTTTGCAGCACACTAAGCAGTATGACTCATTTAGAGACTTGCCTTGTATTACCTGACATTTATCCAGGCATTTTTCAGTCCTGAAATAGTAGCATAATTTTTATTGGCAGAAGGAGTTGTGTAATACTATGCAGTAGTATTTTACACTATTTTGTGTATTCCTAGTATATAGCTGTGATCTTCAGATTATACAGACATAATTATTTAAGTATAAATATATTATCTAAGTATTTAAGGGATGGTCTTTAAGAAGACAGGTGAGGGAATGAGGAGAGGCATGAGCAGAAAATAAATATACCTACCTTCAGGAGTTCTGGCATTCTAATACTGATATTGGCATTTGTACTAATAAATATCTTTTCTGTAATACTGGTCCTGATACACGTCCCAATTAAGTTTTCTCATACCACAATTTTTCATTCCCACACACTTCATTATTCCAACAAGTAACTAACCTTTATTCAGAATCACAGAATGATTAAGATTGGAAGGGAGCACAGGGAGTCATCAGGTCCAACCTCCCTGCTCAAGGAGGGATCCTGTTCTAGGATCCTGTTCTAGGATCATTCCAGAACACTTTGCACAGTATTGCATCCAGATGATTCTGGAATATCTCCAGAGAGGGAGACTCCCCAGCCTCTCAGGACAATCTGTTCCAGTGCTCAGTCACTTACACAATAGAGAAGTTCTTCCTCATGTTCAGTTGGAACTTTCTGTTCATCAGTTTCTGCCCATTGCCTCTTGTCCTATTGTTTGGCACCACTGAGCCTGGCTCCATCCTCTTGGCACTCTCCCTTCAGATACTGACAGACATTGATGAGGTCCCCTCTCAGTTGTTACCTCTCAAGGCTGAACAGGCCCAGCTCCCTCAGCCTTTTCTTGTAAGAGAAATAGTTTTTTGCTCCCTATTGGACCCTCTCCACAAGTTCCATGTCTCTCCTGTACTGAGGAGGACAGAACTGGGCACGATACTCCAGATATGTTCTCACCAGGGCTGAGTAGAAGAGCAGGATCACTTCCCTTGTCCTGCTGGAATGCTCCTCCTAATGCACCCCAGGACACCGTGGGCCTCTCGGCCACAAGGTCACACTGACTCATCAACAGCTTGGTGTCCACCAGGACTCCCAGGTCCTTCTCTACAGAGCTGCTTTCCAGCAGATCAGCCCCAGCCTGTGCTGGTACATGAGTTTATTGTTTCCCAGCTGCAGGACCCTGCAGTTGCTTTTGCTGAATTTCAGTTGGTTCCTCTCTGCCCATCTCTCCAACCTGCCAAGGTCCCTCTGAAGGGCTGCAGAGACCTCTGGGTTATTGGCCACTCCTCCCAGCTTTGTGTCATCAGTCAGCTTGCTGAGGAGGCATCTGCCCCTTGATCATGTCATTGATGAACAAGCTAAACAATTCTGGGCCCAGTATTGAACCTTGGGGGCCACCGCTTTTGGTAGGCCTCCAACTAGAACCTGGGCTACTGATTGCAACCATCTAGGATCTGCTGTTCTGCCAGTTTTCAATCCACCTCACTGTCCACTCATCCAATCCATACTTCCTGAGTTTGACTATGAGGAGTTTGTGAGAGACAGTGTTGAAATTCTTGCTGAAGTCAAAGTGGGCAACACGCACTGCTCTCCCCTCATCCATCCAGGTAGTTGTGTCATCACATAAGGCAATCAGGTTGGTCAAATGTGACTCACCTTTAGTGAATCCATGCTGGCTACTCTTAATCACCTTCTTGTCATCCATGTGGATAGAGCTGGCCTCCAGAATGGCACTCCATCACCATTACAGGAATTGAGGTGAGGCTAATTGGCTACTAGTTCCGTGGGTCCTCCTCTTTTTGAAGATTGAAGTGACATTTTCTTTCTTACAGAAAGAAAGGTGTCCTCACCTCAGACACCTCTCCTGATGGCCACAACCTTTCCAAGATGACCATGAGCAGCCTCACTCTGGTGATAACCAGAACTCTTTCAGCATTTGTGGATGTATCCTGCCAGGGCCCATGGACCTGTGGATATCAAGTTTGTCTGCGTGTTCTCTAACCCAGTTCATCTCGATCAAGGAAAAGTCTTCCTTCCAACATTCTTCTGTGCTGGTTCCTTGAGTCAGAGATTCCTGAGAGCTGTTTTTGTCAGTGAAGACTATTGTAAAGATGGTGTTCATCCTCTATTACCAGGGTCCCCCCTCCATTTAGTAATGGGCCTACAGTATCCTTAGTTTTCCTTTTGTTATTAATGGAGTTGAAGAAGCACATCTTGTTGTCCTTGACATCCTTGGCTAGATTTAATTCCAGACGAGCCTTTGTCTTCCTTATCTCATTTCTACTTATTCTGCCAACCTCTGTATTAATTCCAAGTAGCCTGACTCTGCTTCTATCTCCTGTGTATTTCCTACATGTGCTTAAGTAATGACAGAAGTTCCTTGGTCATCCATGAAGATCTCTTGCCCCCTACCCCCAAATTCTTGCTTATCGGGTGCATTGTTCTTGAGCCTGGAGGAGGTGATCCTTGAATAGTGACTGGTCCTCTTGGACCCATTTTCCCTGCAAGGCATGTTCCCATGAAACTGTTCAAAGAAAATCCGTGTAGAGACTAAAGGTAGCTCTGCTGAAGTCCATGATTGTATCTTACTTGCTGCCCCATTTCCACCTTGCTGATATTGAACTCCACAGTCTCAATGGTCACTACAGCCACACATCTCCCACAAGGCTTTCCCTGTTTGTTAGTATGCGGTTCAAACAGGACAACGTTCCTTGTGGGATCCTACACTACTGGTGACAGGAAGTTGTCATTAACATTTTCCAGGAACCTCTTGGACTGTTTGTGCTTCACTGTGTTGCTTCTCCAGCTGATGTCAGGGTAGTTAAAGTGCCCCACAAGAATTAGTACCTGTGACTTAGAGGCTGCTTCTAGTTGGCTGTAGAAGACTTCATCCACTTATTTTTACCTATCAGGCAACAGTGTCTTTTATCCAAACCATAAGCTTTCGACTTGCCCATCATCCACCCCCAGACAGAGTTTGATACATCCTAAGTGTTGCCTCACACAGGGGAAATTCCACCAATGTGACTTCCTTGCCTGTCTTTCCTAAATATTGTGTAGCCTTTTGTGGCAACATGCCAGTCATGCGAACTATCCCACTGTGTCTCTGTAATCACAATGGAGTCAAAGGCCTGTGACTGCACACAGATCTCTAGTTCATCCAGTTTGTTCCCCATACTGTGTGTGTTGGGGTACAGGCACCTAATAGAAGTTTTTGATTGTATCCACATCCCAATGAAGGTGCAAAGGGATGCCCCATAGTCCTGTGTAGTGATTATGTCTTTGGCTGCTTGTGCTTGCTCCAGGTACTGCCTCTTAAGCCTCCTTATGCTACTAGAGTGGTTTCTATTCTCTTCTTCCCTAAACATTCTCTCTGGCAAGCTTGGCCCTGGCCACTTTCCAAGCTAGTTTAAAGCTCTCACAGTGAGCCCTATGAATTCCTGAACTAAGATCCTTTTTCTCTTTTGAGACAGCGGGACCCCATTTGTTGCCAGCAGGCCTGGTGTTGTATAAACTGACCTGTGACCAAAACCCCCAAAACTGTGCTGGTAACACCAGCATCAAGCCCAGTTGTTTATCTGCATGATCTTGTTTCTTGCCACATCATTCCTTGAAACAGGCAGGACAGAAGAGAACACAACTTGTGCTTCACATCCCTTGAGCAGTCGTCCCAAAGGTCCCTCTTGATTATCCACAGTGCTGTTTATTTAAGCTTCAAGTTTATGTAGTTATGGATTGCTCATTCTTCAGCTTGACTCGATTTTGTCTCTTAGATCCTGGAGGCTATAGCAGTTTTACTACCTATCTCCGTATTTGCAATGTTTTGGACTTGGATTCTCAAACATCCAGCTTATGTTGGGTACTCATTATAATGTGGTTTTGTACAGTATACTATATGGGGAGAAAAGGGCTGAAGCCCATAGGAGAGTAAAGTAAAAAAGATGAGTCAATAGATGAGAGAAAAAGGGGTGAATTATTTCTTATTGATAGGTATTTTGCATTTTTTGAAGCATGGAAAGAATGGAATCTTCTGCATTGCCTGGAGTCATAAAGATTCCAAAAGAATAGCAACCTGCAGCAGTGATGGATTTTGGTGAGTGTTATTGGGAGAAAAAAAAAATTGCTAAATGCACTTCTCAAGTCCATAAATTTTGGCAGTACTCTCAGTAATTAATTTTAAAACTTTTCTTACTGGACAAAAATTATGTTACTCTTCTGTACTTGTTAGGGTATGTTTTCATGATTATAAGAAAAAAATAAATGTTTTCAAAAGGAATAGTGACTAAGACCCACTGATAGTGAAACTAAATACTGATATTTATTTGGACAAGATTATCCTTCTAGGTTTCTTATCTGTAGAGGACACTTTTCAAAAGCCATCCAACTTCACTTGTTTTAATTTTCTTTTTTTTTTTTTAGTTTGTTGTTTCAAAACTAAAAAGTACTATTTTGGAATGAAATAACTACAAGTGCACTATCACAGGAGTATAATACCTCATTTCTAAAAATACATGAATGTCCATTGAAACCAATTTTGCAGATACTGTGTTTCAGTACATTTTAAAAATGCTTCTTCATTGGTTTCCTCTGCAGTGTCATTCCAGCTCAAACATAATGGGCACAAATTTTAGAAAACAATGAACTTTCTTTTTAATTCATAAAGATCTATTTGTACCTTAAAGCCATGACTGCAACTTTGATTCTGGGCTATGAGGATCCTTTCAAGAAAGATGTATCACAGTGAATTTCTTTAAAGCCACTGAAGAAATATAGATACTGAAGTCAAGTTAGATTTTGTACAATCAACATCCAGTTAAATGTTGTAATTGAGGGGCCGATATTGTTTGTGGCAGTTTCTCCTATTCTTTGTGTATATCTTTTTGCTCTGTGGTTTATTTGCACAGAATAAAACTTAATTTTGGATATGCTACCCAGAATGTATTTTTTCTTATAATATCACATTGTAATTGGTTTCAGTATTATTCGAACCATTGATGGCAATGTTCTTCACAAGTACAAACATCCAGCTGCAGTGTTTGGCTGTGACTGGAGTCAAAACAACAAGTAAGTAAAAATTAACCCAAATAATTGACAATATTTACTGTTTAAATTGATTACCAGTAGAGTAACACAAAGTTATTTAGAATGTGATATTCACCATGATAGTAAAACACTGAAATTATCTGTTCCAAAGTAGGATATACCTATAGCAGTTCTTTCTTCCAGTAGTATATTTGGTTGACCACCGTGAACTTTCTTAACTTTCAAGGGAGGATAGTTTCATATTGATGAGAGAAAAAAACTTATTTCACTGAATATATAATGGGGGGAAAAAAAGCAGACATACAATACCAGGAAAGAGGGGTGTAAATTGGTGTGCTTGTAATGACTGCTAAGGTGAAAATGTAGCAGACAACTAAATACATTGTGATTATATGTAAATTTTGTAGATAATTCCTAAGAATGACATGAGAGCTTTTGGACAAAAAAAAAAATTATATAGTACAATTTAATAATGGCTGTGTATTGGGTGCATAGCCAGATGAGTGCAAATATATTCCCCAATGCAACTAATGGATCTTTATCAGGTTTTTTCTGATTTAGTTTTTTTAATTGGATTATCAATAGCTACATCTTGAAGAGATGAAGGAGAAGCAAAAATTTGCTATTTAAGAAAAATAATTGCAAATTGCACATCATATTTTTTTTTAAGTTTAAGAAAGCATTCATCATCTCTGTGACCAAGGATTTTGCTGGTTTTTATTTTGCAGAGATATGATAGCTACTGGTTGTGAGGATAAAAATGTTCGTGTTTACTACTTGGCAACCAGCTCTGATCAACCACTGAAAGTTTTTACTGGGCATACTGCAAAGGTGTTTCATGTACGGTGGTCTCCTCTCAGAGAAGGAATCCTCTGCAGTGGCTCTGATGACGGGTGAGTATTTCTGAATGATTAGAAAACTTAAACCTCAAGCAGGACTATTGGAGAGACTTACATTTTTACTTGTAATGGTGGTGTCAATACTTAATAATCTAAATCTTTGCCTTGTTCAGATCCAGGTTTTAGCTTTTCTCTTAGCTTTATGTAGTATTTGTGTAGCAGGATCATTATCTAAAATTGTCTCAACTGCTGTAGTAGTGCAAGTTTCCATATCCTTTCCCAAAAGTAGGGTCAGTGCCTGATATTGTTACTGCAAGGAATAGCACGAGGCGGATACCACATGTTTACATTATGTCTGAAGAAACAGGTGCAGGACCTGCTCTTATTTGATATTTTTCAAAAAGTATACTTAAGTAGAATCTGCAGAGAATTTTAATGAGTACTGGATACTTCTGTTTTTTGGTTTGATGCCATTGCTTTTGAGGGAGAGCACATCAGTCCATGGTAAGCAGGAGGAAGCATTTTTCTATGATTCTAAGCCGCTTCCCTGCAGAGTATACAAGATATTTGTAAA
>WBNO01032474.1:53083-216263 GCA_013400575.1 Peucedramus taeniatus | reverse complement strand
GAAAAGCTAAAATCCTAAGGCCTCACAGCTAGACAGACTTGGCACCAGGACTGGCCCAGTGGGGGAGCAGAGAGAGCAAAGGGCTAAGTGACATCAGTGAATTCCTGCTCATCTTCCTGAAAACCACGGGGCTTTCTGGATTTCCACTATTTTGGTTTTATTCTTTCCTTTGCTGTTATTACAAATTTTCTTCTTTATTACAAATTTTCTCTCTCTTAGCCTTCCTGGGCCCTTGTGCCCTTTGCCAGGTTTCTCCAGGTGTGGTACAGATGGGGGTCAGGGGGGTTCAGTGTCCACCAGTTGGGGTCAGGCCAAGCCCATCTCAGCTGTGGTGCTGCTGATCTCTGGTGTGACACAGAGACAGCTCCAGTGTTTACCTGTCAGCCTGTTGGGCCCTGCAACCACCTGAAATAAAGGGTCAGGAAGAATAAAGTGGCTGTTTTGTGCTGTCTGTGCTGACGTGAGCCTTGCAGGAGGGTGGCTGTCCTGAGGCACTGACAGGATCCCTGGCAGAGCTTTGGTATGGAGTGGCTCCTTTCAGAGGGAACCCAGCAGGAACCCCCAGCTGCACTGGGCTTCACACAGCTGAAAAGCATGTTCCTTACACAGATAATAACATATGTAGAAATTCTACTTCTATGAGGGGTTTTCACAGCCCTCTGGGTGAGACTCACAGGTGGTGTGGCAGCAAATGCAGAAGGAAACAGGATGGTGCAATATTGACCACAGTGACAAATGTCACTGGAGAGAGCTGGCAGGCGTGTGACAATGGAAAAGTTATGGAGACAACCAGGCAAGAGGTCATGGAGAATCCTTGCAACCATTTCTGTGTGATTCTAGAGGGAGAAATGAGCCTTGTTGTGTGTCTGTGAGCTGGGTACAAGGGTACCTGTAATTCCCCTGTACAGGTGGGGGTGTGGCACTGCCCCTCACAGCTGTGAGTGTTTGTGCTCACTGCACACAGACCACTCCAGCTACATTCATTTATTCCAAGTTTTTAATAAGATGTAATTGGAAAGGACTTCTACAAGATCTGCATGTGGATTTGACATTTAAAGATATGATTAAGTGAAAGCTGCTGAGGTCATTGCTTCACTAAATTGGCTTAATGAATGTTGATTACACTGTACAAGTTAATTTAATTTAGTGAGATTTTTATCTTCTGGATTGGGTATCACCTTCTGTTCTGTTATTGATTGAAATATGAGAGGATGCCAGGACTGGTTCTGTCTGAGTTGATAGGTCACTGCAGCCCTGGCTGCTCAGCATGCCTAGGAGCACAGGCTGTGTGCTGTTCTCAGCCTCTGTCTTCCAGGAGCCAACCTTTTTCTCTCCACTCATGGCAAAAATTCCTCCAGGACAAGGAAGGGCTGATGCAATGCTCAGATTCTCACAGGAGCTGCCCACGCAGACGTTTTTGGGCTGTGGTTGGTGAGTGTGTCACTGCTGTGTGGCTGCCTTTGGACAGCTGTGAGAACAGCGTGGCCAGAGCTGCCTCTGCTCATACAAGTTTCCTGGCTGGTGGGCAGGAATCTGTCTGCAGAAGGGAGTGAAGAGAATAAAGTCGCCTCCACAAAAAGGCTGCAGGAAACTTAAGTCACGAGGAGACAAATTTGTCTGAGTGTGTCTTGTGCAAAGCTGTGGGTGCTGCTCTGGACAGAGCTTCAGGGTGGTGAGGCTGGAGCTTTGCTGGTTGACACGTGTCCCTCCGGTGTTTTGGGCAGGAGGGGTGGGAGAGGAGACTTCTCTCCCTCTCCATTCCTTTCCATTCCCATGTTTCTATAACCTGCCCTGTCGCTCCATCCTGTGATAATTCACTTGTGGGGGATTTTGGAAGGAATTTGAGATGGGATCTCTGAACTGTTATTGATGATGTGGTTTATTTTCTTATCTCCTACACAAGCAGGAAGGGTGAGTTTGGCTCACATCGTTATTGCATGGTTCAGAAGATCACAAGACCTTTAGTTTCAAGACCTTTTAAGGAGTTATTGACCAATAAAACATTGCCAACAAGGATATTTATGGTTTTGACCCAATCCTTAAATATTTCGTCTCATGGACCCATGCTACAGTGTGAGTTTTCTTAGCCAGTCATGTTATGACACACAAACCTACAGCACTGCATTTAATTTTCTTGTTTACCTCTGTGACTACTTTTATTTTTCCTATTTCTTAAACTCTAAAATTCTAAACTTAACGTGTCTCTGCTTTAAACTACAACTCCACATTCTCACTTCTAGCACCTAAGTTTGGAAGCCTTTTCCAAGGTCTCAGATCAAATCCTGTATTTAATTCTAAGCTTTGGCTTACAGGCTCAAAGTTCTGAGAACTCCCTGCATTTCAGATTCCAACACACCCTGGGATGGCAAAGGACCCCAGAGAGCCCAGGGTGTCTGGGCTGTGACACTGCCAAGGAGCCCCTGCCCACAGCACAGGCTGAGTGCATGGGGAGTCTCCAAGTGCTGCTGCCTTTGGAGAGAGCAGCTCCTGAGGGAGCCGTGCTCCATATGGAATGTTTCAGTGGCATATGCCGTTAATCCTGTGTGCTGAATTATTCAGCACTTCAGAATAATGAATCACTGAACAAAGCCTGCCTGTGCAGCTCCACAGGCCTCGGCTGCCTGGTGCAGCAATCTTGCCCAGTGCTCCTGGGTGGGAGCTCTGCAGCTCAGGGTGTGACTCTGCTGGAGCTGTGATTCCAGGGAAAAACTGGGATCCCAGCTTTTTGGGCCATTGCTGGTGGCCTAGAGCAGCACCTTCCAGCTGGCTGCCCAGGAAAGCTCAGAGGAGCAGCTCTGGCTCAGGCTGCTCCTCTCTGCCATGTAGATCTGCTAGAAGGTTGTTTGGTTGGGAAAACCATCCAAGATTGAGTCCAACCATTCCCCCTGCACTGCCAAGGCCACTGCTAATACACATCCCCTACTGCCACATCCACATGTCATAAATCCCTCAAGGGAAAGGGATGCCCACTGCCCTGGGCAATCTGTGCCAGGGCTTAACAATGCTTTTTTGAAGAAATTGTCCCCAATATCCAACCTGAAATTCCAATGGTGCAGTTTGAGGGCATTTGCTCATATCCTGTCCCTTGTTCCCTGCCAGCAGATCCCAACATCCCCCTGGCTGTCCCCACCTGTCAGGAGTTGTGCAGAGCCAGAAGGGCCCCCCTGAGCCTCCTTTTCTCCAGGCTGAGCCCCTCGAGCTCTGCCCATGTTTTCAGAATGTTTTACACTGTCTCAGTATTGCCATTTTGGTGATCTTTTAAGATTCCTGTAGTTCTACTGCTCATGAACTTAATTTGGAATTCCTGCCCACACCCCAGCTCTGGTGTCACAGGCATGGCCCTGCACCTCACCACGAATATTTTGGAGGCTCAGACGTGCCACAAGATGGATAAGGAGGGCAGGCAGCCCCTGCTGCAGGGTCCCCTGCTCCTCCCCTGCCTCTAAACCACGGTGTCCCTGGGCAGGCAGGTGAGGGGGTCCCTGAGAAGCAGCCCTGGGACCAACAGCAGCAGAGCTGGGCAGTGCTGGGCTCTGCAGAGCACAGCAGCAGCTCAAGCCAGGCACATTTCCATGCAAATGCAGGCTAGCCCCCTGACCAGGCTCCGTGCAGCTGGGGAGGATTATTCTGGATGTGTAAAACCTATAATATAAATTATAATACCTCGGGGGAAAAACTGCCACCCACTTGTCCTCAAATCCCAGCCTCAGTGGGGCTGCTGAACCTCAGGGGGGTTATGCATTTTCTGGCTTAATATTCCTGTGTCCCTTGTCCTTGATTGTGCTCCTGGCAGCCCTGGAATGGTTCATATTTGTGCTCAGAATTCCTTTGCTCACTTGCAGCAGGTTGGTGTGAGCAAAGAGCAGTGGAACTGTGCTCCAGGACAGGCTGGGCACTGGTGCTGCCAGGAGCTGTGCGTGGGGTGCTGCTGGTTCTGCTTCCCCCACGTGTAACCCACAGAGCTGAAGGGAAATGCTCAGGGCAAGGATTAAATTTAGATTTTTATCCAAGTGAAAACTTTGTCATCTCAGCAGATGTTATGTGCTCCAAAGCAGTAAAATCACTGTTATTCGTAGGAGAGAAGAGGAAAATGGATCTTCTAATCTCTGTTCAGAGCTCAGCAATACACTTTGTCTTCAGTTAATATCAGGCTAACTCTCCAGGCAAAAGCAAGTTGAATTTTGCTAAAAGTTGACCTCAAAAGTGTGGACTGCCTTAAAGGCCGAACTCTTCTGCTTTGTTTGAAAAATTATTTTTAACAAGTAATTTTGGCATTTTTATGACAAGATTTCTCATTTCAGAAATGTGTATATTTTGATAGTACTGCATTTTTCCTTTTAATTTCAGTGGCATTTAAAAATTAATGTTTTAAAAAAATACAGTTCTGCTTAATATCTTTCCAGTTGATTTCCAAGTTGTTTTCCAAGTTGTTTATCTCCACTCTCCAGAGCATCCAGTGGTTCTGAACTGGCATCAATTGCTGAACATTAGATTGCTCAGTGTAAAAAAATGTTGGGAGCTCTCTGGGGTGCTTGAACCAAAATGTGAACAACACTTAAAGATGCTTAAAGACCAACCACCCTGGAACTTCTTGGGATGATGCTCTGACACTGTCTGACATCTGCACCAATAGGTCTCATCACTCACCACTATCCCTGACCCTGCAGTCATGGACTGTGCATGAAATGGAGAGGAAAAAACCCAGAGAATGTAGGGCTACAATTCATAATAACTTCCAAAATAAGTTAAAGTCCCAGAGCAACCCATTTAATGAGGAACTGAGCTGAAACACACTACAGTGGAATTGCTGACGTTCTGATGTTGTTCCCACAGAGCCCATTAAACCTCTTTATGTAACATTGCTGCAGCCACACGTTGCTGAAGATTTCCTCATTGTGCATTTCGCTCGATGGTTTCACATATTTTAATAATTTTTCTTTTTGTCCTTTCAATTTAAAAAAGGGGAAAATCACAGTTCAACAGCTTAACAAGGGGCAAGTGAAATGTCTCATTTCTTTTGAAGGCAAATTCTGGTGTTTCAGGTTTTAGCAGCGTAATTCCACCCCAGAAAATAAAAAGCAGTGTTTGTTGCCAGCCCTGAGAAGCTGAGCAATAAGAAAACTGTCAAAAGGAAAACATTCAGCACAGCATTCCCCAGCAAGCCTATGAAAGTTGCCACAGCCTGTTTATTGAAAGGAATGGGTTTAGCTTTGCACTGTTGCATGGGAAAGCAGCGGCCATGGCTCTTTGGGACCTGAGATTTTGGATGGGAAATCGAAGGCCATGTCTGCTTAGCAGGGATTTTGGATGGAAAACTGATGGCTGTGGCTCTTTGGGTGGGATTTTGAAAGGCACAATTACACCAGCCTGGAATTAATGTGTGCTGCCCCCCAAAAGGCTGGAGGGGGAGTGGCTGCTGTGTGGGTGCTCTGCTGCCTTTGAGCACCCCAATAACACGTCTGTGCTGCTGCTGGAGGTGGGGACTGGTGCACAGTTTCTTAATCACTCTCTGACAAACACTGTTAAGCCTCATTAATGCAAATTACCAGATGATCTATTTTTGCAGAGTCTCAGTCCCATCACTTGAACTTGCACTACACAGCAACTTTAGAAAAATCAATTTTTAGTCCTTACTACAAATTGATTTATGGCTTTTTTCTGCTTGGAGCTGCTGGGACCTTGAGCCCTGATCAGCCAGGCTGCATGTTCCCCTGTGTGCCCCCGTGGGGCAGAGGGGGAACACTGACATGGGGGAAGTGTCTCTAAAAGAAAAATCAGCCTTGAGATTTCTTTCTGAAAGGGTGTGTAAAATCTTACAGAACCACAGGGTTGGAAAAGCCCTCTAAGGCCATCGAGTCCAGCTGTTCCCCCAGCACTGCCAAGGCCACAATTGACCCATGTTGTTGTTCCCAAGTGCCACATCCACATGGATTTTAATTCCCCCCAGGGATGGGGACTCCACAACTGCCCTGGGCAGCTGTGCCAGGGCTGGACAATCTTTTGAAGGAAGAAAAGTTTCCAGATAGCCAGATGTGCAAAAAAAGAAGGTAAGGATTTGTGGTGGTGATGTTTGAGTACTCTGCAATCCTTTCCTTGAAGTCTTAGGGTAAAAATGTTCACATTAGTGACTTGTTTGGTTACATCCCTGATGCCTTGTGGCTATCTTGGTGACAAGAATCCTCAACTGGAGGTTGGAAACCACAGTCACTTCACTTGAAGGTGATGTGGTCTCCTGGGCTCTGACCAAGTAATTACGTTTCAAACTTGAAATGAAATGTCTTCATTGAAATGAGAATTTAAATGAATTAGCTGCATCTTTTGGCAGCCACTGGTTTAATTTAAACTCCAGGTATAGTCCTGGCTTGGCACACAGAGCTTAATTGCAGCCACTTCTAACAACAAACAAAAACAAGGGGAGAGCAGAGCCTGGCTGAGGCAGTGCTGGGGTTTGAAGTTTTTTACAACTATTGAAATTGCTCTCTAATTAATTAACCCTGACCTAATGTTTTGCCTGTTGAAGGATGTTCACTTGATCCCACAGCTGAGTTCTCATTTGCCACTCAAATCTGAACCATCAGGGCAGGGCTGAGGGAGCTCCTTCTGGTCTGGTTGATGAGGTGGGGTTTGGTCACAGGTTGGACTCAATGATCTTGGAAGTCTTTTCCAACCTGGCTGATTCTGAGAGGCTGCAGAACTTGCTGCTGCAGGGGAGGCTGTCCTGGTGTTGCTTTTGGGATGTAAGAGTTGGCATTTCCCCCAGGGAGAGGTGGCAGGAGGCCTGGGATGGCAGCAGCTTTGAGCAGGATGGCTGGGTGGGATCTGGGAATGGCTGTCTCCATGATGGGGCAGGGTGGAGTGACTGGGACAGTGGGAGTCAGCATAAAAATAAGTGCATTGGAATATTGGAAATGTTTTTGAACGTACTGTACCCCTTAAATAAAGGGAAGATTATACCCCTAACACCAAAGCTACAAGAAAAATTTCCTTTTCCTACTCCTAACGTGAAATTATTGGGGGAACACCACGGAGCTTCCCAAAGAGAACTCTTAGCTAATCATGAAATCATTTGTTGATACACCTCCTAATTTTGCATCTGATATTTATTTAGCAGCTTAAAATGTTTTTGTCACGTCCTGGAAGCCACCTCATTAGCTCTGTTATTTGTCCCATTAGCACAGTTGATCACACGTTGGCGTTGGCGGCGCGTGCTTCGGAGCACAGGCTGGTGTGGAGGCAGATGTGTTTCACAGGCCCGAGTATGAGCTGGAGCTGGCAAAACAGGGAGTGATTTAATGAAGTTTTGATACAGCTCATCAGATACTGAAATGGGAAGATGCAATATTAATTTAGAAACGCATTATCATTTCAATTGTAGTTGTTCAGAAGAGTATTAATAACAGGGGAGCTTGTGGCGGTTTGGGAGGATGATGTATTATTCTAAAGGCAAAAATATTCTTCAGAATTATGTTTCATTTGACACCTAAACATCTAGCATATTCCTATTATCACTGTGTAATCAATTTTTTTTTGCTGTGTCTTCCGTGCTTACAAACATAATCACTGGAGGCATTTCAGGCACTGCACGGGAGGTTCTGGAGGGAGGGAGGCAGGATGAGCTTAAAACACCAGGCTGACAACTTCTACCTTTTAATCCTCAATTCTTCTGTGGATTTAAATGACTTGAAATTCTTTTTGACAGCAGGAAGTCCTTTTGCTGTCACAAGTAAAAGAAAGAAAGATGCAAATGTCATCTAAAACTTGTTCCATCTGTGTCAGATCAGGCCATGTGCCATGAGAGGGATTGACCACCTCTGAAAGCTTTGATCTTTCTTACATGGGACTTGGTGGATCCTGGGATGAACAAGGGGTCTGCTGAAACAGACTTGTCTCAACCAGAGCAGCATTCCTGGTGATGAGAGATGTAGAAAACATATCCTGATTATTCTGACCCCAGGAGATTTGACAAGCCTGATTTGGACAAACCTGAATTAAGTGTTGCTTGGTAATCTATGACACCACACTCCTTTTTACTGTGACACTTGTTCAGGCCATAGCCCCACTCTAAGTGCTCAGCCTGAAGTCCTCATGGAACCAAAGACCTTGAGGATCTTCGAGTCCAGCCATGAATTGTGCTGTGCAAATGGTGAGCTCAGCCTCTGAAGAACAGTCAGGAGGAGCTGGCAGGAAGGGATGTGCTTTCCCATTAAAAGTCTGGTTGGGGATGTCCCTCCTGCTGTGCCTGCCCCTGTAGCATATCCCTGCTCCTCAGCTTTCTGAGATGAGATAAAAATGAATATTCTGGAAAATACTTAAATGGCTTGAACTTTGCATGGTACTGTTGAAGAATGGCAACATTTAAAAGGCTCTCACTGTCACAAGTAGGAGTCCTGCCATGCATTTGAATAATCCAGATCTTCCTGTGATGTGGGGATGTGACCAAGGCCATCAGTGTCATCTGCTCCTGCTGCCTCTTGGACCCATCCCAGTGGGACAGCTCTGGAGCCTGTGAAGAATGGGGTTTCCTCTATGGCTCGGGCTATAATCAAGGCCTATTCACATCCTGATGGTGCTTTGGGAAAACAGGCAGGTTCTCTCCAAAAACCCTGCTCATGGCTTGGGTGAGCTCCAGCCTAAACAACCACTTAATTACCACAGTCTCCTGGCACTGGTGTACAAGCAAATTCCCATCTAACTGCAGAACAAAGCAATATTTTGTTTATTCGTAGTCACAGCCATTTAATCTGTGAATTCTTGAAATCCTCAAACGAATTGTCTGCAAGACAGCTCCTTCCTAAAGCTTCACAGTGAATTCCAGCCCACTGCCTGGATGCAGGGCTGGATCCTGGGCTGCTCCAGGCTGATGTGGCTCAGAGGGCTCCAGGGGCTTGGGGCAGTAGTCCAGCAGCCAGACCAGCTCTGCACAGCAGGCACGGCATCCCTGGGCACCCAGGGCTCCTCAAAGAGCTCACCTCACACCAGATGTCATCTCCTGTTTCCAGCTGCTCCTGAAGATGCCTTGCTGGCAGTGTCCCAGGAAGTTTCTGAAGATCTTACTGGGTCTCTGGACTTCAGCTTTTCTGTCTGGGTTTTAATAAACCCATTACTGCTGCCTAGCTGGATGCTTGGCAGCTCTGCTGGGCTCCAGCTGCTCAGACTGCAGTGCCTTCCATAATTTTCCTGACACAGGCAGCAAAACAACCTTGCCTGGTTTCTGCCAGCCTGTGGGACCTGTCATTCCCCCAAGAAGGCTCTCAGAGCCTGCTGGCTTTTTTTTTTTTAGCCAGCCACGGCTCTGGTGGGGACAGGCAGGTGATGGATGAGCAGTGTTCCCTCAAGTGTGCAAGCAGCAGTGCATCATCTCGGCAGGCAGAGACAGCTGGGCACGAGGCAGAGCCTGTTTGCTCAGAGCCCAGTCAGGCTCAGAAACAACGTTTGTTGGACACTGTTCCCCCAGGGAGAATGTTGGAATTGAGCTTTTCTTGGGGAGCTGTGAGCCTGCTCCTACAGGCAGGGTTAGTCTTTCCTGACACTGGTTTTTAGTGTCCTTGTGGAAATACCATCTAGTGATTCCCTGGTGTTTCTGAGACTGTCACTGTGGGGGCTCAGCTGCACTGCTGTGCTCAAGAACTGCCATGGTGGGCACTGCTGTGACAGGTTTTTGGGCTCCATGGAAAAGCAGGCATTTCAAACTGAAACTTCAAATTGAATATTTGGAAGAAATTCTTTCCTGTGATGGTGGAAAGGCCTTGGCACAGGTTGCCCAGAGAAGCTGAGGCTGCCCCTGAATCCCCGGGAGTGTCCAAGGCCAGGTTGGATGGGGCTTGGAGCAACCTGGGATAGTGGCAGGTGTCCCTGCCCTTGGCAGGGGGTGGCACTGGATGATCTTTAATGTTCTTTCCAACCCCAACCATTCTGGGATGCTCTGTCTGTCAGTCTGAGCTCAGGCCTGAGGGACTGTGAAGGACCTCTGGGGATGCTGTAGGTCAGGTCAGGATGGAAGCATGGCTGGAAGATCTCACACACTGCTCCAGGTGTAGATAAGAAAATTGCTTTGATGGTTTTATGCAGAGGTTCAGAGGCAGCAGCCAGAGACACGTGTTGTTGCCTCCACCATCTCACGGAATGAGAAGGTACCCGTTGGTTAAAAAGGACCAGATGCTCCAACAGCTGCCAGTAGACACCTCCTCCTCCTCCTCTTAGGGTGTCTGCTCATGAAACAAGGAGTTTACCCTGTTGTGTGCATATATATGCAAAAAGTAACCAAGGATGAGCAAAGGCAAATCTGCCACTTCAAATGAAATAACAAAATTCAAATTTAAGGGAATGTTTCTGTTAGGTAGAGATTTGGAAAAATAATTTCCTTAGTAATTTCTTTACTTGATTCCCAAACCAGGGAAAAAAATGGGCTAAACCCTCAACTTTTACAGTGGTTTTCCTCAATGGGGACGGTGTTGTAGCTTCCCTCTGAGCTGGACTTTGAGCCTTGAGTTTAAAATTCTTTGGCTTGGCTGCTCTGAATGGGAGTGCTGAAGCCTGAGTGTGCTGGAAGGGCCCATCACACAGTGCTGGGCCTGAGGAGTCACCACAGGTCATGGCGGCCTCAGGGACAGCTTTTGCCATGTTCTCATTGAATCAAATCTATAAAAATAAATCCTTGTGTTAGACTGCTGGTTTCACAATAATTTAAATCAACAAAGGCCTGAGCTCCCTCTCCAGTGGCTGCTGCTCTTGCCATGTGATGGGGGAAGACAAATAACAAGGCAATATTTTACTCCTCAGGCTCTGCCACTGGCAAATGCTTCCGAACATGCTCTGTGAATTTATGCTGCTGGTGGCAGACTTCCCTGGCAATCCTGGTAATTAATCACTCCGTTTAACAATGAGGAACATTTCACTGCTCTGATTAGCACCAGGTGAAGTGATCAGCACAATTAATCAGGTGCGGGGAAGGACTGGCATTGGATTTGGGCTGAGAAAGTTTCCTTTGAAACCAGAGTTTCCTGTGTCTGGTGTGAGAAGAGCCCTGGCACTCTGGGTCTGGGTTGTCCCCCAGACTGGGGACAAGGGTAGAATAAAGTGCATCTGGGAAAAAATACCCCAAATATGGCACCAGGTCCATCACTCAGGGAATCTGGGAAGGCCAAGTGACTCACGTGAGCTACTAACAAGTACCCATGTTTGCACGTACCCTGGGAAAAACTCCGAAACTTCCACAAGTCCCAAAAGACTTCCTAAAAATATATTCTTTAAAGATACTTTTCCTCTTTTTGCTGTTTATATCAGCTTTCCACTGGCTGCTCTTTGACTGTAAGGCTCTAACACACTAGTGAATATTTCATGTGGCTCAGTTGCCAGCAGAGAGCCCTCAAGGAGCTGGCTGTACCCGTCACTGCGGTGCCAGGTGATGTGACAGTCCCTCCCACGTAGCTCTGCCGTCAGTGCCACGGCTCCTGTCCTGTCCTCACCTTCAGAATTCATCCTGGAGCCACAGTGTGCATGTGCAGTGTTTAAATTGCAGCTCTGGCCCCTTTCTGTGCCCCACAGAGACTCAGGCTCAGGGTTTTAGGTTGTATAATTGAACAGCCTTAGGGAAGCACTGTCTGAACCAAGAGGCTCCCGGCAATGATTTGAATCTGTTGGTGAGTTACAACATACATTTTTCAGATGTTCGTGTATTTATCCATTCCCTTGGTGCTGTGTTTCCTTTGGAGAGATGTGCTTATGAATTACCATCACAGGCAGTGGAGAGGGACAGGTTTCCTTTGAGCCAGGTGATGTGGGCAGCCTTCAGAATGACTGGAAATAACAGAATAACTTGAAAACAATGAGAAATACTTTGATCTGTGCTTATTCTCTTACCCTGTGCCACCATGAAGCTTTTTTACATGTTCCCAAAGCTGGGCTGGCAGCAGAGGGGTCTGTCAGTGAACATCCAAAGGTAGAATCATAGAATCCTGGAAAAGACCTTTAAGACATCAAATACAAGTATTAACCCATATTTACAAAAAAACCATGTCCTCAAGTGCCAAGTCCACATGTTTCTAGAACACTTCCAGGGATGGAGACTCTACCATTGCCCTGGGCAGCCCGTGCCAATGTTTTACGACCCTTTCTATGAAAAAAATATTTTCTAGTATCTCATCTAAACCTCTCCTGGCACAGCTTGGGGCCATTTCCTCTCGTACCTGCAGCCCAACTCTGCTGAAGCATTGCTGGCTGGGGGTGATTGTCCCCTGAGATTCCTTGATACCTAACCAGGGGTTTTCCTCTCTGGGTGGCCGAGGTGGGAGGAGGTTTTTCCTGGCCATGCTCTGCCTGCTCCAAGGATCAATTCACAGCTGACCCAGCTCTGCCTTGCTGTGGTTCCACTGAGTGCAGGAATGAGATTCTGAGGGAGGAATAATTTTAGGAAAATTAAAAAAAATTTTTTCTAATTCAAAAAATTAGAAGTTAAGGCCTGGTTGTGCCTGTTGCACCCTCTTTGAGGACCTTGAGGCAAGTAAGATACAGACACTCCAGACTGTTTCCTCTTCCTATTCCACATGTTTCCATGTTTCCCAGAGGCAGTGGGTGAGCACGTGCAGGATGTGGCAGCACATGCAGTAATTTCTGTTAGGCTGGAGTTTCATTATTAAGGCTTTCAGTGCATACCAACATCTACCCATTGTTCCTGGTCCCCTCTGGAGTAAGAGGGAAGCTCTCCCAGGAGGAGGCAGCAGCAGCTGCAGAGCTGTGGAGTCTTTGTCAGTAAGTGGCAGAGGGGACCTGAGACATGGACAGGGTGATTAATCTGGATTACAGCAGGAAACATGTTTTCCTGTGTCAGATCCATCTTACGAATCCCAAGGCAGCTGCTGCTCTTCATCAGAGTTCAGTGAATCCTTTGCTTACATTAAACAGTCCAGTGACAGGAGAGATGCATGAAATGGCTCTCATTCCCTTTAAGCTGACTGCTCACATTCCTTGCTCCCTCTGTTTGCCTTTTCCAAAGATAAGGCCGACCATTAATTTAGTAATTTGTGGGCCCGACAGACTCAGAGGCTTTCAAAGGTTATTGCTCACACAGCCTCATCTCCCAGTCCTGTGGGACGTGCCCTGGGAAGTGCTGGAAATGGTGCATGATGAGGGGGATGCCCTTTGGAAAAGGTTAAGCCTGCTGCTGGTTTATCACAGCCCTGTGAGCAGGGGGAGGCCGGAGGGAAATCAGGGAGGCAGCCGGGAGTGAGCCCGGCCTGGGGGTGCTTGGTGGAATTCGGATTGATGCCTCAGGATTTTAGCTTTTATATTCTTCATAAACTTGTAATCCTGCAGTTCTTTAGTGTAGAACTCCAAACTCCACATGCAGTGTGAGCTGCTGCTTTCCCAGTTTGGGCAGACACAACAATTCCTCTCCAGGCCTGGCAGTCAAGGACACCTCACTGCCTCAGGCCTGAGAGATGGAAACGAAAGTGAGCTGGGGAAGAGAAAACTTGGGGTAAATGACTTAATTAGCTGAAGCTGTAATTGAAAGATGAACCCCCCAATATNTATGAAAACCTGTGACCTGTCATCCATTTTGGGTGTAGCCCCTGGGGGGCTTTTTCTGCCCAAAATATACCTGAAGGCCCTTCACTAAATAGAACTACTTTTTATTCTCTTAATTTTGTCTGGCCTCTGTTTTAGGTAGCCCCAGAAAAGGCATCAGGATGAGGGGGATCAGATGAGCTCTGCCACTGCCACATTTCAGCTCCTCAGCAGTGCCCTGGTGAGGGGATGCAATGTCATTGTGGCAGGAGCTTCTGCAGCCCCCCCAGCTCCAATGGGATACTGCTGATTTTAGCTCTGCCCTGTTGGTAACCAGCAGCCAAATGCTGTGTCCATGCCAGTGGCTGTGCTTGGTTTCATGTTGTTTTTTTTTTTTTTTAATGCAGAAAATCACAGAACCGTTGAGGTTGGAAAGGTCTCCAAGGTCATCAAGTCCAACCTGTGGCCAATTCCCACCTTGTCCCCAGCCCAGAGCACTGAGTGTCACGTTCAGCCCTTCCTTGTACACCTCCAGGGGTGGGGACTCCACCCTGAGGAACCCATTCCATTGTCTCGCCACCCTTTCCATGGAGAAATTCTTCCTGGATATGCATAATTCTGCATGTGGAAGTGAAACAGGGCACAGACATATTTTGAGCAAGTGGAAGGAATGAGAACAGGAGCTGATATTTAGCTATTTAAACTTTATACTCCAACATTATATACTTAATATCTTCATTATTACTGCCCCCAAGCGCCTCCATTACACCACAATTGCAAAACTGGTTTTAGTCTGTGTTTTTGGATTAATTCTGTTTGTTCCTGTTTCCATCTACTTGGTTTTCTTTCAAATCAGGAGAACTGAAACCTCCCAGCAGCCAACACAAAGAGAAGGGGAAACCTGAGCAGGAAATCCCAGAATTTGCAGCCTCATCCAGGGAGTTGGGCTGGGCTCTGTCACTACCCCCAGTCCCTGGTGAGCTGTGTCTGCAGCAGGGAATTCTGCAGGTACCCTCCACACAGCCTGCCCTGGGAGGGAACATTCTGCAGCTTTTTCAGCTCCATTAGGTCCTACAGCTGAAATGGATGGAGCTAATGAACACGTGCACAAGCTGGATGGCTCAGGAGCTGGAGAGCCTGGGAGCAAGTGAGGCAGAATTAGGCAGGTAAAGAACCTGGTTGGTTATCAGGTGATAAAAGATTGGTGTGAATTGCAGGAGACACTGGGAGTTTGGAAGATATGTTGATCTAAATGTGTACATTTGTTCCAATTAAATAAGGGTAAGGGAACAGAATGCCTGTTCAGAAGCATCACAGACTGAGGTTTTCATCTTATTTACTCTGATTCCTGGAAGAACAATTAATGGGAATGTTCCTGTGGCTGGAAAACCCCATGGTGCTGATTAAAGCCTCCCTCACATGTCCTTGAGAAGGGAATGGATGGCAAACCAAGGTGACATGGAAACCCTTTCTGATAAGTTGTTTTTAGTAAATCTGAACCTTCCCCTTTGCTATGAGGTTTGGTTTCTTCTCTGTAAAGTTTTGTTTGGTTTTTAAAACAAATTTTAATTGGGAACTTTACCAGGTTAATTTCCAAAGCTGGTATTGCTTTTTTTCCAATTACAAGTGTTCTTCCGGCAGCCTTTGGAAAACACAATATTTCTGTGAAGGTTTTGGGAAACATCTCAAAGAAAATTTTGATTAAAACCCTGCGAACTGAAGCATGTGAGAAGTGTGTTGTTACAGGCAGCCTCCCCAAAGTAATCTATTTTTATGAAAAACTGGAATGTGCTCATTTACACCCATTGCCCTGAGGGCAAAGACCTCTCTTGGGAGGGGGGAAGGAAGTTTCCAGAGGTTTTGATACAGAGAGAAAACTCAACCCCTTGAATTTCTCTTCTTTATGTCCCATCCTGAAGCTCCTGCTGTTCCTGTCACCCCTGTCCTGTCACAGCTGCTGTGCAGAATGTAAACACAGAGATTTCCCAACCCCAGAGCCCCCTGGAAAATCTCCTGTCAGGTTCATGCAGCCACTGCTTGGCACCTTCCTCCCATTCAGAGCTCAGGATTACTGTGGCATTGATTGAACAGGAAATTCATGGAGGAAAATTAAGCCTCCAAAAGATACAATAATTTAAATAATTGGCAATTTTTTGTGTGTATGTGAGAACATGAGAAATGCAGCTTGTTCATTCACTGTCAGTTCCTCCAGGACCGCATTAGAGGAGCAGATGAATTCTTATGAAACAAAGATTCTATTTTCATGCAAATATCCCTCAGTAATAAAATACCCAGGGAGTAAAAATGACAGGGAAATGTATGAGGTACAAGCAGAACTGTTTCCAGAGCAATGTGTTTCCCATGGAGCCTCAGTGGCTCCTTACATCCCGGGCTGTGGTGGGACAAGGTGCTGTGCAGGATCAGGCTTTGGGAGCACTGGGATGGGGCAAGTGGCTGCACATGCTGCTCATGGAATCAGAGAACCATTCAGGGAGGAAAAGATGCTGCTTCTGAGCTTCAATTTCTGTGCAGAAATGATCTTTTCTGCTCCCATATCGTGACAGGGAAACCCCTTTGTACAGGGTTAGGAAGAGGCTGCCTGAACTGCTGTGAAGGGAAGTTTTCAGAGTCACAAATTTGAAGTTTTTCTTCCTTCTATTTAAAATAAATTATTCTGTCATAGCAAAAATCTTTTGTTCAGAATTCCGTTGCTTGCCAAAGCTGTTAAGGAATTCTCAACGCCTCTGTTGTGATCCAGGTGTGAGGAATTTACCTGGAATAGCAGCTGGTGGGATGTGGGGCAGGCTCTGTGGTTCCCAAAGCTAATTCCTGCATATTCTTAATTGGTCCTCTCTGTCCCTTCCCTTTGGGAATGCCAGGTCCATCTCTCAGGCTGCCGGGTGTCCCCTCAGCCTGTTGCAACATTAATCAGGGTTTTTTTTCTGCTGTATCTTGGGCCTTCCAAGCATGGGTTTAAACATTAGATGAAACTAAATTAATCAATGTATAAATTAATTACCAAAAATGACTTCGCCTCAGAGGCTGAAGCAGGGATGGGTGAGAGAGAAATCTAAATGCCCAAATTAAAATCTCGATCAAACTTTAAAAATAATGGATAATTACAGGGCTTTTTTTTTTTTATGTTCATATTAAATTGTAAGGAATTATTAGATATTTAACTGACATTTATCCAGATAGCCCACAGCAAGTTAGGTAGCGCTTACATGCTGTAATAAATGTCAGCATTTAAAAATTAATTGCTGTGCTATCTAACTTGCTGTGGGCTGTCTCGTTAAATATTAATGGGATGTCTAAAAATATGTTATGAGCTGAGAGGATTATTTGGATACGGGATTGCGGAGTTCTAAGGCCTAGAGGGGAAAGCTGTGTTTGAGCATCACCAGTTCCTTGGGATTGCTGTGTGATGAGGCAGCTCTGGCTGTGCCCTCTCCAGCAGGAATGGGGTCTGGGAGAGCCCAGGGCTGTGTGGAGCTGGGCTCTGGGAGAAATCCTTCCCTGGGAGGGTGGCACAGGTTCCCAGAGAAGCCCCTGGATCTCTGGAAATGTTCCAGGCCAGGTTGGATGGGGCTGGAGCAGCCTGGGATAGTGGAAGGTGTCCCTGCCCATGGCAGGGGTGGAATGGGATGGGCTTTAAGGTCCTTTCAACCCAAACTTGTCTGGGATTCTGTGATCCTTCTGCTCCTTCGGTAATGCATTAAAGGAAACCAGTCCTGGCAGAGGTTGATCAGCTCCTCAGCAAGGAGATAAGTTTTCCCCCTGCCACCTGGAGAAGAATTGGGAGCTGTGGGTGCCCTGGTGACACCTTAAGTTTTAGCTTTTATATTTTTCAGATTCTGTGCTGCTTTAGTGTGTAGTTCTGAGCTTCATATTAGGGGATGTTGAGCTCTCTTCACAGAGTAGGGAGACAAAACAATTCCTTTCCTAGCTGGGGACCGAGGATAACCACCCAAATTTCAGGCCCAAGAGCATAAAGAACGGTGAACTGAAGAGAGAAAAACAAGCAGGATGGGACTGCATAACCTAAAGCTGTAATTGGACAATTAACTCCAATATGCAAATGGAGCAGAACTGATCAAAGTGAGAGACCCCATGACCAGTTGTCCATTTTGTGACCATTTTGGTTGATCTTGGGTGTAGCCCTGGCTGGGCTCTTGTGCTGCCCAAGGTGGATCCATTGAGGCCTTTTAATAAATCCCTGCTTTATTCTTTAGCTCTGTCCAGCCTCTGTTCGAGGTCAGCCTTCACAAGGCATCACTGGGACCCTGCTGGTGCAGGAAGAGCCAAGAAGTTCACACCTGACCCAGCTCTGCCTTGCTGTGCTTCCACTGAGGGCAGGAATGGGATTCTGAGAGAGGAAATACCAAAAAATTAGAAATTAAGCCCCACTTGTACCTGTTGCACCCTCTTTGAGGACCTTGAAGCAAATTCAGTGTTGCTGTTTCACATCTCTCCTCCTCCCCTCATCTCCAGGGTGGGGATGGCCCTTGTGCTCAGGCTGGGAAGGAGGAGGAAGAAGAGGAAGGGTGAAAGTCTGAGTGTGGCCTCGGCTGCTCTCTGCCAGGAGGAGATAACACACGGTGGGGACGGTGAAAGAGGAGGGAGGGAGGTCCTGTCCAACATGAGTACTGGTATTTATTATTTATTTTGAGCAAGCTGTGCCAAGTGCCTTTGCAGGGAGCACACAGCAAAGCGTGTGAGGGGTTTGGTTTGAAGAGCAGCACAAGCACCAGGAGGGAAAAGTCTTTTGCAGCTCAGTGATAAACCAAAGGGATATTTCTGTCCTGAGTCAGTCTCCCCATGAATTATGCATGCTGGCCTCCCAGAAACACGGGGTAATCAGGAATATGCCGTGCCCATGGTAAACACAATGCATGTTGCTGTAATAGAGCTAAAGACCATTCCCAGCCTCTCGTACTATTAAAGCTAAGAAATGTGCACTGTTTTCCCACTCAGCCACCACTTTAACTCCAATGCTCTGCTATTCCCCAAACACTAATAAAGTGTTAGAGTGAGTGAGAGCTTCTGCAGGCAGGGGAAAGGCTGCTGGATCAGACTGTGGGATGGTTCTTCCTCTGGCTGCAGGGTTTGGAGCCAGGACAGGGGTTCCCTGGGGAGCTCCTCCCCTGAGGGTTCACTCACTGAGTGAATTAACCCTACAACAAAGGAAATCCCTGTCCCCTGAGTCCCCCATGCTCAGCCAGGCTGGCAGGGAGTGGAGTCAATCCCAGAGGAGGATCCGTGGGTATCCCAGATGCTGGTGCTGCAGGGGCAGGTGCCACAGCCTGGTGGGGTGAGCTGCATAACCCCTCTCTGCCTCTGTTCCACTTCTCTTGTTTTTGTCCATGTCAAACAAAGCCCAACAAAATTTAGACTTGGTGATCTTGGAGGTCTTTTCCAACCTAAATGGTTCTGTGATTCCCTGATTTTGTAGCCTCTGAGAATCCACCACAATGTAGCTTTTCAGTCAGCTGAAGCATGTGGAAGAGACCTGCATGGATTTTGTGGAAGCGGCATCTTGGAAATAGAATTGGTGGGATTGCTGAAGGAGTGCCTGCTGAGCCCTCTGCCCACGCTGAGCAGGAGAAGACAAAGCATGTCCTGCACAATTTCTGTCCTTTCCAGCCTCAATCTGTTCCCAACATGCTCTGGAATGCCCACATGAAGTAGAACACTCTTTGCAAACACTCAGCCTGGGTGGTGCTCATCCAGCACGTAGACTTTGATTCAACAAAAAACAGCAGAGAATTGAATTGAAGATGATTCAGAATTCCCACTTCCTTTCCCCTGAACAGACCAAGGAATGTGATTTCATTCATTGTATACTCAGTTCAAGGCACCATTTACTGCTAAAGGATCAAGCAAATATAATTTAAAGTTCCACTGTGCATGTGACAGATTTAATTAGTGTACTTGGGAGCTCGAGGTAACTCAGAAAGTATTTGTTTGCATAAAACCAGGCTATGTCTGCAATTTAAACTGGAATAAAGTAATGCAGTTATGGAGGCTTTAATGAGTTGTTGCGTAAACACCATCCTGGATGGGGAATTAGATTAGGAAATAAAACTGGGTTAGGAAGTGCACCCAAATCCAGCCTGCCATATTCTCCTGCCCACGGAGGCTGTTAATGCCATTCAGTGACATGGATGGAACTGTGTGGCTGTGGGAGGAGCTGAAATGAGGATCCCTCGTGTTGTTATCCCGTCTGTGCATCCACTGGAGCATCTCTCCCCTGGCTGGAAGTGACAGTGGTGAAGGCACTGATGGGATCAGGCCAGCTCCTTGACAGGAGGAAAGCCTTGCAGATAACTTCATCCCTTGTGGGTCTGGGAGGTTTGTCCTAAAACACTGCAATGTGTTGTGCAGAGCTGTCAGAAAAGGGAGGTTTGTCCTAAAACACCACAATGCTTTGTGCAGAGCTGTCAGAAAAGGGTCTCTGCTGGGAGGGTGACACGGAGATAGAGCCCACTCTGTTGTTGTCTTGTACAAATCTGTCCACCACACTCAGAGGTTGGGCTGGCAGCCTGCTTAGAACCTGCCTGTGAATCTGGTGAGGATCCAGGCTGGAGGGAAAGGTGATGACACAGCACAGATGTTGGAACCCTGGATGCTGAGAATTTTAGACTTTCTGTGTTTTTAGGCACAGACCCTCAAGAGAACACTACATTTGCCCTGAGGCCGTGGAGAAGGCTTCCAAAATGGAATGATAGAACTGGGATTGTGGGATTACCCAGATTTATGTGAGGAGCAGAGAAAATGGCTCACAGGGCACTGATGCAGTGTGAGGAGCGGGGTCACGGCCGTGGGCGGGATGAGTGATGCTCTGTGAGCCATCAGGGAGAAACCCTCAGGTATTGATTAAAGCCAGCACGAATTGCACGAATTGCAGGCAGATGGTTCTCTCTGCCCACTCCCCAAAGGAATTTCCATCTTGCACTTCGTGTATAAAACCCATTATCTCCTACAGCCCAGAGCTGCAGTGATGAAATTAGGGGAGTGAACTCTTGTTTCCGACTTGGGAAGTTCAGTTGTTACCTGGTACCTCTGGAGGTCACTATAACAAAGAAAAATACAGATACTGGAAGAGGTTTTTAAGGTTTTTATTTGCCTATTTGCTCTCGAAGTTATTTTTTGTGTTATAGCATGTGCATGTGTGAAACCTGATCAATTAATGCGGGTGTTTTAATTAATTTCTCTGTGGAAAGTTCTTGATCCTCTAAGATTTTGATTCATCTGTCTGTCCTTCCCATTACCTACAGCAGTCATTGCCTGCTGTGCCTTCCCAGTTTGAAGACTTTCCCACTTTCAGAACTGGAAGATCTAACCTGGCACTCCACATCCTGCTAATCTGTGCAGACCCCCCCGAAACTCTGGGCTGTCCCTCAGGAGTGAGGATGGTTTGATGTAATTTAATGTTTTTTACACTGATGCCAGAACTGCAACATGGGGTTCTTAAGAGACATAGTTTTAAATGGGAATAGTTTTAAGGCAAATTAACTCAAGTAGCACCTAATCCCATGTCCAGTAGGTCATGTTCCACCACTGGGGTATCAGCTGGTCCTTCTTAATAAAGCAAAAAGCTTTATTAAATAATGAATAATAAAGGTGACAAACTGCAGTGGAATTTAACAGCTGCTAATTGTCTTTTTTTTGTGATAGGCACCAAACCAAGAAAGGACTCAATACTCACAGTATTCTGTTTCTCTAATGCTTCTCTAAAGTGCAGAGTGGTCAAAAAGAGCTTTGACAACAGAGGAGTAGGAGCCACCAACATTTCTCCTTACTCCATCCCACATCCCTCCTTACCTTTTCTCCCATCCCTGCTGTCCCCTGGAGGTTCTCTGGTGTTTGCTGGAAGCTCAGAGCACAAGCTAAAGGCTTCCACCCTGTAGAACTGCTGCTCTCTCTCCTGATTCTTAAAGAATTGGTTGCAACAAGAGTTTGACACATCTGCACTCTGCCAGATGTGGCAGAAACAGGCCAGGAAATGAAGGGGTTACTGCAGGAAGAAGGAATGAAAGCAGACTCCCATGAGATAGTGTTACCTTGTTCCCTTTTTCCCTTAGCAGAAAAAAATAATACAGAGAACCCTGCAAGGAGCCACCCAGCCCTGACTCTCTTCTCTGCTGCTGACACTGCAAATGGCCTGAAGTTTGAAAAAAAAAAAAAAAAAAGAAATATCCCTACAAAGAGAATTTCTGTTAATGCCACCATTTAAAACATCTTTTGTTTGAAAGAAAGATATTGATGGAGCCATTTCCATTGGTTTTTGTTCAACAGGTTCTTAGTCCTTGCTGGTAGAGATGGGTGGGTGCTCATAACAGCCATTTCACACCCTGTGTTGTGTCTTTATTTCAGGGTAGACAATTGCAGCATCACTCACAAGATGTTATTTGGGAACTTTCCAGGAGAAATAAGAATTTTTCATCCTGGTGATATGCAGCATGACCTTCAACTCCAAACACCCTAAAATAAAGTTTGTCTGAACTTTCCCATTGATGTATGCAGGCTGCAGGATAAAGCCTGAAGGTTTCTCCTGCTTGGAAGCTTGTGCTCTCCAGTAGTTTATCACCTGGAAAGTACAATGTCTATTCCCTGATATGTCAGGATAGAGACACTATTTTTTGTTTGATGGCTCAGCTTGACTTTTCAATGACTAAAATTTACATCGTGGGGTTTCAATCATCTGAGTTAGTTCTCAAATGCCTTTGATCACTGCCCATGGGTTAACTGCTCTGAGGAGTCTCAAAACTGTTGGTATTGTTAAACAGACAACATATTTTTCTTTTGATTAGACATCGAGGCCAGCAACACTGTCTGCTGTGCAGAGTTATCTGAGCAGTCTTCTCAAGTGCTGCAAGTTTACCCTTGAATATGACAGATATAAACCACCTTTTCTGTGTCTGTGTATCTTTCAGTCAAGTGATTGATCTGCCACATTAGTGCGAGCTCCAGCTTTGTCACCCTGGCACTTGCAGGCTGAGCTATATATTCTGCAAGGGGAGATTGCCAAGGACACTCCTAGGATGGAGTAATCACCAGAAGAAACCTTTGCATCATTTGCAAATATATGAATTTGGTTTGTGTACTAGCAGGCACAGAATGTCCCTAACAGAAATTGTTTTCAAGGACAAGCACAGAGCCCAGAGAAAATTCTCCTGCAGTTTCCAGCCTCAATCCCATCACTTAACATCTTCAGTGGGCATTAACTTTTCAGAGGTGCTACCAACCAGCTGGTTAAAAACCTCTGCTGATATTATTTCAACAGATCTCTGAGGACATGCAGGAAGGACATGACGAATGTGGTATGAGCTGTGTTTCATAATTTTTCTTTAAATTAATTTTTGGAAATGAATGCAAAAAGGATGAAGATACATTGCAGAAGTGGGACAGAGCATGGCAAATTCAATCACTTTATTCAGGACACGGATAATTTCTAATGACAGTAGGCAGGAGAGCAAGGCCCTATCAATTAGTGCCAATCAGGTGCTAAGTGTAGCTTCTGTTCCAGAGTAAATGTGGGCAGGAGATGAAGCTGCCTCCTTCGTTTTGCTGTTGGAGGAGCTGCATGTTCTCGGTGCTGTCTTGAACAAAAGTCAAGCAGGAAAAAGCCCACCGTGTCACCCCTCGGGGCTGAGCTTCCTGAATTTCAAGGGCTTCAAGTGTGGAGTAAGTTCCTTTGGTAAGAGCAGGCAGAGTTCAGAGTGAGCAGGACACATTCGGTGGGGAGAGGGTGTCTCTTGTTCTGCCTTGCAGTCACTCCGTGCAAAAGAAGAGGGAAAAGGAGCTCAATAACAGTTAAACAATGATCTTAACGCCTGCAAAGTTAGGAAATTGTAAATAGCAATTAAAAAGGATGGTTTTTACAGTGGCTTTGGAAAGTGACTTTTTGGGAAATGAACATTTAAGAGAAGCGAAACTTATTGTGTGTTAGTGGAAATGGAATTTTGTGCTAGAATCAGCACCTGTGACCTGATGAACTGGGCAGCAGCAGGTCCAGGGTGTCCTTCCCTCAGTCCTGCCTCTGGCATGACTGTGACATTCCTTTAGGATTTGGGACCTTTCCTCTCCAAGCCTGTTGGTGCCACAGCAGTGGGTGGCATTGACCTGTGGGGAGCTCAGCAGAGTACAGACTGTCAGATGAAGTTGGGGAGAAAAGATCCTTTGGAAGTTGGAATGGCAGCTGTCAAATGTGCAACCTCTGTTTAATTTGCCTCAAGAGATGAGAGATTCCTTGGTGACATTTAGCTCTGTCTCCAGAGGTGTAGAGGTGAGGGGTGCTGGAGACCACTTCTCTGAAGTGCTACAGAATAAGTATTCAGTTCTCTTTTCTCCTAAGAGACTCTGGGCATCTTGTTGAAATACCAAGGAGAGAAAGGTAGAAAGACATAAAAAGGTCATTAGAAAAATTTAAGAAAGTGGCATTTAGCAGATGGAATGGCCCTGTGATGGCTGCAGTGCCAGCCTTCACCCTAATTGTGGCTCAGAAAGATCACCAGGAACAGTTTTCAGAGGAATCTCAGAGAAATGTTCAAAGTCTCATTTGTCAATAGACTTCACTAAGGGACTGTTGATGGAGTAAAACAGAAAGCAACACATCCCTCTTCACTGCAGGATCACTGGAGGAAGTGATCTGTTTGAATTTACAACAGGAATTGCAAACACCAACAGGTTGTATCTTCCGGCTCAATTTCGGGCAGTCTCGGTGGGGATGTGGAGTCCCACCCTGCTCCTGACCTCCTGAAGAGTGAAAGGCTGGACATTCAGTGCAATCACTGAATTGTGGAATGGCCTGGGTAGGAAGGAAATTAAAGATCCTGTAATTCCACCCTCCTGATGTGGGCAAGGATGCCTTCCAGTAGAACAGGTTGCTGAGAGCCCCCTCCAACCTGGCCTTGAATGCTCCTAGGGATGGGGCAGTTCCTGGAAGAATGGAGATTTGGTGGTCTTTTTGTTAAGAAAGAAGCCAAACAGGTATTAATAGGAATTTAGTTTTTTTCTTTTCTTTTTTTTTTTTTTTTGGTCTGGTTTTCTTCATTTATTTGTTTATTTTTTAAATAAGTATTTTAGCATGAATACCCCCCCACCCCATACCGAGTCCATTCTCTCTATCCAGGAGGGAATATTCCCATACAGGATTATTCCCTGGTGCTGATGTTCTGACTGGCTGGGAGGAAAGCTTGTTAAGAGGATTTTTCCCCAGTTCCTCCAGCTCTCCTCGTGTCCTTGTTTGATGTGGGCAATCTGATATGAAGGAAAATGCATCTTCAAGTGCTCAGGAAGTGCCAGGATCTGTGGAGATAATGAATTAAAACGCTGCCATGGAGCTCGTTCCACCTCAGATGTGCATGTTTAATTATGTGACAGGTTTTGATAGAAAGTACAATGTTTAAGTGTCTGTAAATTCCAAGCATCCGGTTTGATGAACTGATCTTTATGTATTCCTGCCTCATAAATGGCTTTGAATGCACTTCTAACAAGGGACTGGATTAGGCATAATAGGACAGGGACAGCACGGGGAGAACGTTTCAATTGGCATCTAAAAGGCATCAGTTTCTGTGTGGGGTGAGAGTGTGAAAGTGCCTTTTAGAATAACCCGTGAAAAATGCAGGAGATGAGTTAAATGTGAACCCAGGAGGAAGGTCTTGAAGATTGTGCTTGCAGCAAAAATGTGATCAATGGGGAGCGAGGAGCGAAACAATGCGGGGCTGCCGGCGAAGTAGGTCACCCGTTAACGAGGCACTGCCTCACGCAGAGGGAGAATTTAATTTTTAAACACCAGATCCAGCATTTGCCTGAAATAAAACACATCTAGAAATTTAGTAGCTGGCCAAATAAGAAAAAAAAAAAAAAATTATGTTTCATTCTGCTGTGTTCGGTTTGTGTTTAATTTACTTATATAGTGGTTTAATAACTTTTAACATTTAAGTCTTGATGAGATGTGACTCCTTTGTGTTGCTGCTCAGGATTCCCATGAACCAGGAACTGTTGAACGATGGTGGTTGTTGGAGTGGTGCAAGGATAAAGCTGTGCAATACTTGCACTTATGCTATGAGAAGTTGATAAATCCAAGTTCTTTGTGTGCTGTCTGTTCACAGAAATAATATGAAAATATATATGAAAAAGCATGAGGTACCAAAGCTTTGAGAAAGCAGCTGCTGTTGGTGTATCCTTTACGTAACTCCAGGGCTGTATAAAGTGTGAGTAAAGTGACATAATTCAGATTAAGGCTTTCCCAGCACATTTGCTCTCCATGAACAGCCCATAATTTAACACGTTGCTGTTCCTCCAAGAGCAGCTCCACTTGAACCCCCTCCTGTTGTAATTAGTATTTTATCTTATTGATTAATGGAGAAAGATCTATAAGGCCAGTCTTAAAATCATTTAGCAGTAAAACACTGTGCAATAATAGTGTCTCTGTAATCCCTTTAATAATGACACAAAGAAGTTATTATTTCTTCTCAGGTGGCCACACTGGATTTATGTTAATGAGAGGGAAATTCCTTGTGGATAAGTGTGGTCACAGGCTACAGTTTTGGAGTCCCAGGCTGAGCAGCTGAGCTGTGTGCAGCCAAGGCTCAGAAAGTTTAATAAATGCTGATAAACCACTAATCTATAATATTTAGCCCTTCTGTCTTCTTTCATCTGCTACAATTTTGTGTTAGTGGAAAAATATCCTGTTTCATGCCCATAAATTTTCTGCAGAGCAAAATTTTTTAGACAGTGTTATTTTTAATTGCTGTATTTGCTGGTTAGCAGAGGGTCTAAGGCAAGGTCCTGGAGAATGCCCAGAGCCCTTTGTCGGGGTGAGCTGCTCCAAAACAGTGTGCACTGAAGTCAGGATGCTCCACTTTTGGGCACACACCAAGTGCCTTTTTATTTTTTGGTCCCGACTGAGCCGAGTTAAGCCCACATCATCCCGTTTTAAAGAGAGTATAAAACATCCACATGAAGCCGTGCCCCGATTTAATGGGAACAGCTCTTCTGAGCTGCAGAATTCTAAATTGCAGCTGGTGACTAAAGGTGGAATTTTTGCCATTGTGCTTGGGCTTCTGCATTATCCAGAGCAACTCATCCTCACGAGGTATTTAAAAGCATCCTTGAGAAATGAGCACAAATTCTAGACAATGGCCAGCATTCAACTGGCAGGAAAATGTTTTATGTCTGGAAAATATTTGAAAAGAGAGATTTGAACCTTCCACAAGCTTCATTAGGGGATGAGTTACCTGAAGAAAACTTCAGTGGAAGGAATGAAACAGGAATTGGGACAATGATTAAAAAAGCAGAGTAATTGTCCTCTTCTCACCTGAGAATCATTTTCCCCCAGAGCCAAACCTGCCTGTCTCTCTCCTTGGAGCAATGATGCTCCTTTGGACCATGGCAAAAACTAAGACAGGGCCTGAAGGAATATGGGGGGAGTCTCTGTGTCTTCATTTCTGGTGGGTGTTTTTACAACTGTCTGCTCCAAGGCATTGGTCTAACATAATGAAATGCATATGTATTTTTAGAGGTGATGTGAAATTTGGATTAATTAAGAATGTAAGTCCCAGGCTCCTTCTTTAGATGTTAGCTCTTATTAATATTTATAAAAAACCAATTCCATATTAATACATTCATAATACATCAGATATGTGGCACTACCTGGTTTAATAGATTTTTTTTAGAACATCATTGTAACTGTGAGGATGTTCTCCTCTGTCCTTCTCCGAGTTGAAAGAGTATTCATATGGATTTTTCTCCCAATGTTTAGACAGGATTTTTCTGAAAAGCCTCCTTTTTAATTACCTCACCAGTCCATCAATAGAGGGCCGTAGGCAACGTAATTTCAGCAGCGAGCAGAGGTATAAACTGCAATCGGAACAGTCAAGGAGCAGAATTGCTGCAGGTGTGGGTTGGATCACATCCAATACCTGGCACTGGTGCTGGGGAATGTGAATGGATGTGGGATTTGGGGAACAGAACAGAACTCAGCCCTGTTCTCTGTGTATCTCAGCTGTGTCCCCCTCCTGCTGCCCACTGAGGGGCTGTCCTGGGTCACCCAGGGTCAGGGGTTGCTGTGGGGGCACTGCTGTGGTTGAGACATCACAGGGACCCCACAGGGCAGCAGGAGTGTCCAGCTTAAGACTTAAAACTGTGTGCCAGAAATTGCTTTAGACCAGGGCTGGGAGTGAGGCACATGGACTAAGAAGTAGCTGCTGGTTTTGAGTCCCCCACAGAACTGTAGAATCATGGAATGGTTTGGGTTGGAAGGCACCTTAAAGATCACCCAGTTCCACCCCCTGCCATGGGCAGGGACACCTTCTACTGTCCCAGGCTGCTCCAAGCCCTGTCCAACCTGGCCTTGGACACTGCCAGGGATGGGGCAGCCACAGCTTCTCTGGGCACCCTGTGCCAGGACCTCCCCACCCTCACAGGGAAGAATTTCACCCCAGTACCCCCTCTAACCCTGCCCTCTGGCAGTGGGGAGCCATTCCCCCTTGTCCTGTTACCCCAGGCCTTGTAAACACTCTCTCTCCATCTTTCCTGCAGCTCCTTCAGCCACAAGGAGGTCACAAGGCCACAGTTATGTCACTCCAATGCCTCTCCAGGTGAACAATCCCAACTCTCTCAGCCTTTCCTCACACAGAGATGCTCCAGCCCTCTGCTCACCCTGCATTTCACCACAAAGCAGTGCAGGTGTGGGCCCTGTGGCGCTGTTTCCTTGCTCTTTTCTGCTGCTCTTGGGCTCAACTTCCCCCAGCTCCTTCCCCTGCAGTAATTAGGATTCCATATTTTTTTAAAATCTTTTTAACATTCCTCATTTCAAAGTTAATTTGCTTTGAGAACAACCCAATTAGAGGTGAATCACTCTCTATATGTGCAATTCTGCACTAATTGCTTTATTTGATCATTTTATATTTATAAGCTAAATGCCTTATTTTCTTTAGGAGGGAGCTCTCTCTGCCTCCCACCTCTCACAGCTCAAGGTCTTTTCCATTTGTGGGTGGCTGTTGGCAATAAAGAACAATGTTATTATACTGTTGTTCAGAGAATTATGTCATTTATAAAAGAATCACAGCTCAGACCGTGTGAGGGGAGCTGCGTGGGGGACTTGGGGGAGCAGCGTGTCCTTCTTGACATCACAGGCATGGAGACTTGGATTGAATCCCTGGCCCAGGAGCTGGCGAAAATACACAATTTGAGACAACTGTCTGTGGCACTGAGAGAGATCTGATAGCTCATCATGCCCACAGTGACTGAGGGCTCACACTGAAATTTAACCACACATGATCTCGTGTCCTGGTGATGCCTCAGGATTTCAGCTTTTCTATTTTTCATATATTTGTAATCCTGCAGTTCTTTAGTGTATCACTCTAAATTCCACATGCAGTGTGAGCTGCTGCTTTCCCAGTTTGGGCAGACACAACAATTCCTCTCCAGGCCTGGCAATCAAGGACACCTCACTGCCTCAGGCCCTGAGACATGGGAACAAAAGTGAATTGGGAGCAAACTTGGGGTCAATGACTTCATTAGCTGAAGCTGTAATTGGCAGATGAACCCCCAATATGCAAATGGACCAAACTTATAAAAGTATGAAACCTGTGACCCATTGTCCATTTTGGGTGTAGCCCCTGGGGGGCTTTTTCTGCCCTAAATGTACCTGAAGGCCCTTCAATAAATAGAACTGCTTTTTATTCCCTTTATTTTGTCTGGCCTCTGTTTTAGGTAAGCCCAAAAAAGGCATCACTTGGATAGGCATCACTTGGATGTTGTGGTGTTTTTTNAACATCCCTCGGGTTTTTGGTTGTTTGTTTTTTTTTTTTTTTTTTTTTTTGTTTTTTTTTTGTTTTTTTTGTTTTTTGTTTTTTTTTTTGGGGGGGGGTGGGTTGAAATGGGTGTCTCCAACTTTGCAGTAAAGATAAATCAATAGTTATCATCTGTTCTGTTACATGGATTTACATCTGTTTAGGATTCATTCTGAATTAGTCTAGAGTGTTTTTTAATAAAACTAGCTGTAGGACATTTTGCTGCTGTTAGCAGGAGTGTGAAGCCAGGCCTGGGTGAGCCAGCTCAGGGTGGCAGCTCCAACTGTCTGCAGCACTTCAGCCTGGGTTAAAGTCCATCAATCCTCACTGCCAAATTAACACCCAACATTTGCACTTGGATGTTTGTTACCTAGGTTCCAGCAATCTTGTTGGAAATGTGGATTTTCCCAATCCTGGTTTTCCCTTTGAGGGGGTTGTCCTGACATCACTGTCATCCAAATCTATCATTTCCAAAAAAGAGCAAGTGTACTGTATGTACAGATCTGCAATAGAGAAAGTCTGAATCTAAAATATTGAGGAGGAGGGTAAAGGTGAAATAGAGAATGGGTAAAATTCCAGACTGAGCAGTGGGAGCAGCTCATGAACCACGCCTGGCAAGAGCCAGATGGTTATGCCAATCCCTATTTATGTGGCATTAAATATATTTATCTCCTTAGAAAAGATAACACAACAAGAGATGATGCCATGTTTTGAAGCTCGGAGAAAATTTTCAAGCAAGAGAAAGAAAGTTCTGTTTGTTAGTTTTTTATAATGTAATGAAGAAATCAATATTTAGGTGAGTTTTCTGGTGGTATTTACAACACTGACATTTGAACTCTTGGTTTATTTATAATTCCAATGATCCTGTATCCAACTTAGTAGTATAAATATTGCCACCTCGTCCCATTTCAGAGCTGCAGGCAGCACTCTCCATCCCTAGCAGAATCCCATCTACCAGCCCAGCAGCAGGGAAAGAAATTGGCACCAATTCAATTTATTCAGGCTGGAAATAAGATTGGGAAATACCGTCACCTTAATTCATTATTATTTTCACTATGTGAGTTGTAATCTTGTCATTATCCTTTATGCCAGCCCTAAGATCATTCTGTTCTCCAGGGAGTTTCAAATGTTTCTTGCCAGGTAGCAGTACTGGAACTCCATGGCACTGAGCTGGGGGGGAAACTGGCACTGAGCCCTGGGGGAAATCAGGGGTGGGGTGCTGGTGTCATTCAGAGCCCACAGAGCCCCTGTGGGGCTGGGGAAGGTGCTGTGCCCCTTGTGCCACCCTGTGTTGTTCCACAGGTGTGTGTCAGATCAGGCTGGTTGTTAATTCCATTCCTGACAATCACAACTCTGGGCACAGAAAGCCCCGGGGATATGGTCAGGCCATAAATGTGCTTCCTTACCCCTGGCTGTGTTTGAAATGAGGAGCTTTTGTGAGTAATTTCCAAACCCACTGGACCAAGCAGACACAGGGTGAGACCCTGCAGCCTGCAGAGCCAGGACAGCTGAGGAACACATTGGGAACACATTTGGAACACATTGGGAACACACTGGGAATGCTGGTTCTTTTAGCCTTGATCCAGTGTAGTCGTATGTGTTCACTGGGGTCTGGGACAGAGTTTGTGCCCCTGGCTGGGACAGGGGGCAGGGAGCTCTGTGTGGAACCTGCCTGTCCTGCCCTGAGCAATCCCTGAAGTTCTGCCTTACTTTTGGCATCCTTGGGAGCTCTGTCCTGCCCTTAGCACCTGGACAGTTCTATCCCAGTCCATGATCAGGCAGACTGGACAGCAGGATGCTGTGCTGATATGTAGGACAAAATCACTGTAATGCAGAGGGAAAATAAACCAAGCCCTGAGAGGTGCATGGGAACCTCTGGGTGCTGCTCCTGTAGCTGCCCGGAGTCCCCAGCAGCTGCCACAGCTCCAGCAAACATGGAACTCCTGCATCCTACAGGCTATAAAAATCCATGATGGGAAATATCTGGAGGAGCATCAATCTTCGTGAATGAGGAGAGGATGGAGCAGGGGAGTCACGAGTGAGTTATCCTGTCACTCCTGACAAATGGAGATAAATCGTGTGACACCAGCTATTTATTTATACACTTTGCTGGGTTTGCATATGGGTGTGAGCAGGAAGAGCAGCATCATGTCACATGTGCCACTGCTGCTGCAAAGGGCTTTGGTCAGGGCGAGTTTTGGGTGGTTTTCACCCAGCAGGCAAGGACTGGGCTCCACAGAGAGAGATCAGAGAAGAGCTTTTCCAGCTGATGCTGTCTGGGCTGGATCCCTTTGTTTCCTGAAGCCCACAGTGCTGTGAAGATTGAAATCTGTAATTTTGAGAGCTCTGTATTGTTGGAACAAGGCCCTGATGGAGGTAATCCCTGATGTTTTGCAGTGCTTGAAGCACAGGTCTGATGGAAGGAGCTGGGAAGCTGCGGGATGTGTATCATGCACTTTGCATTATGCATCTTAGAAATGCAAATTTATTTTCATCTTAACCCTCAGCTCAGTGCAATCCTGCTAATCCTTTCACAAAGGCATGAACTACTAATCCAAGTGCTGCACAGGTCTTGCAGATCTCTGAGCAGTTTCCCAGATTCCTCTCCATGTTGAAAAGGAAATTTGTATTATTTGGACCAAGAGTGCAGCTGAATTTGGGGGTGAGTTTTGTTTCTCTGGAGAGGTTTCCTGGGAGTGAGCTGGTGAGAAACCTTCCTTCTGAGCTGCCTGAAACAGAGGGCTGCTGCAGCTGAGTCCTGCTTCTCTTGGAGCTCCTTCTGATGGAGTTGGACTAACACAAAATGACAAGGAATCAGACAAACTGACACTGAATTTAGGGGGCTGTAGAAGCCTGTATTGCCTGTACTTGGCCTTGTTAAGGAATGGGAAGCCTGAGTGGGTTTAAATGTTTGTTCCTTCAGTGACTGATTCATGAGCTGGTTTCTTTGCTAAAAAAACCCATCATTTTTGTTTTGGAATAAATTCAGTACACAAATGTAATCACCCAGAAAAATATTTACTGTGACCAGCACAATCAATTCCCTGACCCCTTTGTCTTTATAAAATCACCCAGCGAGGCTGCTTTATAATTTACTGTTGTTTTATTAATTTTATCTCACTGTTCTTTCAGCAATCATTCCTGTCACAGTCAGGGATTTGTGATCCAAGCCAGCCAGCCAAAAACCCAAACCAGTTTGCAAACACCCAAACAGGAACATTAACAGCCCAGAGCTTAGTGCTGTATGGGCATTGTTGGTGTCTCAACTCTGCTGCCAGCCCCATGGTGAGGGGACATCCTTGGATGCTGAGGGTCCTGCAGGGCTAGACATGGTTCAGTCACCCCTCAGAGCCTCTAATTTACTGTGAGTGAGACATAAAAGGTCCCATGAGGTTAAGAAATGCTGCCTTTGGGGAGAGACAGAAGGAGCCTACTTCCAGCATAACAAAATTGCTGCCCCTCCTGCCAATCCTCCCCTCGCTCTGTGCATTGAGGGTTTCTCTAGCATTTCTGGCTGGAGGGAGTGTGTGCTCAGATTTCTTTATTTATTTAATATTCCACGGACACATGAGGTGAGAGCAAGCTGTATAATTTTCTTCCCACTCCCTCTGTGCAGCCACTGAATTCATCTTAATTTCCTGCACCAGTGCCCATGGACTGGG
Organism: Peucedramus taeniatus; assembly: GCA_013400575.1. Lineage (NCBI taxonomy): Eukaryota > Metazoa > Chordata > Aves > Passeriformes > Fringillidae > Peucedramus > Peucedramus taeniatus. Next base: position 183,295 of record WBNO01032474.1, on the reverse strand, counting down.
AGCTGCTTTCTGCCCCCCCTGAAGTGAATGATGCTGTTCAGGAGCTCAGGTGATTAAAACAGGCAGGCTCCAGATAGGCACAGAAAAGGGCATTTTCTCATGTGTGTTCTTGGTATAATGCAGCAAAAAGCTGAGGGACTGTGGGGTAGTGCAGAGGGTTGGAGAGTGCCTTCAGGTGTCACCACTCTTTTGGTCTGTCACCACGTGGAGTCATGGCAAAGCTGAGCCCCAGAGACCCCCCTACAAACCACAGCCTTCCCCCCTTGGCTGCACTTAAGTTTTTTGTTTTGCAAGCCCATTTTTATGCTCTGATTGTGTATTTGTGGGGGGTCCTGGGGTGTTTTGTGTGGGAAGTCAGAACAAGGCTCCTGCAACCCTTGCTCACTGTGGAAATAGGTGCTGGCACATTGTGGCTCACTGCAGGGGAGGGATGGAGGGAGGTAGGACATTTCCCATTAGAGGAAATTTTGCTTCCCTCTTCATCCACCGGCTTCTCCTGCCCAAACAGGAGTGCCTGGGCCTTGGACACTGAGCTGCTGTCTCCTATGTAAAATCAGAACTTCATAGAGCCGCAGAATCATGGAATGGCTTAGGTTGGAAGGATCTTAAAGCTCATTTTGTTGATGGCAGGGACACCTTCCACGATCCCAGGTTGCTCCAAGCACCATGAACCTGGCCTGGAACAATTCCAGGGATGGGGCAGCCACAGCTTCTCTGGGCAACCTGTGCCAGGGCCTCCTCACTCTCACAGGGAAGAACTTCTCCCTAATACCCCATCTAACCCTGCCTTCTGTCAGTGTGAAGCCATTCCCCCTTGTCCTGTCACTGCATTCTCTTGTAAAAAAAAAATTAATAGAAATAAATAAAATAAACAAAGAGTGTTTCATGGGCAGCTGAAAGGTCAGCAGAGGTCACACCATATTATTGCTGATTCTCAAACATCCTTTTCTGGCTTCTTGTTAATCCCCAGACAGAGAAGCCACAAGTGCAGGAGCTGTGTCTGTGCTGCCCCGGGGCCAGGGCCTGTCCCTCTGTAACCAGCCAACGCTCCTGCCTGCTGCAGGGGATAATTTTTTGTTTATAGAAAAATCCATAAGGTTTGAGTTATCAAAAGCTGTGTGCACTAGTGAGAAGGACACAAAATCAATGGTGAAATATTGTCTTATTTAATGGCTGCTGTAAATAGCTCTGTTATGATTCTTTAGTAGCAGTGAGTTATGGCAAGGGGTGGGGGGCAGTGGGGTGGGTTGGTCTCCAGCCCAGAGCCCCACGAGCCCCACCTGGCCCTGGGGGAGCTGACAGAGGCTGTGACAGGACAGGGGAATGGCTTCCCATGGCCAGAGGGCAGGGTTGGATGGGATATTGGGAAGGAATTGTTCCCTGGGAGGGTGGGGAGGCCCTGGCACAGGCTGCCCAGAGCAGCTCTGGCTGCCCCTTGATGCCCAAGGCCAGGTTGGATGGGTCTTGGAGCAGCCTGGGATAGTGGAAGGTGTCCCTGCCCATGTCAGGGGATGGAACAAGACAGGCTCTAAGGTGTCTTCCAACCCAAGCCATTCTGTGATTCTGTGATATCTTGGTTCATGGGTTCATGGGAGTGAATTTAGTAGAATCACAGATGCCACATGCAGGGACATTTCCCACTAGACCAGGCTGTTCCAAGCCCCATCTGACCTGGCCTGGAACAGGGATGAGGAACAGGGATGCCCAAGGAGTGTGACATCCATAAATTTTCTGGACAACCTGTGGCAGTGTTTCACATGTGTCCTCTCCCCTTCTCCTTTTGTAAGACATGATTTTAGAAACATCACTGAGGCTGATAAATGAGGCTTTTAAAACTGTTTAAATGCCTGTCCTATTTATGGTTTTTTCCATGTCATTGAATGCAATTATCTGCAGGAGAAGTTCTTTTTAGAATGTATTCAGGTATTTTGGAAAACACTGATGTTTTCCTCCCTTTCTGGAAAGGCCTGAGGTCTGGGTTGGGGTTACTGGAGTAACCCAGCTGTGTTTCCAGCAGCAACAGTAATCACTACGGGTGAAAAGAAAATAATATTGCAGGGTTCTTTGCTTGAAAGTCAGAAGGAATTAGGAAATCCAGCTCTGCATCGCTCCTTGAAGGTCAGGCAGGCATTGCTCAGTCCAATCACATGTGCAAACTCCAGCATCTGAGGGCTCACAGAAGCTGATAAAGAGTTTTCCCTGAAGTCCTGCCGCAGCCAGTGGGATCGTGCAGGCATCACCTCTGTCAATATTTAACTCTGGGTCAATACAGCTTGATGTTTGGCTTAACAGAACTTAATATCTGCCGAATGTCAGCCAAGTTCTTGCAAGTGCAGGAGCTGCCAGGTTCTGTGGGGAAGGGGTTCCTGGCTGAGGAGGGGTGGGGAAGCAGCCCAGCTCTGCTTGCAGGTGAGGGCTGGGAGTGGCTCCTGCTCCTCTCCACCCCAGCAGACAGGGCTGCTCACCCAGAATGGGTTACTGGGGCTGTGCAGGGAACTGGGAGCTGAATTCCAGGGGATGAGCCTGTCACTGGTGCACAGAGCAGTCACCAGGCAGGGCTGCAGCTCAAGGAGCAGCAGCTTCTCAAAGCATCTGTCCCTTTCTGTGAGAGCTGCTGGGGTTCATGGAGCTCCATCTGGCACAGAAGATGCACAGGAGAGAATCACAGAATGGTTTGGGTTGGAAGGGACCTTAAAGCCCATCTTGTTCTAACCCCCTTCCACTAGACCAGTTCCTCCAATAGAGACCTTCTGGTCCCATCAACATCCCCAGCATGTTGTGAGCGTTGCTGTTTCCCCCTGTTTTTTTTGTTCTCCTGAATTTTTCCCTTTACCTGCCTGGCAGTGATGCCCTGAGGCTGCTGCAGGCTGCTGGCAGCTGCAGTAAGGCCAGGCTGCCCCTGTGCCTTCCCCTCAGCCTGGCACCCTTCCCTCCTCCCCACAGCCCACGTCTTTGGGCAGCAGTTAGCCAGTGACAGGGGTTTCTTTTTATCATGGTTTTAATATTCATGACACATGCAAATGAGGGAAAAAGGTAATTGTCCCAATTAACACTAAATAGGTTTTTCTCACACATCTTGAATAATTCGATGCTTCTGCTTATCTCATAAAAAGTTTCCTGGTGGAGCTGCCTCAGCCTCAGTGTTCCTACAGGAGCCTGCTGAGCCTTGGTAATTAAGCTGTGATTAGCCAGCTATAAATACGTGGGGTGGAATTCTACATTGCACTCGTAGGGCACCCGGAGATGCTAATAAAGTGATCAGATCAGTGAGCACCTCAGGTACAGCAGCAGTGCTGGGAGAAAGCTTTTGCTGTTAATGGCAGGTCAGCTGCCATGGGCCAGCTCCTCTGGGCTGTGGTTGAGTGCTGACCAAGACTGTTCCTGGTGGATCACTTCCACTGGGAGGCTCCTTGTCCCACCAGCATTTCTTCACAGAAAGGGAGGTCAGGCATTGGAATGGGCTGCCCACGGAGGTTTGGAGTGCCCATCCCTGGAGGTGACCAAGGAATGACTGCACGTGGCACTCAGTGCTGTGGTCTGAGTGACAAGGTGGGCATTGGGCACAGGTTGGACTCGATGATCTTGGAGAGGTTTTCTGACCTCAGAGATTCTGGGATTCTGTGATTCCCATGAATGGGACAGTGGTGGTGAATTGGCTTTTCGAGGAGGTGGCTGTGAGAAATGGTTACTCACTTTCTACAGCTTAGAAAGGTTTATTAAACCTTAGCCAAAAATACAACAGAAGACTGAATAGGGAAAAAGGTTATGGAGCTGGGAGCAGGGGATTTTCCCCACCACGTGCTCGCTCACGCAATGGAGGTTTCACCTTTTAACCCTTTAACTCCTCCCAGACTTCTGTCCATCGACCCCTTCTTTGCTGTCTAGTGGTGAAGATCTTTTCCTCAAATCCTGATTGAAGGTCAGATGTCACCATAGTGACAAGCTGACCCTCCCAGATGTCCCAACTCAGGTTGTCTCCTGATAACCATGCGAGGGGGTAAAACATAACTATAAACCTATAAAACTTTTCTTAACCTATATACATGATATTTATCTGGTAATTGTGAGAGTCAATCATCGCATTATTCATCTGTCACAGTGGCTCTTTGGGATCCTCTGCTCCCCCTGCCCCCAGGAGTTTGGGCTCCAGAGATGTGATGAGGGGTCCAGTGACTGAGATCCTCCTCCCACCCAGAGCAGAGATGACTCCTGGGCTTGAAACCAGGGGCCACGAGGTTGTGCTCATTCAGCCAGAGACATGATGGATCTTGAGGCCTCTGGACCCAACTGCAGCTGTTTGTGATGTCAGGGGACTGCTCTCCAGTGAATTACAGCTGATACTTCATCACACACATTATTCTGGTAAGGAATAAACTGGAGGAAGCCAGGACAATTTGGAGAAGAAAGCGATCTGACAGTTCCCGAGTAAATGATTCATTATTCACTCAGCTCTGGCTGCTTATTGCACTTGCCCCGACTCCTGAACAGAAGTTGGCTTGTTTCAAACCCTGCTTCATTCCTATTTCTCTGCTGTGACATGACCTGGCAGCTGAAATGTTCATGAACACACTTACGAATTAGAAGTTCTGTCAAACCTGATTCTGTGAACTGCTCACAGGAAATTCATATCAGCTGCTAATTTCCATCCCTTTATGTCTCAAATACCATTTGTGAGCTTTCTAACTCAATGCTATTTCAGTTTTAAAAGCACTTCAGGAAAACAACGTGGGATTATTTGGCAGGAGGCAGTTGTCTAAAGCACTGTCAGAAGAAGCACTTTCTCTTTAGCAGCCTCTTTCCTCACCATTACAGCTCCTGCAGGGGCTGGTACAGACTCAGCCCCTTTGGGCCCGGCACTAGAGGAACAACGTGCACAAAATCCTGATGATTTTGTAGAGTTTGACATACTGTCGTAGAAGTGTTCCAGTCATGTGAATGAGGAGGCAAACAGGGAAATCTGAAACTTCTGAACATTGTGCAAGAGCAAAGGGTTGGATGCAAAGGAGTGCAGCACCAGAAAGGGAATGGCAGAGCCTCCGTGCCCAGGTGAGGGGAGAAACAGAGGTGGAACAGAATGCAATGAACCAGTTTATGTAAAATCAGAACTGAACAAAATATTCACAAAGAAGATCCCAAGCAAAATTCAGAGAAAGAAAAATAAAGATTCAGCCAGGGGCCTGCACTCTGGACCGTGATGTGTGGGTGGATGTGGTGTTTTCCATGCCAACCCTGGACATGAGTGCAAATACCTGCGAGCAGTGAGATCCAAGCTGCCAGCAGGAACCTTCCCGCAGAGGGCTGTGAATGCATCCCACGTCATCCAACAACTCTGCTCGCTGTTCTAGCCCGAGGCAGTGTTAGAATAACCACAGAGAGCACTAGCAGGCGTTAGCTTCGGTTTGGGCTGTTTGGCACAAAGAACCGTGTCCCTGTACGTGCTTATTCAGACTGGGAGGGGAGATGGAAACGTTCCCTTTCATTGCTGATTTCTCCATCTGTTTTCTGTCTCTGCTTTGTTCGCCTGCAGCGCTGCGTGGGTGCTTGTTGGGGAAGGGCGTTCCGGAGCCCTTGCACAGTTTTCCTGGTAAACACGATTTGATAGTCACTTCAAGTGTGGCTTTTGCAGTGTTCTCACATTTCATTCCTTTATGCTCTGCCAATCCGAGTCCTGCTGCTCCTTTTGTCCCTCTGCTATTCCAGCCCAGCCCTGCCCCCACCCATGAATGCTGTGAGAAGTATTTTTTCCAATTTAACGCTGAGCAATTTTTATGTGTAGCTGTAAGTGGGTCCATTAGCGCTGGTCAGAGGAAAGCCGAAGAACATTTGGCAGATAATTGGGCCTGGATCCATCAGAAGGTCCTGATGTGGAGCCTGCAGCTCTCTGTGCTGGTGAAACATCTGTGTAAGGAGCTCTGCAGCTGAGGCTTCGTTAGAACTGCCCGTCACGACAGTCCTCTTAAAGCTCTCAATACACCAGGGACTCCTCTGGGTCTACCCAAAATAGCAACTCTCCACTTAGGCAGCCATGTACTGGAACAGGAGTCGTCTCATTTAAATGTTCCTGGCTGTAGGCACGACCTGAGCCTCTTTGTGGGATGTGCTGAGCTATCAAAGCTCACTCTCCACAGCTCTCGTTAGTCCTGGAGGACATGGGGCTGGAGATGGCACCCAGCTGTGTCCCTGAGCTGAGTGTATAATTTTCCAGCCACATCTGGAAAGGGGCAGATGTGTAATTGCATGCAAATGGTCATTTGTCACAGTGAAGCTGTCTTTTCTAGTAGGATTATCCTTGAAAAGAAGGCTGTACCTTAGCATGAGAAGATAATTGTAGTGTTTGTGGAACTGAGTGACAGCCAGATAAAATCAGGGGCACTTTCCCCAGCTCTGTTCAAATTCTGCTCATTCTCAGCCTGGCACACCGGTGCAGCTACTCTGGGCCCCTTGGCACAGAGCCTTGTTTCCCCATGCATTTTGCAGCTGTGCCTGTGCCCAGCTCTGCTGCTCACCCTCTGCTCTGTGCTGGGACCTGCTGCTGGCTCGGGACCTTCTGCACCTCGGCCCTTGTCCATGGCACAACACTCAGGGTGTGCCTCCAGAACCAACATAAGGTTTATTTAAGTGACTGCCAGGGGATCACAGCCTTCTCTGGACCAACAAAATGAACCTTCCATAAGTCTCTTATTCAACACTGAGAGAAGATGCAGAATGTGAAATAGAGATTTTGGAGTTCACTTGAAATAGCAATATGAATTGAGCATTTAAAGTTTAGTCTGTAGAACTATGTGTTGAATTTAAACCTATTTACTTAAGAAACCTCTGCCATGGTACAAAGGGCATAGGAAAATGCAAATTTCTGAGGTTTCTTGCATAGAAAACAATACCAAGAGAAGACCAAGAGATACAAAAAGCCCAGATAAAGAAGCCCCTCTGTCTCCAAGCTAACTAAGACCACAGAGTACCCAGATAAGAACCAAGGGACCAAGAAGCACATGCGAAAGGAGAAAAGGTTCAAAAGTTCATCCTCGAGGAAGACCACAAATCTTCAGCCTCAGAGACCACCAGAGACCCCCGTGCAACCACCACAGCCAACAAGGCATGGCCAGGAGGGCGTGGATCTGATCACCAAAGGAGGCGAGGACAGGCGGGGCCAGGGGTTGAACATGCAGGGGAAAGTTGTGCAATGGATTGCACATGGAACAGCTTTGTGAATAAAGCTGTGGCACAGCCCGAGGCTCGGGGCACAAGTCTTTATGAGAGATATCTCACTTGTGCTGGGCACTCCCATCCACACCCACTGCATAACTAAACCTGGGTGGGGAGTTTATTTATTCCGCGAATCGCTTCAAATGGACCCGACACGTCTCTGCATCTCTTGCACAGGGCATGATGAGTTCCTCCTGAGTCTCCAGTCTGTTACAGCCTGACCATGTCAACTGTCCTAGGATCCTCCAACAGCTCTTCAGAGTCACCCACCAGCTGTGCTGTTCTGCTGCTGCCTGCACCCCTGCCCTCTCCACCATCACAGGGCAGTGTGTCATGCTGGTGGCTCCTACCTCCTTGTCCACCACCCAACACTGCACACACTCGTGGTGTCAGCCTGGGCTGTGCAGAGGAGGTGTGGGCTCCCAGCCCTGCTGATTGATCCAGAAGAGACATTATTTAAGATTATTGTTGCACCACTGAGATGAAGTCAGAGGATGCTGTTGGCTTGCTGGGACGTGGGATGGCGTCGTGCAGGATGAACACACACCGAGGGTGATGCTGTGCAGGATGAATGCCAGCGAGCAGGGAGTTTTCAGACATGCAGATTTGTTTTGTGGATCATCATCTGTTCCTTCTGTGTGCTACTTAAACTGGCTGTTGTTATGCAAATCCCATAATGTATTTAGGAGTGCTCTCCAGAGATTTCAAATGGCATCTAATCTGGTTAGCAGATCCATTCTGCAAGAGACCTGGCTAATGTGTTCAGCTAAAGATGAGATATTGGTATTTTATGCATGTGACTAGCGACAGAGGCTGTTTTATCCCATTCACCAAGCACTTACAGCACTCTGACTGACCCAAAACCCGTGTAACTGCCAGGAAGAAGAATAAACACACCAATAATGTGAACAAGCAAGTACAACTTATTTACAGCTCGTGACAGTGCCTTCGAGTCGCTGCAAACTGGGAACCTGCCTGTTCTCCTGAGTTAAACAAGACTGGGCTGAGTCTCTACCTGGATGAGAAATCCAGGAGCTCCTGGAGCTCCTGACTCTTGCCCTGCCTGTATCGCTCTCATTTCAGGCCCCATTGCACCTTCCCTCTGCTCCCTGGGTTTAGTTGTTACCAGTCTGATTTGCAAACAACCGGGGAGTCTTTTTGTGCCTCCAGACTGATAAGAGTTCCATGCCCAGGCTTCTTCCTGGTGTCCTCCTGTCTGTCCACTACCTCCTTCTTGGTCTCTGGGATGTCCAATATGAAATTCCTGTTAAATCTGTGTTTGATTGCAAATAAGTGTTTCTGTTTTACTGGTTGAAGTTAAAAACTGTGTGTATTCATTTGGAATGTTCCATTGAAATCACTTATTTATAGCCCAAATGACAACCCAGACTTTTTGACCAAATGGCACTTTGCTTTCTGTTAGTTTAAACAAATGTTTCTGATTTTTCTTTTAATGCTGCATTAGAATTGGATTGAGATAAATGAGCTCAAAAGTACCTCATTGAAATAAAAAATGTTAATTGAAAAAGTTTTTACTCTAAATTTAAATTTAAAAGGCAAATGTCTTCAACAAAGCAACGTGAGCGATTAAATAATTTTGATGTACATGAAACACTTTATCAAATTTATCTTTCTTTTGAAGACTATAAATACATGAACATTCACATTTGTGTATTCTGAAAATGCAGGGTTTGGTGGAGTTCTTGTTCCTGGTTCCATGTAGCTCTGGGCTGGCTCCTCGTTCCCTTCTCCACCATCTGCTCCATGTCTCCTACCCCAGAACTGTCCCATGTGCCACTGTAATGTTCCTTGTCAGATGACAGATTTCGGGGAGCTTTAGTAATTAGGAACTCCACTCTCATCAAGGAAAATAATTAGTGTGAATGCTTGTGGTTTACTAAAGCAGCTCAATTAAAGAGAGTAACAAGCTTTTTACAGCAACAAAGGAGGGACTAAGCAGGCCTTGGTGAGTAAATAAAGCTGTAATCAGTGTGATTAATTTAAAGTCTCAGGAAGGCAGGAATTGGATTGATATTCCAAAAGTTTCACATATCTCGTGAGATCTCAGAAGAAATCATTCCACATTTTAGGGCTAACATGAGGCCTCGCTAATTGTGAACAAGAAGAAGTAAAATCTGACAAATGTAATTTGCTATTAATTTCCTCTGAAACACAGATTTTCATGAGTGTTTTCACGGGGCTCCTAAAAAAAAATCTGTTTCCTGGCTAAAATAAATTCAAAAAAGGTTTAGGAATGGACTGGCTTTTAAACCCTCCCTCATCTGCATTTTTTTCCCCTGGCACTATCATGGGGACTCCCTTGTGCTAATTCTGTTGCTCAAGAAATTGGTGCTACTGATATTCCTTCTTTTCCACCTGAAATTTGGCTTTCCTCCACAGTTTATTTTGGGATACAACAAACCCTAAACAGCTGGACAGGAACTTGGACTGTAAACTGTAACCAGCTTTAATTTAGTTCATTTCCCACTGGTGACTGATGGTTTTATGGTGCTTTACTGCACTTCATAATAATTTAAAGCAGATATTTAGTATGTCTATAAAATCTCTTTCATGAGCTTCTGGGGAAGGGAAGGGAAATACTCTCCAGGTTTTTGTTTGAGTTACAAACTGTTGACAAGTCAATCTACAAAATAAGTAATTCCTGGGAGTGGAGGAGTTACTGAACCCCTTTGCTTACAGGAACCTGTTTATGGGGGGTTCTCAGTTTTTTCTGATTAAATTCAGACAGGCTTAATGCTGAAATCAGTCTTTGAGCCTAGGAAACATCCTGATAATGCTTCAGTCTAGGAATATCATATCAGACAATTCTTGGGTCTCGTTCTGCTACAGAACACAAGGATTGAATAATTTCCCTTGATCAGTATTTTTTATTCTTTCTCATTTTTCTAGCCTTTCCAGCATTCTCAAATTTTCTCCTCAGCAATTTTTTTAGTGGAAAACGAAAAATCATTTGAGTGTCTCATAACTGATGATTTCCATGACAATTATCTGAGAATAAGCACCTCTGATTGATGGCTGGGTCTTTCCCTTTGGACAAGGCAGAGCTCAGGGAGGTTCTGAGTGATTTAGAGCAAATCCAGCAGCCCTGACAGTGAAACCCTGGGTGCACCCGGCTGGGTAGTGAGATGAAATCTCCTTCTGGAATTACAGCTCGGGTTCTGCTCATTCCCTTGCGTTTCTCCGAGTTTCCTCCTGCTGAATGTGGTGAAATCGTGTCTCGGCTGATGAAAATAAACACTCCAGCACTGTGTCAGTCTGCTGTGGCACCCCGGAGAGAGACATGGCATTTCCAGCAGACATCTGAGCAGGGAGAAGCAAAACAGACCCTAATTGAAACTACAGCTGGATAAGGACAGTCCTGATGTGGTCCTGGCAGCCCCTGGAGATGTGGAAATGAGGAGGGTCAGCCTCTGCATGAGCAGGGGCAGCAGTGATGGTGCATGATGAGGTTTGGGTGTCCTCTGGAGAGACTATGGTCAGACCAAGGTCAGCCTCCAGTGGGAAACCAGATAAAAACCTACAGAAGAAGCATAATTCTAAATTCTAATTCTAAAATTTATTAACTTGTCGTGACGCCTTAGGTTTTAGCTTTTATATTTTTCAGATTTTGTGCTGCTTTAGTGTGTAGTTCTGAGCTTCATATTAGGGGATGGTGAGCTCTCTGCACAGAGCAGGGAGACAAAACAATTCCTGCTCTGGCTGGGGACCGAGGACAAATGATCCAAATCTCAGGCCCAAGAGCATAAAGAATGGTGAACTGAAGAGAGAAAAACAAGCAGGATGGGACTGCATGGGCTAAAGCTGTAATTGGACAAATAATTCCAATATGCAAATGGAGCAGAACTTATAAAAGTGAGAGACCCCGTGACTGGTCATGCATTTTGTGACCATTTTGGTTCATCTTGGGTGTAGCCCTGGCTGGGCTCTTGTGCTGCCCAAAGTGGTTCCATTGAGGCCTTTTAATAAATCCCTGCTTTATTCTTTAGCTCTGCCCAGCCTCTGTTCTAGGGCAGCCTTCACAAGGCATCAGTCACATTGCGGGGTTGCCAGACTGGCTGTGGCTTTTGAGAGCGTCCTGCCCATGCAGCGCCAGCTCATCCTCCATGGATGTGAATCCAGGGCATCCCCATGCTGCCACTTTCCCTCCCCACCATGCTCCTGAAATCCTATCCTCCTTGAGAGGGAATTTCATTTGCAAGTCTCCAGCTTTTGGATTATCCTTCCCAATCCCCTGCAGTATTACGAATTATTTTTGAATTTAACTCAAGTGTTTCTGTGAACCCTGCCCGTGAACTCTGCAGTAATTTGTATTGTAATGGGAAGGGCAGCCCGGCATGGAAAGAACCTTTCCATAAATAAATGCTGAGTGCTGGGGAGCACCTGCAGCAAGAATGAAAAATCAGAGGTGATGGGGCTATTTCAGCAAGTTCAAATTCCAACCAACCTCCTTTCAGCAGAGGAAAATACCATTCCAATACCTGCCGTGGTGTTCATTTGCACTGGAGAAGGATCAGCCTTTGCATTAGGTTCTCCAAATTTTGATAACCTCATTTCCCCTGAGGGAGTTTTTGGGCAGGATAATGTATAGCCCCGTGTTGTGTGTTCCGAATTCCATTTGTGAGAGATCAGGATTTTATTGCCAGAGCAGCATTTAAAAATTGCTCTCTCTTTTCTTGGCTTTGTGGGAATTTACAGGCCCAGAGCGGAAAGAAAAGGATTTTTTGATAAGATGTAGGCTTGATTTTTATTTATTACTTTTGATGGGAATCTTTACCCCATGGATGAATCTTGCTAGTTATAAAAAGTAGTTGCTGAAAATGCCCAGCTCCTTCCTGCAGTGGTGTTGGAGCTGGAGCTGCCAGTGCAGGGTTTCCAGCACAGGAAGGGCTGTTCTGGAGCTGAAACACAGGGTGGTCTGAGTGCTCAGCCACCAGCATCGCCAGGCAGGCAGCTCTAAGGGCAAGTGCTCAGCTTTTCCTAAAAATAGGACTTCTTTGAGGCGTTTGAAGTTTTTTTTTTCTTTCTTTCTGCCTTTATGCCATCATCGAGCAGCTGCTGGGGCAGCTGGGTTGTGTGCTCGGGTACCTCCCTGCAGCTGCTTGGATCCCTGCAGCACCTCTTGTTTCTCTGCTCCTGCAGAGAGATGATGTGCCTCAGTGGCTGGAGCAATCTCCTCTTCACTTTCCTCCTTTTTACACTCCTCCTCTTCCTCACCCCAAGTGCTGTCTTGCCTCACTGCTCCCTATTCTCTGGGATGCCAGATTTCAGGGAGCAGGTGCTCTCTAGGAATTGCCACCCGTGCCTTGGTGAGGCTGGGGAGGCTGGAGGTGTGAGAGGCACTGTCCAGTGTATGCTGGGCTCCTGCTCCAGTATTGTAAAAATCAGCCCCTCCGTGGCATGAAGAATGATGCTGTGACTCCATGTGATCAGAAGGCTATTTTATTATTTTATAATACTATATTATGTTAAAGAAAACTATACTAAACTATACTAAAGAATAGAGAAGGATCCTTACAGAAGGCTGAACAGATCATAATGAAAACTCGTGACTCTTTCCAGAGCCCTGACACAGTTCCTGTGACCATTGGTCAGGGACTGAAAACAACTCACACCAGAGCCCAGCCAGGCTCAGCACTTCAGGTAAACAATTCCTGACACATTCCACATGAGCACAGCACAGGAGAAGCCAATGAGATCAGGATTATTTTCCATCTCTGGGCTTCTCTCTGCCTTTCCAGCTCCCCAGGATAAAAATCCTGAGTGAAGGAATTCTGTTCAGTGAATGTGGGGACCACACTTCAGGCCAGATCCATTTTGGGATGTCTGGGTGCTCCCCACTGCTGGGTCAGCTCCGTGCTGGGCTCTGTCTCCAAGCTTGGAATGTGCATCAACTTTCCCCACTGAGTTTTCCACTTGTTTTTTATTTAATGGAGCATCTCTCAGCGTGTCTCCTGCTCCACTGGTCTGCTGAAGGATCCAGGCATTGATGCAGACTGTGGGAATTATTCCTGGGACAGTGGTTTGGGCTGTTCCACTCCAACCCAGCTATGGGCTGAGATCCTTTAAATGCACGTGTTCCTTTCCTGAAGCATTAGCAGAGGAACTCATTAATTCCTAATTGCTGCTAATTAATCCTCTCTATGGTTTCTCATGTTTATGAGCAGATGAAGTAGAACTTTCCCTCATCGACGCCTTGAGAACATTTAAGCCTTTTGTGTGGCTTGTTAAATCATCACATTTCAGACTTCCCAGTTACCAAAGTAGTCAGTAATTAATTGATATCCCCATGGTACGAGGTAACTCTCTGTTGGTTTTCTAGTCCTGCTTTATTTCGTGTATTTTCACGCCATATGGCAAATTAACTCCAGGTTCCATATTTTTCTCTGAACACTTTCAGAGCCATGGTCCCTATGAGGCTGCTCCCTGAGGTCCCTTTGCCCACACAGGTGACCTTTTAAGAAGTCTTTACTCCAGCCCTTCTCCCCTCAAAGCTTCATTCTTCTAACCCAGCCAAAGAATAGCAGCACAGGCTCCACAAATCTCATCAAACTTGTTGCTTCATGGTAACAACAGGAGGTAAATGGATGTTCCCTTCCCTCTGGGGGTAATGATGGTTTGAAACTCCCTGTCCTGCCTCCACTTCCTTCATTTGGCAGGTCTTTGGGAGTTTATATAATGTGGCAGTGATCCTCTGTGTAAACCCCGTCCAGCATTTCATGCAATAAACTTAATGAACTTTTCCATCTTGGAACAGCTGAATTCTTTCAGAGCAGCTGCTCTGGGTTATTGATGGGCTCATTAGAGCACTGCCACTGGCCCAAGAGGGACTTTGTGCATATCCCAGTGTGGAACATAAACTGGGCATTTCCAGATGATCCTGCTTAAAGGCTGGGAGGGCTGGGATTGATAGCTGGAATTGCAGGAGCCCAGACAGGGGCCTGGGGAGATGGGACTGGTGAGTGCAGGGAAAGCCAGAGGGCAGAGGCAGTTTGCTGAGCCCTGGCTGGCTGGCAGGAATGCTGTTCCACAGTTTCCTGTGGGATCTGTGTCTTTTTGGGGTAGGAGATTGCATTGAGAGACTGAGCTGTGGGGCTGTGGGTCCCTGCAGCCCTGCCAGGGAAAGTGGCACTTTTCTCACTACTACATTTGGAGAAAATCTAAACAATTTGAGATTGTTTTTAAATTTTCTTTGGAGGGTTGGTAATGAAAGTGATTCCTCCTCAAGCAAGAACATTGCCCTTTCCACACAGCTCTGTTGTTTACTTCATCCATCATCCTTGCTCGGGAGCTCAATTCATAGGAGTGCCCTGACTGCTTGCTTGGGTGTGAAAATTGAAATTTCAGTTCTTGTCCTTGTCTACAGAAGTCACCTGGCCTGTGTCCATCGGTGAGCTGGTCCAGACTGTCTCATCAGACCTCGACTCTCAGGGGAATAAAAATTCCAGCTTTATTTTCTGAGAGTGTTCTGCAGCAACCACCTCAATCCCGCGGTGGTAGAAAACATTCAGGATTGCATTTGTTTACAGGGCCTTTCTAGTGATAAGCATCTCCTGGGAAAAAAAGCCTCAAAGGAGTAAGAATAAACCCAAAAGGTTTCCAAATCTCATATTTAACATTCATGATCATTTTTATAGTTCTTTAGGTCCCAGCTGGTGCACTTGGACCTGCAGAACAGCCCTGTCTTTACAGCCAAGCTGGAGGAGAAGAGAGTGAGAGGAAAAGCCTCATGCAGCCAGTCTGGAAGGGACAGGTCCTCTGAGGAGCATTTGGAGCACAGGCTTTAAGATAATTAGGGCTTGTGTTTGGGTGAGCAGGTGCCAAAGGCTGCTCTGTCCAAACTGCCCCTAACCCAGACCACCGTGTGCTGTAAATCCTGTTGGAAATAAATAACTGAGCCCACAAACTGGTGATTCAGCCCTCAGAACCTCAGACAGCTTTGTTTGTGTTATTTCCATTGGCCTGGGTAATCGAATTTGTTGGAATTAGGGGTTTGTCTGGATAATGACGTTTTCTCCCCCTCTGGCAGGGGAGAGAGCTGCGGTGAATGCTGCATGGATTGGAATAAACTGGCCCTTGATAGCATCAATTACCCACTCCTGATGGATGGCTGAGTGCAGGCTGCCAGCTTGGGATTGCACGGATCAGCCACATTTCTCTCTGATGGAAATGCTCAGAAGAAAATGCAGCTGCAGCATTGGTGGAGACCTGCATGTGGAGGGACCCCATGGCCATGCTGGGGACTGTCACTCCCCTCTTGAGGAGTGACACAAGAACAACACGGAGCAGTTCTGGTTAAAGCAAATTAAATTTTTTTTATTTAAACATCTGACTCCATATATATATCTTTTTGAAATCTTAGTGTCATTGGAGGGTTACAGTGTCACTTCCTCAATGCCACTGGGCAACCCAACTGTCTGTCAGGTTGCTCGTCCTCTATAAAGGAATGTAAAGCAATAAGTTATTTATATAAAGTGTTGTGAGAAAGTTTGTGCAAAGAATGTAAACATCAGAAGGCTTGTAAAATTTGAGAAAATCAGGGCGATGGGACAAGGACAGCCTGGCACCCCCTTAGTGCCTGTGGGCCCTGGGCAGTGGCAGCCTGGCCAGACCCGCACTGGTGACACTGGTGACAGTGTTCTGCTGCACTCTGTGCCAGCCCACCCAGTAATTGCCCCTTTGCTGGTGTTCCGTGGGGATTGCTGGAGTCAGGCCCTGCCAGAGCTGTGGTGACAGCAACAGGAGCACCTGTAATGGCTTGTGAAGCACCTCAGAGTCTGTTCCCCACCTGGTTCTCCAGGGGGAGGCTGGGGAATGACAGCCAGGGCTTTGTAGGTGTGAGTGCAGGTGGTGGCTAAGCCATCCTGAAGCTGGTGAAGGATCTATAGAGTGGGTGATGGTGCTCTAGTGTGGGGCAGAGCCTGCAGCAGCCACACCTCTCTGTTCCAGCTCCCCCAGGGCTGCTCAGACCAGCAGCAGGCTGGGTGATGATCCCTGGGGCTCGGGGATCCACGGAGCTGCTGGACTCTGCCAGCTCCACACACACAGGGACCCTCTCACTGCATGTCCAGCCAGGAGGGGAGCAGGGCCTCTTTCTGCTCCAGGAGCTCCCCACAGGCTTGTTCCAGGGGCCTGGGAGTCTCTCCCCATCCAGGGACAGCTTCAGGGAGGTTTGGGGGTACAGTTCTGTCCCATGGAAGCACTGGTACAGCAAGGGAAACTGGAAATTGAACATGTGTGTATGGACAGACTGTGAAGCCTGAAGTGAGCAGGACTGGAGGGGTGGTTATGGTCATCAGGTCCAGAATTCCTGCTAGAAGACAAACTATCCCACTTGTATTACCTATGGTAGCTGCATGATCTGCAGGATGGATTTGGATTAGTGTTGTAGTAACAACCTGCTGAGCAGCCCCTGGCTCCTCCAGCCTCTCTAAGGCTGCTGTGAGCCAAAGGAGCCGTGTGTGCCCCCATGCTCTGCTCCTGTCTGAGGAGACAAGAGTGGCAAAGCCATTAGCTTGGAGCACATTCTTTAATGTGGCATAAGCAGTTAAAGAAGATGTATTTATGCTCATTCATTTGCAATTGATAATCTCAAGAGTGAAAACTGGTAATAAATTCCCTCACTGGGGCTCCTCTCCCTCCAGCCCCGCCACAGAGGGGAAGAGCAGCTCATTTGCATGAGATAATGAAACTGCAGTGAAATAGTAAAATTGCAAAGCAACTTTGTTTTAATAATGACAGATGCTTCTTAAACACTTCAATTATGTCTCTCTGAGCTGTTTTAGCAAGACCACAGAAAGGGAGAGCAGTATTCCTGAAATACTTGGAATAAATCTCCCTTTCCACAACATCTCCAAGGGAAAACTTTTCCCCTTTGTTCAAATGAAAGCATTTGGCTTTTTCCTGGCTCAGGGCTTGCCTGTTTCAGGTCCTGAGAGAGGACAGGTGAGGTCACTCTCAGGTCAACCTCCCCGAGGTGGGTGGTGTGGGCTGTAGGCCCTGGGGTGCTGGGAATTGTAAAAATGGTGCCAATTTCCATGGTTCACAACCCTCCAGTGACACAGTGTCAGCACCAGCCTCAACTTCCCCCTGCAAAACTGGCTCCTGAGGTGCTGCAGACACTTTGCTATAAAGAAGCAGCAAATGGTGCATCCAACAAAGCACAGGGAGCAAGATAAACACATTAATGGAAAAAAAGCCATAATGTGAGCACACAGCGTGCATGGAGAACAGGGAGAGAGATTCTGGGCAGCAGGGGAGGATGAAAATAAGATAACTAGTGCTGAAGGGTAAAAAGCCTGAGAGACAGGAATGGTCTGAGCCTGAAATCTTTCTGCAGCACGTTTTTGTGTTTTCTGCAGTGATTCTCCAGCCCTGTGCTCTGCTGCGTGCCCCCTTCCCTCCTCTAATGGTGCCCTTTTCCCTTCTGCTGGGGACTGTGCTCTGGTTCCTCCTGCCTCCCTTTCAAGCCCATGAAAAGAAATTTCTCCAGACCTGCTCCTCCCCTCAGCCCGTGCAGTCTCAGGGCTCGGAGGTGTTACCTGTGTCACCGTCACTTCGCTAATTCACGACAACCATTTCAAGGCACATTATATCCAGGGCCCATATGTCACCTCAGCGCTGCCAAAAGAGTTCTTGTTTACTAAGCTGATGCTTTCAGCGTGCTCAGAGTGTGCTAAATAGCACCATCGATACTACTTAAAATAAAAGGTGTCAGCACCTTGTCTGCCCCTGCAGATTGCTCAGAGCTCTCAGCTCTGAAATGTCCCTGAGCACCGACACCTCTGGCTGAGCTGTTCCTGCTCTGCTCCTGACCCATCCCTGCAGCTCTGCCCTGCCCCATCTCCCCACCAGCAGCTCTTGGGGCTGTGACAGGAAGGCAGTTCTTGGTTTGGGGCAGGATGACACACTTTTAGTGTTTTTAATGCTCTTGATGTCTGAGGTTCCCAAGGAAAGCCAGGGCCACGTGTGTGGAGCTGCTGGTGCTGTCCAGCCCTGGTAGAGGAGCAGCTCCTGGGGTGTGCAGAGCCCACAGAGATCCTGTCCCTGTCACCCAGTGCAGCTGCATCCTCAGGATGTTCCCAGCACAGTCCTGAGCTGATGGGGCCCTTCTGCTGATGGACCAGGCTCCTGCTCTCCTCCCTTTCCTTGCCCCTCTCCGTAGGACAAAGTCTTTCAGTCTTTTGGTGTTTTCTGCTTTGTCTAAGCCAGAGGCTTTGTCTTTTCTAGTTAAAAACATAAAACTAGTGCACGACTCCCGTCCCGTGGTTGGTCGGATATTTCAGTTTCTGGTGGAAAACATCAGATGCTGAAGTTGCACAGAAATTCTTGATGGGAAATGTCACCAAGTTCTTTCAAATGTCACAATCCAGTTTGGATCCAGGCTGGTGTCTGGAGGCTCAGGGCAGGTTTCCTTCTGTGCTATTCACCTTTCTGCTGGGTTCCACTTCCCACTGGCATCACCCCCTGGTTCTGCAGGGCCCAGCTGACCCTGTTCTCATTCTGGAGGGAGGAATAAAGGAGGGGTCTCTGGAGGCTCCACAGCTCCTGGTTGTGCTGCAAGTCACTTCAGTTTCTCATCTGTGGAGCCAGAGATGGAGGTGGGATGAGCTGGGATCAACCTGTCATGCTCAGTAAGCTGGGCTGGGATGAGAGAATGCCACTTGTGAAAATCTCAGTGAGATCCTGATGCTGGACAGACAAGAGTGTTATTAAATGGAAAATTATTATATGCAGGTGCTGCTCCCCATTTCCATGGTTGTTTGGGTCTTGCTATAGTGATCAAACACAGTTTTTATACCACGCAGGGACTGTCCTGCCCAACCCACCCTGGCAGGCACTAGAGGAGACAATGGATTTCCTGCTGCCATCATTCCCTCTGTTCCATCCCCATTTTTCCATTAAGGAAATCAAGTGTATTTTACCTGTGAAAACATTCAGGTCCAAATTTACCTGAGTCTTCCCCAAGTGGCAGAGATTTTGTCTGGTTTGGTTTGGGGAGAAGGAAGGAGTTGGTGCTCATAGAGGGCAAGAGTGCACAGAGGGGTCGTGGTGGCCCATGTCAGCTGCCTGTGAGAGGGCACAGGGATGCATCAGAGCACTGACATCCAGGGTCAGCAAAACACCTGCTCGCAGATGTACAATTACTGCTTTGAAATGGGATTTTGCTGGAAGAAATCCAGGTTAAAAATTGTTCTCTGCTGAGCTGAAAATCTAAAATGTCTGAAGGTGCATGGCTGGGACCTGGTGGTGGGAGGGTGGGCAGACACCTCTCACCATTTCCCGACTTTCTCCATATTTTGCCCAGAGGGATTAATTGCTGCTTAAAGGGAAGGGAACCGCTGTTTTATGAGTGAAATCTGTTGTCTCATTCATTATTCATTCGGGGGTGATTGGCAGCTTGCAGGCGGTGGGTCACAGTCAGTAAAGGGTGAGCTGCTGACTGACAAGGTTAATTGCTGCCTCGCGTTAATGCTGATAACGATTTATGTTGACAATTCCTGGCATTCCTGGCGCAGCCGGAGGTTTGTCATGCGGGGTCAGCCGGAGCTGCCCCGTCCTGCCCCCGCTGTCCTCGCAGCTGGGATTGCCCCTTCCCTCGGCTCCTGGGAAGGGATTCTGTTCCCTGAGAAGGTCTCTCATGCTAAGTGATGCAGAAGCAGCTTTGCAAAGGCATCCGTTGCTTTTACCTTTTTCCCTTCTTCTTTTTTGCTATGTTCTTTGCATATTGATCAGGGTTCAGAGCATAAAAGTGAGGCTGGGCTTGGCTCTGCTGATCCCCCTCAGCACCAGCGTCAAAGCTTTGCTCTTCTGGGGGCTCAAGCGAATAGAGATGTGAAAGATTTTTGAAGGTGACCCTTAAAAATACTTAAAATGGGAATTAATTGTCTTTATTTCTCAGTGTGCATGGTGGGCTGTGCCACTGAAGCCCAGAACCACCCCCAGGGCTGTGCCTCCACTTTTGGGGTTTGTTTTATCTCTGCAGGAAGGGCACAGCTCCAACCAACATTCTCTGCTCCCATCCCAGGAACCGCAGAGGTTTCCTCCCTGCCTCCTTATAACAAAGCAGAGCCATAAAGATTTAGACTAATAAACGCTGGCCTTTAGGGTGCTCTCAGCTTTTATCAGGCTAATAAGATTTTTGACTTACATGGAAGGGAAGAGGCAAACAGAGCCTTTATGAACCTGGTGGCCTTGTCGGGGATCCCGGGCTCCTGCACCTCTCTGTGATGAAAAGCTGAGGCAGCCTCCAGGCAAACCACGACGGGAGAGAGCTCCTGTGGATGGCTCTTCATGGAATATCCAGGCTTAATTACCTGTCTGATATCAAACTGTGAGTGCAGGGAGAACTGCACTGGCTGAGCCTCATTGTCTCTTCCCTCCCTCTAGCCAAAATTGGGACTTTCCCTTCCTCTCCTGAGACCATCACCACTGCCCCAAACGTGCCATAACCCCCTTGGAGAGCAGCACCAGCAGCACTTCCCAGGTGATTGGGTTCAGTTGGGAGCTGGTTTTATCATCATGGGCTTTATGGCTGATAAAGTTGGGATATTATTAAACAGTGGGAGTTTGGGACAGAATCTGAGCAAGAAGGAAGGGAGATGATGAGTATAAACAGGCATAAACTTCATTATTTTCTAGAAATTATTTATTTAAAATTTAAAACCATATTACTTCATACAGCAAACTGTGCACTTTGATATATCACAGTGTCTTAAAAAGGAAAATAATCAGAATTTTTTCTTTTTTTTTATTTTTTGGAAATTGTATTTACATCAGCCTAGAATGATCAGCAAGTAACACAGTTACTATGAAACCAAAATTGTTACAAAATGTTTACAAAAAACTATATTCATAGAAATTCTGCATGTCCACAAAGGAAAATCCCCTGAATGTCACGGAGACTATTTTTTCCTTTTTCCCACTCTTTTCTGTTTTGTTTTTTTTTTAATTTTTTTTCTTTTTTTGAGAAACATGTCAAAGTAAGGTACAGAGCAGAGGACTCATGATGCCAATGCCTGGGAATGCCCCTGTACTGCCAGCCCCGAGCACTCTGGGGACTGTTGTACCCCACTGTCAGGGGTGAACACCGGGTGAAGCCACCAGGACCCACGATGTCCCTTTGCTGTGACATTCCTGGAGATCCTCTGTGCTGGCACCCAGCCGAGTCCTGCTGCCAGCACCGAGGTGGAGCAGTGGGTGCCCAGAGCTGGTTCCACTTTGCATACTCGTTCTCTGTGGGTCTGTCCCCTCAACATCAGACCTGACACGTGCCGTTGGTTGACTCCAAACAGAAAATCCACCCCAGGGAAGCTGCTGCCTGTCCCTGCTCTGTCTCACGGGAGAGTTGGAGGGAAAAAGCAAGTGATAAGGGGATGGTGAGCCGAGGTGACAACAGTTTAGATACAGTTTAATAACCCAAACCTGCTTTTTCTGTATTTCCTCCTCAGTTTCCCAGTCCCTCTGCCCAAGTGAAGAAAGGAACAGCGTTGGAAGTCAGATGATTTCAGGCGTGAGTTGCCGCTAGTCCCAGCCAGGTCACGGACGTGCTCACAGAAGGCTTTGAGGCTTTGTCACTGGATCTATCCCTTCCCAAGCCTCCCAAGACTGTGAGGCACTGGGCTGGCTGCTCCTGCTCTGGCATGAACACACATGGCTTTGGGCTCCACACCAGGAGCACACGGGGAGGCTCCGGGAGCTCTCCCGGCTGAGCTGCCCCCGGTCCCGCAGGAAGGCTGGGGCTGAGACCGTGCACGTCCCAGTCAGTGTCCCAGGTCACAGTGAGCGGGGGCCAGGGGGAAGGGTCTGCACCAAGCTGGGCTCCCAGCAGCTCCTCAGCGTTTTTTGGGTGCTGCAGAACATTCCCTTGTTGGATGTCAAGCATTCCAGTGATCCAAACTTCAACACAAAGCCATCGTGTAGATGCAGGAATTTGGCTGCAGTTCGTGGCTGATTTTTAGGGGTGTAAGGATGGAAGGAAAAGGTTCATCTGCAGGGTTTGATCTGGCTGGCAGTACACCAGTAATTCCAGATGCTCGCCTGTCTCATTTGTGAGTAAGATCAAATCAGGCTGGTGTCAATAAATAAATGGGGTTTGTGGTATTAGCAACATTTCTTTTTTTTAAAAAAGTCTGCCAAGAAGCAAAACGAATGTTGATTTTTGTGGTATTTTGCTCTCTGGACATTTAAAGCCAGTTTCAGGCTTTGTTTTCATCTCTGTGTTTTTTTTTAGAGCTTAGAAATCCGCAAGGAAAACATAAAATCTACTACTCTGACAAGCCTAAGGATTTGCAAAGGAATACAGAAAGCATGTCATTAGCCTTGGAAGCTGCCCCACACTTCAGTTTGCCTTCTGCTCAAGGTATTTGTGCAGCAAACTATTAAGAATCTGATGCCCATTGCATTGGCAACTTTCATCCCTAATTTTTCATGGTTTTTGTGAAAAAAAAAAGGTGAAAATGAATATAAATTCTTTGCATATCTTTACTTGAGACAAAGTATGACAAATCACCTGGTCTTGCTTGGAGTCACTCTGTTGTTTCTTTACATCATGAAAAAAGCAAAATAAGGACAAACTGTGTTCCATGAAGGGGTGGGGGAGCAGCTCTTCCCCCTTGAGCTAATCTGCTAATTCTGCTCAGCTCAAGACAATCTTCCCAACTGAGCACAGAGAGGAAGAGGTGGGGAAAAATCCCAAATCAGCTACAGTCAGGTTTGTTCCTTTGGGTGAGGATAAACTTTCCAGAATGGTTGTACAGCTCGGGAGGGCTGGGGTGGCCTCAGCACCTGCTGCACCCTTGGCCCAGAGCTGGGTGCAGAGCTTGGGCAGTGGCTGCTCCATCCCTGCCCTGCCTGCCCCCCACACAGGTGGAGTCCTGCAGGGTCACTGCCTCTCTCACTCCTGCAGGGGAAGGGTGTTGCTGTTTTCTACACCACCAGTGTTTAAACCACAGCTTTTCAGCACCTTTGCATCCCATGTGTGACGTTCTGGGTTATGGTGGGCAGAGGAATTTCCATTTGTTTAATTTTGTGAATGAATCCTGCTGGCTGCCTGCGGGTTCCCTGGCAGGGATGGAGCTGAGGGAAGTAATTGGAGTGTTACCTTAGGTCAGCAGAGGGGTCTTTGGTAATTCTGCCTAAATTCATCTGCAGGACCAACCTTCTGGGTTAAGCAACCTGAAAATAAGAAGACAATTACTGGAAGATTTCCTAAAAACATTTTAGTGTGTGTTTGCTTAAATCCCATGGAGAGGCTGCCTGAGGGGTGGCAGTTTGTGGTCAGAGCAGGAGGGATCCCAGGCTTGGCTCTGCTTCTCCCAGGTCAGCCCTGGCTGAGATCCATCTTTCAGGTCCTTGATGCCATGGAGAGCACTTAGTCCTAAACCAGGCCCACAGTCTCCTCCCAGTGTGGAGCTGCAGTTCAGCACTGCTGAATTTCATGGAAATCGGTACTTTTGGCTCTTGGAAGCGGCTCTGCTCCTGTGCTGCTGGAGCCTGTGGACGTGGTTGCTTCCCATGCTTCTCTGCAGGAGAAATTGAGCTTTGCAGGAAGAGCAGAGACAGAGCTGAGGACCTGGAGATCACGGTGTCACCCTGGGCTTGGGCTTGGCACGGGGTGTGTGGCTGCTGTCACTCGGAGGTGCAGAAGGTCCTGTGCATGCCACGCTGTGCCCTCCCTGGCCCAGAGATGGGTCCTTTGCAGGCTCACCTTCCCCTTCCCAGTCAGCTGCCCTGGATCTGCTGAGGATCATGTGTCACCTTCTGCCACCACGCTCCCCCGTGGCTGTCCCGCTCCGGGTGGCTGCGGCCAGCACAGCCGCGAGGTGAGGGCCACCGCGAGCTGCTCTGGGGCAAGCACAGCCTCAACCATCCCAGGGCTTCCCAGATGCCTCTCCCATTCCTGGACGGTGTATCCAAAATGTGCTGTGTGTGTCGGTGTGGGTCAGGTGCTCACACCTGACCGAGTGTTCCTGTTTATTGCCGTGCTGATGGAGCCACACTCGGGGCTCCTCCTCACCCGCTCGGGGTTGGCTCAATTCTGCTTCACCTCCGCGTGTTTGCAGTGTGTAAACATCAGACTCCTGGGTGGTGGTTGGACTCCATGAGGCCTGGAGGATCGAAGCATTAAAAAAAAAGGAATGAAAAGTAACAAAACAAACGCAAAAAGCCCCAAGACCCACGTTACTGTCCGTGCTTGGAAGTTCTGGCTCCTCTGTGGTGATGGATGCAGCTGGGTTGCAAAGGCCTTGTTCTTGAAATGAACAAACCAGGCTTTTTTTTTTTTCTTTTTTTTTTCTCTTGTTTTTTTAATCCATTCTTCCCTAGTTAAGGGTGCATCCAGCCGTGTCTGCCGCAATTCCTTCCCTCCCACCCCCCCCGCTGCCGCTCCCTAGGGAAACACAGGTGCCAATCCGGTGTTGCAGGTCATGTTGTCCTTGCCGGGCAGCCGTCGGTCGTTGAAGGTGTGCATGTTGATCACGGCGTCCGTCTTCACCATCACGGGGGGCTGGGGCTTGTGCTTGACCCGGCGCTGGCAGGTGAGGGACAGCCGGATCTCGTCGGCCATGGCGCTGCAGAAGGAGCGCTGGGGACAGCGGGGGTGATGCCTTAGCATTTCAGCTCTTATATTTTTTTCATATATTTGTAATCCTGCCATTCTTTAGAGTGTAATTGTAAACCTCCATAGCCTGTCAGACACTGTTCTCGCATTTTTTTCGGGTAAAACAATTCCTCTCTAGGCCTGGGACTCAAGGACACCTCATTGTCTCAGGCCTCAAAAAGTTTAAACAAGAGTGAGTTGGGGAGAAGCAAACTTGGAGTAAATTACTTCATTAGCTGAAGCTGTAATTGGGGGATTAACCCCTGATATGTAAATGGACCAAACTTATATGAATCTGAAAAACTTGTGGACAGTGTCCATCTTGGGTGTAGCTCCTTGGAGGCTTTTTACTTCCCAAGGTGTATCTATTGAAGGCCTTCAATAAATACCTGCTTTTATTCTCCCGATCTTGCCCTGCCTCTGTTCTAGGGAGCCACTTCCAGGCATCAGGGACAAAACTCTCCATTACTGCTGCAGTGTTCTGCTCCCCTGGGGGAAGCAGCGGGGCTGGAAGGGCTCAGCAGAGAGTGAGGACGAGGTTTGGGGCTGTTCAGGCATTGTCTGTGCTCTGTGGGGCTGTGTGGGCACCTGGCTGAGCCCTCTCCCTTGGCAGGGACTGTACCTGTGACATGTCCACTCCTGCACAAAGGCAGAGCTGGAGGTGCCTGTCTGGTGCTGTGTGATCCCTGCGGGGGGCTCGGACAGGTCTGATCCTCCTGCTCCTGGGCAGCTTTCCTTTCTCTGTCCGGTCCATCATGAGGGCAGCTCGCTTTGATTTCTGGTCATGCACACAAGTGCACGTTCCACTTACTGCACCAGGACACCCACAGCAGAGGAAGGACATAAAAGCAGTTCTGTTGTTTCCTGAACACTGATCAGACACTGATGGGCTGTGTCTGCGAGTGTGGCAGAATTGATAAGACAGTGTGAGGCTTCCTGGTGGGCCCTGACTTGTTCCTCTTTGAATGGGACTGGGGTGAAGGCACAGATAGTCACATCTGGAACATGCAAGGTGATTTCAAGAGGATGTAACAGCTGAGAAAGGCCCCTCCTAGGGACTTCTGTCTATAATTTAATGATTTATTTGTCAGCTTGCTCTAAACTACTGTGTGCTGGTCTGGCTGCTGCAGCAGCAGCAGACTCTGATCAGAGCAGACGTGACTTTCCCCCGAGTGGAGGCTGTCAGGGGGACAGCCCAATGAGCCTCTGGGGATGGCATTTTAGGGGTGCCAGGCTGGATCCCTCTGCCCCTCCCTGCCTGTCTCTGGGGTCAGCGTGCAAAGCCCTCCACAGCTGGGCTAAGGGGAGGCAGAGAATCAGAGGGAATCAGTCAGTACCTGCTCGCGCTCCGCCGTCTTGCGCAGCTTGTAGATGAATTCCACCATGGCCACGAAGACAGACAGCACCAGGCCTGCTGCCAGGACAATGAAGATTCCTCCAATGTTCTGGATGCCCAGAGCACTGGCCTCCTTGTTCTCATCCTCAGGGCAGCCGTTCCCCCGCCACCACTTCTCCTTCATGACGTGGAGCTTGTCCTCCTCCTGGAGCTGCAGGATGGCGATGGTGATCTTGTCCCTGTACGGTGACCCTGGGGATGGGGACACCGTTATACACAGAGGGAAAGTGGGACAAAAATCCCACCAAGCAGGGAAAGTGTCTGTGTTAAGCAGCACAGTTCAGACCTCTCTTCAACGGACGACAGTGATATTTGAAAAATTGCTGCTGGGAGTGGGTTATCTAATTACCTGTGTTGTGTTTGTGGTGACCAGCCCCCCTCGGGGTAGCTGCAGAACTGTCACTTACCCATGGGTGTCCCGATGCCGTAGCCTTTGGTGTCGATGAGCCCCCCGATCTGGGTGAGGTTGCAGTTCCTCTGGGTGATGTACTCGATGGTGGTGGACTCCATCAGCAGCGCGTAGTCGGCCGTCAGGGTTCGCTGGATCCCCTCCTCGTTGTTCTTAACCAGTGCCGTGGGTTTGCTGCTCATGAAAGCCCACATTTTTTCAAACGTGGAGATTTTGGATTTCTGGAAAAATTATACCCCCCCAGCCCCAAAATAAGATTGAATTCTCCATTTGCTGAAAGCTGGTATCTTTTCAGTAAATAATAATAATAATAGTTGAGAACAGATCACACAATGGAGGAACCATGAATTTGACTTTATCTTAAATGCCTTCACTGCCCAACATTGTTTGGATTTATGTTGCCTTAAAGAGAGACAAGGATTGCAGCAAACATCCCACTGTGCATGTGCTTCGGGTCCTGAGGTGGAACTGAACCTGCCCAAAGCCCTGCAGGTCCCCTCGACTCCCAGGCCACTGGAAGATCTGCTTAAATGTGTTCACTTCCTAACCAGGATTTGTTTACCCTGTAATGTTTCTGCATGCAGAAAGAACAGAGAGAGTTTTGGAGGACGTGGTTTTCTCTACACACACTCTGATATTTTTGTCTTTCCTCAAGCATGGCAAGGAAACAAGTCTCCTCTGAGATACGTGCAACTGCCAAACAGATTTAACGTACCCACGTAAACAGAAGCACAGAGATTTTCAAGAAGATTGTCTTACGGCTAAAAATAAACATAGATATTCTTTCACTATCAGCAGACATTCTGTTGCAAAGGAAGGAATATGTTTTCTAGCTTGCTATTCATGTGAATGTTTTTTTTTCTTCGAGAAAATGTGTTGAGTGAGAAGAAATATGGTTATTTTACGTCTTGCCATAACATTTGAAAAGTACCATTTATCTACGAGCACCTTCTGAGTTGTCTCTGTCAGTCATCACAAAAGTCACAGAATCTCAGAATCCCAGAATGATTTGTGTTGGGAAAGACCTTGAAGCTCATCTTGTTCCCCTGCCTGCCATGGGCAGGGACACCTTCCACTAGACCAGACTGCTGGTCAGAACTGGCTTTAGTTTAGGAGGATTTCCCAGACAGGCAGAGCAGTGTCCTCTTGGCCCTTTGCTGGTCCCAGTGCTTCCGTGGGTCAGTGCTTCTCCCTCAGACCAGCCCTGGAACAGCATTTGGATATTGAGGCTTGTGTTCCCACTGCTGCCAGCTCCTCTATGCACCGTTCTTCTTTTCTGCCTCATTTCTTGTTTTTCCTCGATCTGTCTTTGCCTTCTTATTTCATAAGAGGCAGCTTAGCCAGCCAAACCTCTTCCTTCACTGTGCTCCTCGGTGAGCCTGGAGCTGGCTGATAAGTCAGAGGGCAGATAAGTCCCTGTGCTGTGCCTGGAATAAGGGTGGCCTCTCAGCAGCTGCTGCACGAGGAGTCGCTGCCGCAGAGCTGCGATTTCAGCTGTCGTTTATCTCTCCACAGGTCTCTGTCCTTCCATGAGAAAGCAGGAGATGGAGCCCAAGCCCAGCCCAACTGCTGCTGCCACAGCTCCCCATCATTTTTTCAGTATCACCCAAAATGTGCCAACATAGGTTCTTATGATAAAACCATAATAAATAATGGTGAGGTAGCTTAAAGTCCCTTGTAATGCTTCATATTCCGAATGCTTTGCCCATCCACCTCCTTTATTCCAGCATGTTTAGCAAAAGTTAAACAAAAGCTCATCACCCCAAAGCTGGCTAGTGGAGTGCTGTTCAAACAAAGGCTATTCCTCTGCCTTTAACCCTGTGGGCCCCTTCTCTCCTGACTGAAATACTCAAGGATTCATTTCTTCTCCATTAAAGCTCGTGCTCGTTATAATCCACTTGATGAATGCTCAGCAGTGGATGTGCTGGAGCAAACTTCATTCAAGAGGCAGGATAATCTCCCTCGCTTGAAAATCTGGACCAGTGCCTGTAAGGTAGATTTGTGGCATCTTTCAAACCTCAAAGAGCAGAAGAAATGTAGCCTCCAAAAGGATTATTAAATATCTGTACATTACAATGGGTAATTGAAATGAATCGTGTGCTCGGCTGGTTGATAAGGACTTGTTTAACATTTATATAGTTCACATCAGAGGCCTCTGGGTTGCTTGGCTCTCCTTCTCTCTTCTTCTCTTTCTGCATTTAATGCTCCTTGAGTGTTGACACAGAGCTTTTAACATCAGTGTTCTCCCAGTTTAGAGCACGGAGCAAAATAAACTGGCAAAAAATCAATAGGCTGCATTTAGTGAAGCAAATGGGACTTGCATGAGGCACTGGACCTCTTCAGGCAACTGAAATCACACGAGACAGGGCTCCCTGGAAGAGAAAAACCACTTTTCTCTTCTTCTCTTAAATCACTACTCCTGACCAGCTTGAAAGGACTTAATTGTGTTTGGGATGCCAGGAAGAGCCCAGATTTGTCAGTTCTGGCTGTGCTGCTTTGAGCCCAGCTCTGGCCCTGTCAGGGGTTGAGCACTCCTCCGGCTGGGGCACACCTAGGAAAGGGCTGGCAGGGAGGATGGAGCTGCTGACACTGCTCACTTGTGCCTAATGAGAGCTGGGACAGAGATCTGGGCTCAGGGCTGAGACCCAGCAGGGAAGGGGAGCTGGGGGTCCCTCCAGGAGGGAGGGCAGGCCATTGGTGCTGCCAGTGCAGCTCACACCCAGCCCTGGTCAGGGCAGTCTCAGGCTCTAAAACCTGATGAGAACACTACTTTTCTAAGTGAAAATTCCCCAGCTGTAATTCCCAGCACAGCCCTCACAGGTTGATGGTTTGCTACAAACCCAGGAGCAGCTGTGAGAGCGATGTCGGTCATCAATCCCAAATCAAAGGAGCAGCGAGGGCAGGAGTGCTCCTGCTCCAGCTCACACCCAATTAAGCCACACAACATGTTTTGTAGTTGAAGGAAAAGTTAATTTCTCCCCTTCCTCCTATCAAATACTGGGGCCACACTGCAGAGGTGTTGCTTATTGATGGGAATTTGGATGTCATCAGCCAGGACTGCATCATAGAAATAAACAAAACCATCTTAGCAGTAATTTAGTAAAAAAGAATGCCTTAAATTGTGTTTATTTTGCTGATTTTTTCCTGTGTTCTTTATTTGTGTGTACATTTTATTTTGCTGGACCCCTGATTTTACCATAGTTTAACTTTAAAAACTGGGGTTAGTTACTGGTCTGATCTGGTATTTGCTGTGCTGTGGCTGGGTGCTAATTTCTTCTCAAGAGATTCACCATTTACTTTTATGGGCTTCTTAAAAGAAGCATATCTCAGTTTTTGGGTAAAGGGACCCTCCTGTGCCCCCACATCCTCTGGAGGGTCCCCAGGTCCCCCTCAGTGACAACTTTGCTGCCAAAGTAGATGAGGAGGAGCTGCTTGGGTGCTCTGAAGCATTAAGATAAATGGTCTGACACTGGCTTCTTCCTGGCAGAGAAGTTCTCGTGTCAGGAGCTCCGAGATGTTAGGAATGATGGAGATATTGCTAATTACCAAGGGCTGGTGCTGCAGCCGTGGCTCACACGGCAGGGTCGAGTCTCACTCCTGCTCACACGAGTGGAGCTTCTCCTTGATTTATTCAGGATAAATAACAGCAGAATCTGGTCTGCTGTGCTCTGCATCTTAATCACCCCGTGTTAGTGCTAAATGAGATGTGTGTGTGAAAGGAGAGTGCCAGCCCCTCCGAAGGCAGCGATCGCAGCCGCGCCGAGAACGCCTCCGAGCTCATTCTTCAGAGTCACAGCTCAGAAGCCACCTTTAATAAGCAGTTCTGCAGGGCCAGTCACCCAAATCAATTAATGGAATCGTTTAGAGGAGCCCCTACGAGGCATCTTGCCAAGACATATACGCTTTTTTATCAGCCAAATTGGCAAGAAAGGAACTTTCAGGCTTAAGATTTTCAATTCCAGCCTGTATGAAAAAAATAAATTGATTTCCACCAACTGAAGATACTTAGTCTTGAGGATTTAACATTTCTGTATGAGTATCTGTGTACACACATACACACACTCACACCCAGACTCCAAACTGTGTGTGAGACCTGGTCTTCCATTCAGAGAGGCAGCATCATCTGCAGGATGGGAAGGATTTATGAGTTATAATGAACTCTAGATGCTGTTCCTAAATTAATTGATCTGTGTTTATTCCTGTAACTCAATCTGCATTGCCAGGGAGCAAACAGCTTCTCAAAAGTTCTTCATTTCATGAAGTCAGAATCTGCCAATATGGTTGGCAAAGCTCTCTCTTCTTCCCTCTCTTGGTTTTCTTGGCTGCATGGGGCCAAATTTTGTGTGAGCAGCATGCCTCATTGTGGGGCTGTCCCAGAGGTGTCTTAGTTCCATTGGGACCTTCTACAGTGTCCCTGGTGAGCTCTGCACAAGCTCTCAGACCTGAGCACAGGTAGAACTGGTCAGTGCTTTGGGAACCATCTCATGGAACAGTGTGCAAGTCATCTGCCTTCCTCTTCCTCCCATTGTCCATTGCTCCCCAAGATCAGGGTGGTGCTCTCCTCCTGCACTCCTGGGGGGATCCAGTGTGGACAGGGTGGGCTCTGACAGAGGGGCTGCAGGGCCTGGGGGTGCTCAGGGTTGGTGTGAGCAGCTTGCAGCAGATTTAACAGGGAGAGATGAAGGAGTGCGACCCTGCTATGAGGGGAATGACTTTGGGGAACAGCCAAACAAGGAGCCAGGCAGCAATTTGGACTAAGTATAGCCAAATATACTAAATATATAGGTAATCCATGGGGCAGGTGAGATCCTCATTGGTGTGCTGCCATCAGCCTTTTGTCCCAGCAGTGACAGTGTGTTCAGAGCTGCTGGGGTGCTCAGGCCCTGGATCTGCAAGAGTGATTCAGGAGCCCTGGCTGGTGTGGGCTGTCTCTGCTGGAGCCCCCTGGAGCAGAGCAGAGGAAGGGAGGGAAGCCATGTGGTGTTCTTCCAGTGCCACCCATCCGAGAGAGGGTGGATCCTCAGCTGACACCTGGAGCTCTGTGCTGTGACAGGTCCCCATGGAGGTGGCACTGACAGAGCAGCTGAACCAAAACCACCACAGGAATTACCCAGTGGAGGGCAAAGACCTTGCTGGGAGCTGGGAGAAATCCTGTGTCTCCATGTCCCTCTGTACAGGGAGGACAAGTGAGCAGAGCATCCCACGTGGGAGCTCCCACTGCTCCAGTAATGGAAACGCTTGTCAGAAGGGACATTCCTGAGAATTCATCTCCATACAACAGTGATAATAAAAAGGAAAAGGAAAATACGCTGCATCAATAAACCATGCCAAGGCCGTTAGGAGCCTGAAGTACGATTCTGATGGATAATGATATGAAGCAATAAATATACTGTGTCCTGATGATTGTTAAAAGAGACAGTTTCCTTTTATTCCCATATAAAACTCATATTGGAAAGCGCAGTTAAAGCACACAGTTACAGCCTGCCTTTCCCTGCTGGCTGTTCCAGGGTTATATGGCTTTGGAAGACACCACCACACATCTGCTTGTGCCACGGACAGAACTGCATGGACCAGCTCCATGGCAGGAGGCAAACTGGGCATTCCCAGAATTTTAAAGATCAAACCACCCCCTCTGTGGTTCTTTATCAACCTCTGCTGCTGCCTGTCAGAATCAGGACACAGATTTAGGGAGGACAGTGGCTTCTCAGCCAGATCAGAGCCAAGAGAAGTTGCATGGGAACAATGCTCCCTCTATTATTAAAATCCAGCATATTGGCTTCCTTTAATGAGTCTTGCCAATTAAACCACTGAGGCCTCAAGCTGCCATCACCCTGTGCCTGCTCAAATCTTGCAGCACCAGGCTCAAACTGCTTGGTAAAGCCTGAACTGTGTTAGTCACATGTATTTCCTTCTGCATTAGGGTGGTGGAAGAAGCCAGAGGTGTGGGGGAGCCAGCTCCCATTCCTGAGCCAAAGCCTGGGATCTTCTTTGGGCCTCTTTACTTGCCAGGGTGATAATTCCTTAATCACCCCTCATTTCTATCCCTTTATTCTCTCTCTTTTCAAACTGGGTTTTTACAGGCCAGCAGTGGTTTTAAAGGTCATTTTACATCTCTCAGTTTCTTTCTATTTTTGAGGCTACAGTGGAATCTGACTGACTTCTGAATTTAATTATGCTTTAAATAGACGAAATTAATGCAATTGGATTGTGATGCACTGGTAGTGTTACCTTGCCCTGGATCTCAGAGGTTAATAAAACTGGATTACATTGATATGAATACTTGAAGGACAAGAAAGATATTTCAGCTGAAAAAAATACTGTTCAGGGAGGGCACTTTGCAACATCTGTCCAGCTGTGGGTTTCCTTTGGGCTCTCCTCTGTCCCCAAGGGCTGGCTGGGTCAGCCTGGGGGGTCCACAGGACTGTGCAGGCAGAGGCAAGGAAGAAGCTGGATGGGTCAGATGTGGAAATTGGGAAGGTGCTTTAGGGAATGGAAGATCTTTCCGCAGGGATTTAATACAAGCTGCACTTTGGCACATGCTACGTTTTGGGGTGTCTGAGCCAATATTGAGTGGAGCCTGCAAAAACATAAAATAATTTTAATTTTGTAACTGTGACCTCAGTTAACAACAGGGAGGGGGATTTAGCCTTGGTGGGGCTCAGGTGAGTGACAGTCTCAGTCTGGGCAAGATGTGAGACTGAAAGAAGCTGCAGGGAAGGAGCAGCAGGGGCGGCCTGGGAGGATTTCTGTCTTTGGATCTTTGTCCTGGCTCCCATTGGCATCTCTGCCTGGAAGGTAGAAAGCCTCTGCTTGGTCTCACCTTGAAGAAGGTCATGGTAGCTCCATCCTTCACTGCTCCATACTCTATTTTTGTCTGCTTTGCCAAGTCATCTGCCGAGTCGATGGGGGATTCCATCCTCTCCACCGTCAGGAAGGCCGCAAGGTTGGCCGTGTAGGACGAGATGATAATTAGGGTGAAGAACCACCATATGCCACCAATGATCCGTGTAGACAGGGCTTTGGGCATCAGCTCCGAGCCTGGGGTGGGAGAGGGGAAGGAGGGGAGAGGAAATAGAGGGAAAGAACCCATTTTACGTATCCATATGTACATTTTATATACATATGATCAGGTTCCACTGTCAAAACTGTTACAGCTATGCAATTAAAGCCAACTGGTTTTGAGGCAAATTATCCAGACATCTTGCATGCGAGGACATCAGTGGGGTTTTTGTAGCATTTGCAGAAAAACCCTCTTCCTTGATTACTGACCTTGGGTACAGTGCCCAATTTACAGGAAACATCCAAACTGAAGTAATTAACTGGGCTGCTTTTATGAGATTTAAATAGCAAGCTATTTATGAACTTTTATGAGTGTTTTGTTCTGCCATTTAAAATGGGCTTTGCTTTTATACAGATTATTTTCAAAAGACTCACTCTGGGGAGTGTGTTCAAATACACAAGGTTTTAAAAAAATCAAACACAGAGAGAAAGGAACTATCAGGGTCCAGAGCTTTGAATGCCAGTCAGAAGTGGGGAAGCAGGAGATGTTACAGCATAAAAGGTGTAGTGGGTCTGGAATGACTTTTATTGAGCAGACATGAAGGGCTAAATGGGTTGTGCTATTTTTGTAATCACCCAAAACACCTTTTAAAGCCAGGCAAGAGCTTTGGGTTTGAAACAGCTGTGCTCAGAGGATTTGTCAGCCTGGAAAGTGCAACAAAGATTGGGCTTTGCAAAGCAATTTTAGGCAGTGTGGCATCAAAGCAGAGCATGGGGTGTAGTTTTCCTCCCTTCAGAGTGCAGCAAGGAGACACCAGGAAGAGGAGGAGCCCTGGATATTGAGGGTGCTTTGGTTCTCCTCAAGATCCTGCTTCTCCCCTCTTCCATCTCCGGCCCTTTGATGCATTGGATGCTGTGACATCAGTCTGGCTTTGAAATATTTTTCTTCTCAGATGCAGAATTGAGTTAAAAAGAATATAGCTCTTTTCATTTATCAGCATCTGATAAGAGGGATGATTCATCCTGCTAAACCCTCTTGCTGGGAGCTGTCACTGTCCATGAGGGCAGCTGAGATCCAGGAGGAATCTCTATTACAGGCAGCAGTGGAGCTCAGAGCAGCTCTGTGCCTGCCACTGAGCCGAGGCTGTGCTTCTTTTGCTCTCTGGATATAACCACTGATACACGGTAAATTAAAGTGTGACAAATGTTTGACATTTTCCACTTATTTCTATTCCTGGATTTTCTGCAATTAGATCGCAGCTGAATTTCGTTCCTTATTCAGAGCTGCTCCCAAGCTCCCCCCCTGCTGCCTTCTGAACAGATTTATTCTATTCATTCCATCTCTCTATGCCATTCACACATAGGGATGTAATCCCATCCCTATCCCATTTCTGAGGTCCCTGTGACCATGGTGGCTCACACCAGTGCCACTGACAGCTCTCCTGAGGGGCTGCTGGGCACAGGCTCCAGGGCAGCTCCTCGCCTTTGCCCTGGGCTGGGGGAGCTTCAGGGCATCTCACACTGTTCAGAATGACCAGGGGAGGGGAAAAATGGGGATGGAGCAGAGGGCAAGACACCCTGTCTGCTGGAAAAGTTGATTTAGATCAGAGAGAAAGCCAGGTCAGAGATCCTGAAACTGAACAAAGGGTTCGAATTAACAGAAATAGGAATTTGCAGTCTGTGGGATGTGGGGGAATGAAGCAGCTGAGGGAGACGAAGGCAGTGCTGCTCCTTGGAGCTGCAGGGGCATGGAAGTGCTGGGAGGTTGCACCCAAAACAAATTTTCAATTAAAAAAAGCCCTGAGAGCAGGTGGGTGCCCCCCTACCTTGCTGCATCAGCGCTCCCATCCCGAACCAGAAGCTGTTCAAGAGGGTGAAGTTGTTCTCCACGATGTCCGAGCCCGGGTTGCAGGGGTGGGCGTCGTACCACTCATATGGGCTGAACCTGCAGCACACAGGGAAACAGAGCTCGTTGTGATGCCTTGGAGGGGCTCCCTAGAACAGGGGCTGGACAAGATGAAGAGACTAAGAGTGGGTTTTTATTAAAGTCCTTCAATAGATACACCCTGGGCGGCCAAAGCTTTCCAGAGGCTACACCCAAAATGGATGATGGTCATGAGTTTTTCAGACAGGTATATGTTTGGTTAATTTACATATCAGGGGTTAATCCTGCAATTACAGCTTCAGGTAATGAAGTCAAATACCCCCAGTTTGCTGCCCCCAATTCACTTTTGTTTATACTTTTCAGGGCCTGAGGCTGTAGGATGTCCTTGGATCTCAGGCCTAAAGTGATTGTTTGTGGTTATCACATATCCTCTGAACACAGAGAGACGTAATTCTCTCCCAGGATTTTCCTGGGAAACTGAGAAAGGAATGGGAAACAATTCTTAACTTCACTTGCTGCACCTGTTGTTGTGCACATGTGGAAGGTGTTATGGAGATTGTTTAGCAAAGACTGGTTTCTTAATTGTTTACCAAAGGGAGATTTCTTAATTGGCCACTGGTGGTGGTTGTTTGGATTCATTGACCGATTAGTGGATCCACGTGTATTGGGCTGTCTGGCAGGAGGGGTGGGTTTTTCTTATTAGAATATTATAGTATAGTATGGTGTAACAACAAAGCAATTGATCAGCCTTCTGCAGTCATGGAGTCAATGCTCATTATTACCTGTCAGGGCCCACTGCTATGATAATTGTTTTGTCTGACCAAAAAGTGAAGATAGTTAACCAACACTTCTATATGGAGTTATGCACTAATGCAGTACAGGATTTGAAAAATATAAAGGCTAAAATCTTAAGGCATCAGTTAGTTGGGATGTGGCAGGACAAGGCCCTAAAGGAGCTGGAAAAAAGGAGTCTCAATGCCTCTGGTGCTGCTGTACCCTCTGGTGTACAGCTTTATAGAGAAAAAGGCAAATTCAGCCCAAGTCACCCACACAGCTGTGAGTCTGTGTCCTGCATTCTGGAGAGCAGAGACCTGGGAAGCCAAGTCCTCCTGAGGTGTCTCAGATGGCTTCCCCAGAGCCTTTGGTCACTTTGGATCATCTTTTCAATACTGTGTCCTCCAACATCACCCAGAGCACATCAGGATGGGATGGGATGGGATGGGATGGGATGGGGTCCAGACATGTAACCTCTTGTATGTAACAGTTTGAAAATGTGGGAAAAATGGCATTTTTGATTGACTGAGGGGAGAAGCCTTGGTCACTCTGCAGCAACAGCAGGGACAAATTGGTATTTCAGGAGATTCTCCAATGCACATGGGAAACAGAGTGGGATTTAGGTCACTGAGAGGTAGAACCTTCCATCATCCTGACAAGCAGGAGTTTGGCCCTGTTAGGGCACTGGCAGAACACTGGAATGGGGTAGCAGTTTGCTGTGGATTGCTGTGTCACTTGACCCTCTGGTGGGTAGTGGCAGAAACTTATTCCCTGTGGAGATGTATTTCCATGGATAGCCTTGCAGTTCTTGAGCAAGACTGAGGGAACTTCCTAGGAATATGTCTGCAAATTCTGCCCAAGATTGGCAGGCAAGCACTGCTGGGAATGAGCTCGTTTAGCTGGGATCTGGGGAGGAAGCTAAACAGGAGAGATGTTAATATTTTTAGAGCTGTTTATTTACATTTTCTGAGAGTCCCAAATTTTGCAGAGATTAAATTAAAAACATAATTGGTATAATTGCTTTTGAACCAGGCATTAATTATCATCTCCGCTTCCTTCTGGAATCCCTGGAGATTCACAACAGCCCCTTCTCAAAGCCCAGCCCACAGCCTGTATCAGGAGATGTTTCCCTCTGTAATTCTCCACCAGATGCGCCACCACCCAAGGAGAGGGTTCGTGGCTCAATTCCAGGGTGGCCTCACTCAGACAGTTGGATTTGTTTGAAGAGCCCCAGCTCTCTGCCAGGAACCTCCTGGCACTGAAACCTGCCCTGGGCACGTGTCAGTGCAGAACATTGGTCCTGGCGTGTGACCAGAGCAGTGCCAAGCATGGGAGGGGTCTGGGGGAAAACCATCCCTGAGGATGGACAAGGCACAGCCCACAGCTCCTGTGGCTTTAGAAAAGATTGCCCTGGGCACAGCTGTGCCACTTTTTGCTTCTGTTTTCCACCTTCAAGGCACAGTCCAATGAGCTCTCCTTTCCTCCCTAGTTTATCTCACCTTCCCGCAGTGGGGAGCATTCCCTGGCCTGGGTTTGGAGTGTGGAACCCCAGGTCCTGCTCAGTCTGCATCCTGACATTGCTGCTTGTTCATCCAGGTAATGGTTGGGCTGTGCTTGCTGCTCACCCTCGTCTGCTCTCTAAATCAGAGGAAATCAGCAAGGAAACAAGAACCAGGTTGAACTCAGACCTGGCTTTACATGCTGCTTATTCCTTGGAACTTGCTATAGATTCACACCAGAGGTGGATAAAGGATGGTGTCTTGGTCCTTTCTGTCAGATAAAGCCAGAGTTCAGGAATTAGATTAAAACTTTCTTGGGCTGCCAATGAAAGACTATGAAAAAGAAAGGGAATGGGTAAGATCAATGAGCTTGGCAAGATGACACGCTGGAGAACTTCAAGGTCTGAGCAAAAACCTACTGGTGCAGCTCAAATGACAGAGAAATATTCAGAAATCTGCAAAGCAGCAACAGCCTCCAGTGCTTGAGCAGAGGAACCATTAGTGGAAGCAAGAGGTAATGAAGGAAGGAGGGAGAGGAAGGAGCTCGTTGACCCCGTAGAGCCAGAGCTCAAATCAATGGGGGAACTCAGGATTCTCTGTGGCTGGCTTCCCTCATCCTCACATGCACTGTGAGCTCTGAGAAATATTTCATCAAAATCTAGGATCATTCTCCTGTCTCCTTTTGGGAGGGAAATTGAAGCATTTTGAAGAAGTTTGAAAGATCTAACACAAAATACTTTTGAGTGTAAATTGCGTCTCCAGAGAAATTTTCAATGGATGACCCAGTCCTCGCTGCAATTAGGATGAAGATTAAACCCACCCACCCTACCACACAGCTGAAGGGGTTTGGTGTAATTTGGAGGCTATGTGAGCCTGAGGACAGGTGGCAGCTCAGGCACCAGAGCCTCCAGACACAGCATCCCACGGAGCCATAGGGACAGCCAGTGTTGATGGCTCTCTGGAGGCTGCTTGGGAACAGGGGCTCCATCAATAGAGAAGAAAGGCTGATTAAAATGACAGATGGACCAAATCCATCCTTTGCCTGCCTCTAAATAGTTCCTGAGTCTGTTTTAAGTGGCATTGACCTATGGTTATGGCATGAGCAGAGGGCTCTGGTGCCTAGTTCAGAAGAGTCATGTCTCTGAATTAAGGCTTTTCTATTTTGATTGTGGTTTTCTTCTGAGAATTGAATTTCAGAGGCCTTGCTGGGGTCAAAAGCAGATATTGTTTCCATTATTTCTGAACGCAACAAATATTTTCCCTGTGAAATCTCTTGCCTTCCATCTCTATGTGTTAAAAGACCATTCCAGCAGAATTTTAATTACCCTGAATACTTGGTGTTTTTCAAAAGAATAGGATGAGAGAAGAAATGTCAGGAGCAAAAAGGTGAAAAATAAACTGTAATTGCAATATTTTATGTGTTGAATTTAGTCCAAAAAATAGCCTGATAGGGAAAAAATTATTCTATTACATCATAATAGATGTGATGCAGGGAGATGCTGAGGCTCATTTCAGAATAAAAACTGAGACAAAGCCACAGTTCTTCAGGTTTTCATCCCTCAACATCAGCCAAAAGCCAAGGCCAGGCAATGCTGTCATGCTTGGACAGACATCCCTGTTTGTGCAAAGTGGTGACTGAGGGACTTCACATCAGGGCCTGTCCCAGCATTTCCTCCAGCCTTTCTGCAGAATTTCAAGCGCAGATACAATTTGCACATTAAACATGTTTTGAAAGTGGGATCTGGACAATTTGGGCTGTATCTGGTCATTATGAGCTGGGAGAAATAAGCTCCTAAATGTAAAATTGTGTTTGAATTGTGACTGCAGGCCACAGGAGCAGGCTGGTGCCTGGTGCCATCGAAGCCAGAGACGCTGTGGGAGCAGAGCCCACTCAGCTGTGCCTGCCTGGATGACAGGGACAGACAGCCAAGGGCTGTCTATCAGCCACCACAGGATCTTCCTTCTCAAGGTTACCTTGGGTCCATATCCTCAGAGGAGTCTTGTGCTGCTGAGAGCACCAGGTTATCCCTGACACTGTTGGGTGAGGAGGCATGGCAAAGACAAGGCAGGAGGGCAATTGCAGCTGCAGTCTGGATCAGGGAGGGTCCTCCACATCTTCTGAGAGGAAAACAAATGTCCAGCTCTACTCCCATTTCAGAGGAGGGACCAGAGGGTGTACTTGCCTCACCATGCATGTTTAACATGCTTTGAAAGTGGGGGCTGGACAATTTGGGCTGGATGTGTCCATTATGAGCTGGAAAAACACAAGCTCCTAATGTGAGCAATTGCAGCTGCAATCTGGGTCACAGAGGGTCCTCCGTGTCCTCTGAGAGGAAGACAAATGTCCAGCTCTGCCCCCATGTAGAGGAGGGACCAGAGGATGTGCCTGCCTCACCATGCATGTATAACATGTTTTGAAAGTGGGGGCTGGACAATTTGGGCTGGATGTGTCCATTATGAGCTGGAAAAACACAAGCTCCTAATGTGAGCACTGCAGGTGCTCACAGCACTCAAGCCCAGCTCACTCTGCTGTTCTGTGTAATTAGGATATGACAGAGTGAACGCAGGAAATCTGCTCTAAATGCCCCCCTGGACTGAGGGATGCTGAAAATTGTAGATTTGTTGTGCCATGAGGGTTAATGGAGTCTGCTTGCTCCAGCTCTGTATCTGATCTTTCCTTTGACTCTCTAATGTCAGTGGATGAAGGAGGAATGTTTCTGATGGATGCTCCCAGGGAGGTGTAGCACAGCAGACCTTGGGGAAGAGGGTCTGCATGGACCCCCCAACCAAGGCAGCAGGGAGGGTTCTGAAACCCCCACTGGTAAAAAATTCAACTGGAAATAATGAGAAATGAGCATCAAACTGCAGAGTGGGCTAAGGAATCTTTCCTGGGCATGGTGCTTATGCAAAATATTCCATTGAGGGCTGTGTGTGGTCATGGAGGGCACCTGCCTGCAGGAGGGGGCAAGTGCTTTGTTTTGATTTGAAAAGGTGGGATCATGGATTGAGAGCAGCCCTGGACTGTGTCTCATCAAAGGCCCTGTGGAATTAACAAGTCATGCAAATGTATGCAAATTCTGCCTTTAAACATAGAGGATTTAAACATGCTAATTAGATGCATATTAATTTTGTAAACAGACACATTGTCTGATCCGTAGCAACGGCTTCTCCATTCTTTTGATATAGGGAATGGTTTGTGTGAGCTTTACTGGTGGAGGGATCAGAGACAGAAGTGGGAAATGGTGGGGGAGATGGAGCTCAGGTCCCAGGAGAGGCTGGGAAGGGTGTGAGCAGTGAGCATGAATGGACAATGATAAAGAGATGCTTCTCTTCATACACCAGGAGGTGCTGACAAGATGGAAAGGCTGCAAAATTTCTGAAATCTTAAAATTCTTTCATACCATGAGTGTGTGAAAGTGAGCTGCCAGCCCTGGGTGATGGAGCAGAGGGGATCTCAGGGGTGACAAGGGTTTGATGCTGCAGCTGCCAGCAGGGTCCCCTTACCTGGCTATGACAAAGAGCACACAGCTGACCCCCAGGTAGGCGAGGAGGATGTACATCCAGATGTCAGGAGAGAGAGGGTTGAGGAAGGAGAACACGCTGGGGTTGGTCCCGTTGGGTTTCCTGTACAGGATGCTGACCCCCAGGGTCATGAAGGGCTTGGAGAAGTCGATGGCTTTCTCCCTGACGTGAGTGATGGTCAGAGGAGCCACGGCCAGGTCAGCTTTCTGCAAACAGCACAGAGGGAGGGGACTCAGGCAGGGAGAAAGAAGGAGTTACAAACCGAGGTGTTTCCATCCCCTTGGAGACACCACAGCTCTCACACAGCAGAAACAGGCCAAAAACACCCAAAGTGCAGCCCTGGGGTTCCCCCCTCCTGTTGCACATGTGGTACACATTTGCTGTGAAATGCAGATGTTGGGGTACAGTGTTTGCTGTGAAATACAGATATTGGGGGTATAATGTTCACCATAAAATACAGCACAACCAAATGGAGGCATTACAGCCTCTGCACCTTCTGCCCTAATGCGATGAGCTCTTCTGAAATGGTCAGAAAAATCAGATTTTACAGAGTTCTAAAGTGTCAGTGGCCCTTGTCTTGCTTGTTCCTTGGCACAGCACTCTACAACAGCGAGTAGGCTGTGTGCAGACCCTGCCATTGGCAGGAAACAGGTGTTGTTGTTGTTGTTGTTATTGTTGTTGTTGTTGTCCTTCCTTTCATTTGTTGTTGTCCAGCCTTTTATGCTGATGCAAGAAGAGAGGAGGGTGTGGATGGAGCTGCAGGGAGCCATACTGTGGCAGCATGAGGTGAAAGGTTCAATTTCTTTTCCCTCAGTCATTTCATGATACAGCTTGAGGGGCTCAGTCTCAGGCAGGAATGCTCAGTGCCTGCGGGTAGGAGGGAGGGAGGGAGGTGTGGAGGTGAGACCCTCTGGGGAAACACTATTTAATGATGGACTCCTCAGCCCATCCTGCTGGAGTGGGCTGAGCTCTGTGAAGAATTTCAGCTGAGCATATTCTTTATCCTGACAGCTTGTATGAATTGTGTTTGTTTCTATTATTTCTCTTATTTGCTAGTTCAATGAGTGACCACATACAGCCTCTTTCTGTTGGTTAAGAGCTGCATTCATTCCTCTCACTAAACATTCATCCAGGGTCTTAAAAGCCACAAGTAAACACGTCCAAGGTTTCCTCAATATCACCCTCCTTGCCTGAGCTTTGCAAATCGTTCTTTGGGATTGTGAACTTCTGAGGAAACACAGACACATAAATTACAGCTCTGAAGTTGAGCAGAACCTCCTCCCATGCCAGGAGCCTGGGCGAGATTTATTTAACATCTGGCTCTGAGAAATTAAAATTCTAAATTGCCCATGAGTGATAATTACCTAGAGATACAGTAGATTTGTCATTATTCATGGACTTTAAATCAATACTGGCTGGATCATACTTTGCTTCAGCAGGAACTGGGGGTTCACTGTAGGAACCAGAGCAGATCCCTGGCCTGTGCTGGGGGTAAAGATTGTACTAAAGGTTTAATTTGACCTTGCCAATCTGTAATGAAAGTCACTGTGATATTTATAAATAGAGGAATCTGGGTCTTTTACTGTAGGAAG
This sequence comes from Peucedramus taeniatus, assembly GCA_013400575.1. Lineage (NCBI taxonomy): Eukaryota > Metazoa > Chordata > Aves > Passeriformes > Fringillidae > Peucedramus > Peucedramus taeniatus. Next base: position 140,399 of record WBNO01032474.1, on the reverse strand, counting down.
AGTCTCTTCAAGAGCTTTTGTCCATTTACATGAATGTCCATTTACATGTTTTGTCCATTTTTTGTGTGTGTGTGTGTATGTGTAAGGGACCCCCCTCCAACGAGTACAGTCTTGGAATTCCTGAACAGAGGCCTTCAGGAATTATGTAACAAGGTAAAAATGATGTTTTTGTTCTAATGTGGCTCTCCAGCTGGTTGGTTTCCTTTCCTTCTCACTTTCCTAATGGAAATACATTTTTACATCAGCCTGCTACAGGAAGAGCTCATTTCAGTCACTGGCATTTGTCAAAACCTGTGGAAAATGGGAACAATATTTTCCCAGTGAGCCCATTGTGCCAGCTGTGGTTGTGGTGACATGGACAGAAGCTGAAGGGGGTTGGAAGTGGCATTGGTGGCTGCCCAGCCCGAGCTGGGGATGTTCTGCATCCTGGAGACCATCCTGGCAGGTTTGGAGCTTGGCTGCTCCCACCACCTTACAGCACACCTGGAAATTTTGGCTTAGTGCTCCGCACAGTCACAAGGCAGAAATGGCAAAAGAAACGCAGCATTTTCCCTCTTCCATCACTTCTGTGTGGGTGTCCTGACTCACCAGGGAAAGGCAAGGAAGATGTTGAAGGATTTGGCTACGGGTTTTTCTGAAGGAGGGAGCAAATGTTCTGTGGTCAGAGCTCGCTGGCAATGGCCAGGCTGAGGGAGCCTCGGCCAAATTTGTCAGAACGATACAGTGAGCTAAAGAACAGCCTGGAGTTTGAGCTTTGCCACAGAAAATGGAGAGAGAGAAATCTGCATGGATGCCCAGGGATCCAACTGCTTTTAGTGCAGAAATAAAATTTTACTGTGTGGCTCCAGCAGCTCCTGTGATGTGCTCCCAGCCCTGTGTCCTTGCAGGGAATGTCACATTCAGGCAGGACAGAGCATGGATTCAGGAGCTGGGCTGGGGTGTGTCCTGAGCAATTAGAGGCAGCACAGGGCTGCACTTCCATATCCTTTTTATCAATGCAGATTTTTCTGAAGGTGGCCTCTAATTAAGGCTTTGCTGACAGAGAGGATCTAAATCAAACCCACCAAGGGTGAAGCTTTGATTTGTCGTGCTCTGACGTTCCAAACTGGGCAGTCAATTACCAGACTCTGGCTGCTTCCTTTACTCAGCTCTGACTCTTGTGCTGTTGCACAGTCAGGTGGGTTTTATTAAAGATGAGGAATTAGAGCAAGTGTCAGTGGCTTAAAGACCCTTGTCCAGCAAAACCACTTAAGCCTACACCTCTGTTTTACTGGCGCTCACGCGTCTTCCAAGTCTTGTGCCTGTTCTTAAGTGTTCTGCTGAACTGAGGCCAAAAAGATGAATTCTGCCAAGGCAGCTACACATCAAATGCAGACACTTCTCCAACACACCTCCAAGGGTTTGGATCTCCTCATTCACCCAGTTCCAGCGTTTCACTTGGCTGGAACAGCTGTGAGTTCACTGGGTGTTCAGCACAGGGATGATCGTATTTGCTGCAGAGATATTTGGCTCTCATCAGAAAATTCCAAGTCTTATCTCCAAGTTCTCAGTTATCAGGGAGATGTGGCCTGTGGGTCAGGACAGCTCTTGTGCAGCCATGGTCACTGTGGAAATCCTGCAGTGCCTGACCTGAGCCAGAGCCAACCTGTGATCAGTGGATGGTCATGGCAGAGCCCACCAACAGCATAAGCACCAAGATAAATATTTATTCAGGAAAATAAGCTGCCTCTGTGCTTATTTTGCCAATCTGCGTTAGATATTTACATAAACTAATCATGTGTGTGTTGCCTGAGAGACAGAAATAGTGTGTGTGTTTTACTGATTTAATTGTTACCCAGGTCTGGCACTGTCATCCCTCAGTCTCTCTTGCCATTGCCAGCTCTGGGGCTTCTGCCTTGGGCCCTGTCTCTGCTTCCTTTCCCCCTGTCTCTGCTTCCTTTCCCCCTTGCTTGGCTGCTGTGCCCTGCTCCTGCTCACTGTCCCCGGGGTCTGCTGGGCTCACACCTGCAGCTCCCTGCACCTTTCCCTGCAGCAGAGCAGCCCCGGGTGTGCTGGGGCGTGGGGGATGAGGAGGGCAGGCACAGCTGAGGCAGCCGGGCTGAGCTGCAGCTCGTGGCTCAGAGAGGAGGGGCTGCTGCTGGGGCAGGTGTGGGAGAGCTCTGCGAGAGCCCTGTGCCTGCCCAGGGGCAGGGGGGCACTCACTGGGAGCAGGGATGCTCAGGGAGAGCAGGGGCAGTGCTAACTGTCTGACTCCAGCTCTTAATGGCTGCTCTTGCAACCTCAGTCCTAATTTAGACATAATTTTTGCCAATGGATTTATTCAATATCAGGGGTGAATTAAGAGCATGTGTCGGCAGGAAAAACCTAGCTGTGAGCTGAAGGGAGGAATGAGAGCCACGAGGTCCTGTTGGGGATTTTATAATCTTCACTTTAAGGAAGATCTCCAGAGCTGGAACTGCTATTAATTGTACCTGAGGGATGTGAAGGCTGGAGGATTCTGGTGAGAATGGCACTGCTGTGAGAGACAAGCCCTATCCTATGGATTCCTGTCAGGTGAACCAGCCAGCAAGGGGCAGGGACACCTGCTGAGCACACAGAGAATCTGGGGCTCCCAGTATACAGATCCTTCCCCTGAATCCCTGAGTATGACCCAGTTATGAATCCACCCAATGGTGATCTGAGCACAAAAGGAAAAGATGTTCTGGTTTATTTCCATTCTGTCCCTAACACTGAGGTCCTGCAGTGCCTAAACAAAAGGTGGAGGACACTTCACCCAATTAAATTGTTTGCTCCCTATCCCTGGCCCAGTGACATACAAATGAAGCCCCAGTTCATGACATATGAGATGAAACATCCACCAATGCAGGAGCATTAATGGGGAGCTGGCAGTGTGGTGCAATATGTATTTCTGCCAGAATTTACTGTCAGAAAATGCCCACTTATTGTGGAATTGTTAAATCAGCTGTCAGGAATTGTCCCTTAGGATGGGTATTACAAGTCCTCTACAGTTACTATTGGCAGGGATTTCCATCAGAAACCCCAGTATTTGCCACATCTCTTTTATCCCCACCTGAAGTTTCAGATTGAATGGCAATGTGATGTGCACTGTCGCAGCAGAAGACAAGTTTTATTTGTGAACAAGTTTGTGCAAAATGTCCAGAACAACTCATTCTGCTGGTTTTATGGGATTCTGCCCACAGACAATAGGGAAGATTTGCAGGTATTGCTTTGCCAGACAACTGGAATTTATAAATCAGAACGGATGGGCCACGGTGTGCAGTGGAGCTTTGCTTGTATCAGTAATAATTTCTATGAATAAACATCAATAGCAGCTCACTGTTGCTGAAAGGAGGAGGTTTGGCAGTTGTCAGGTTCCCTGTTTGGTATGAATAAAGGGTTCAGGAGCTTCTCTGCATCACCTGGGTTCCCCAGACCTCCCTGAATACCCGAGTTCAGCTCTCGTGGCCCTTCTGATCAAGGCTCCTCTGCGGGAATGGCCAGAGGGGTGACAATAAGCAGTAGACTGAGGTTACTTCTCCAGGGAATGAACTGAACTCCTCAAAACAGGGACTTTTTGTGCTGAGGATGAGCAGCAGATGAAAGGCAGCAGGGCAGGGCTGTTGCATTCAGCTGCATGAGGCTGTTGTCTCTGGATCTGCTACTGGGGACCTGTCGGACAGGGTCGTGCTGGGGCTGCTCTGATTGCTGTTGCTTTTCCTGTTTATGCTTAAGGCCAGACTAGAAACACAGGGATTTTACAAAGGATCATAGCCCGAGGCATCGCTGCCTGTGGCCAGGCATGTCTGGATCAGAGAGAGTGGAGGGGGAGGATTCGTGACTGCGTCAAGCCCACAGTGCTCACTGTGTAAACACCTGTCCCAGCATGTGATTTACCTTTGGGGTGCCAACTTTTGGGGATTTACCCCTTTGGTTACAGCATCTTGGTCCCCCAGACACTGCTGTCATGCACCTACCCAGGCCACCCTCACCCAGCTCCTCTGAGGGGCATCTCCAGCCCAGTGAAGGCCATCCCAGGGGACAGGTGCCCTTTGCTTTGCCCATCCCCTCCTTTGCCCATCTCCTCCTCCTCCTCCAAATTTCAGCCTCAGCTCAGGCTGAGTAGGCCAATTCCTGGTACACAGAATCTGCTGCTTCCACCGCTCCCAGGCCCTCTGAGCAATAATAATCATAATTTTACCCTCTCACTTCACCCCAGGAGCATCCCCTGCTCTGCACAGGTCATTCAGGGAACCCACACCAGCTCGGCCCACCTGTGTCACAGCAGTCCAGGGGCTCCATCTCCTGAGCTAAGTGTGTCTTCAGCAATGCAATGACTTTCTGCACTGAATTAACCCTGGCCTGGCTATTTGGACCTCACAAAATCCTGCCTGCTTTATGCTCCCACCTGATTCCAACTTGTTTATGAGAAGGAGATGCTGAGCACAGAGGAAAGCCAGCTCAGATATCAAACGCTGGATGTGGGCAGCCCAGTTTTCATCACTACAATTTGATGGGAATGCTGTCTCTAACACTTTTCCTCCTGGGTGTGAAATAAGCCTGATCTGGCCTGTTGCAGTGTCCATGGGTTGTGCCTTTGCCCACACCACGGGAAGATGCTGCTGAGGAAGGGCCCATCTGGCTGCAATTTCACTTTCGAAGGCTTTACATAAACACTGCTATAAAAAGCAATGTCATGCAGATAAAGGAGCTAATGGCTTCATGTGGGGCCTGGGCAGTGTCCCTGCAGGCACAGGCTCAGCCATGCAGGACAGAGCACAGAACTGCATCTCCGTGCTGAGAACACAACTTGCAAGAAGAGGAGGTTTGGCCCTTTCCTGCTGCTGTATGTTGGTTTGCTTTTTAGACAGTTACCCAAGAAATACTACAATGCAGGTTTGACCATGAATTTTGTGTTATTTAATGAGATTGCTCCTCAAACCTCCTTCTTGTCTATCTCAGGTAGCTGACCACAGCTTTGGGAATGGCTGAAGCCTCCTGAGAGCCCTGTGGTGTCTTGCAGGACACTGGAAGTGACATGGTTTGGGCTGAATGACTGTCTGGTTTCTATTCCCTTGGGAGGGATTTGGCAAGCCCTGCATGCAGTGAGAGCTCCAGAGGCTGCTCCCAGCAGTGAGAGCTCCAGAGCCCAATCCCAGCAGTGAGTGAGCTCCAGAGGCTGTTCCCAGCTTTGGGAGAGCTCCAGAGCCCATTCCGTGCAATGGGAGAGCTCCAGAATCCAATCCCAGCAATAGGAGAGCTCCAGAGCCCATTCCCAGCAGTGACTGAGCTCCAGGGGCTGCTCCCAGCACTGAGAGCTCCAGAGCCCATTCCCAGCAGTGAGTGAGCTCCAGGGGCTGCTCCCAGCACTGAGAGCTCCAGAGACCATTCCCAGCAGCAGGGCCAGGCAGAGGAGCTGTGTCCCAGGGGGCTCTGCTGAGGGGCACAGCTGCCACTCGGTGTCAGTTCTGATCTGTGTCACACACATCACTCAGAGCAGCAGAGCTTCCACTGGGACACTGCACTCTTCTAACTCGGCAGGGCCGTTGTGTAAGAGGCTCTAAAATCTGTGTTTTGAGCTGCATGGAGTTTTCCAGAAGGAAAAGCACCAAGGCAGGTTTGTAGAGCTCCCCCATGAGATGGTGTCCTGCTCCCCAGGGCTGTCCTTGCCTGCCCTTGCTGCTCTCCTGCTCCCTGGGCCAAGCCAGCCGAGGGCTGCAGCACTTGTCACAAACTGATTAAACATCACTTTGTCCCTATAAAGGGACATAATCATCATCATCTGCATTTTACAGATGGAGGAAGCAATGCACAGAAGCAACTTGTCCAATGTCATTTAGGGCAGAGAAAGCAGATCTGGAAGCCCAGCCCAGCTCCTGAGCCACTCATCAGTCCCAGCCAGTTCCTGACCATCCACATACCACAGTGACTCACCCAGCAAACTCATTCTTCTCCTGTGAATGGGGAGCATCACAGCTCTACAGGGGATTATTTTTGTGTCTTTGCTGCGGATTCAGAATGTAGCCAGGACCTCGAGGTGGTCAAGGGCTGCCCCACTTGAGCAGGATACTCAGGAGGAGAGCTCTCTGCACTGCCTGCACTGCTGCCTGTGCTGCAGAAAGCAGGCATTCTTTTTGTCCTTAGCTTCCAGAGGCCTTCTCTGGGAATCAGATATTCATAAAAACACCAGCTTTCCTCACCTCCATAACTGGGCCCTTGGGATCACAGGATGTGCTGGAGGCAAGATACCTAATTAGGAAACTGAGCAACCTCTGTCCGCGAGTGGCGGTTTCAGACGCGGCGCCGCTTTGGCGGCTGCGGGAGCAAAGCTGCTGCTGCAACAGGTTCCCTGGGGCTTAATGGGCTTCTGGAAGTGGCCGTGGAAGGAGAAGCACAGCTGCTGTGTGGCAGAGGGAGCTCCGTGTCCCAGGAGATTTTAGAAAATAAGTTGCTCTTATAGAAAATGAAAAATGAAACTGTCCAGTGCACACCTGCTCCCGCAGTCGGGATACCTCCTCTGGGCTGGGCTGTGTCTGGGACGTGCCTGGGGTCCCCAGGCTGCATTGGTGCTGTGCCCTTGCCACTGTTTGTCCTCGGGGGTGAGAGCAGCTCATGCTGCCAGCCCAGGACAGCCAGCGTGCCCTGGGCCCAGAGGAAGCCTCTGCCCTCTCCACTAGCCCAGCCTGGGTCTCACTGTGGGAGCCACAGAGCCCATTTCTGGGCTGGGAGAACAGCCCTTTTCAGGAATTTCAAATTAATATTTGGAAGAGCCAGACACAGGGATATTCTTCTGACAGCCTGTGTGACAAGGAGCCAGGCAGGGTCAGGAGCTTGCTGTGGATATTCCAGGCCAGTGAGAAATGGCAACTGCCCCACCCCAGAAAGCCAGCCCAGGGACAGCTCCAGGGACAGCCTGGGCACAGCCGGGCACAGCCAACCCTCAGCAGCCACCCACGGGCTCACTCACGTGGTCGATGAGCTCCTTGATCATGCCATTCCACTGCCCCTTCTCATCCTGTGCCCCGTATTTGCCGTCCTCCACCAGGCGGATCTCGTAGGAGAAGCCCAGGATGATGGCCAGCTCCTTCAGCAGGTCGATGCAGTAGCCCTCGAAGCGGTCGTTCCCGAACAGGGCGGTGTCAGACTTACGGAACATGACAAAGGGCTCCTCCTGCGCAGGGAAAGCAAAAAGTCCCCGTTCAGGGTCAGCTGGAGGCAAGGCCACCTCTGCAGGTCAGCCCGAGCCGCCAGGCACCGGCTCTCCAGGCAGGGCTGGCACTGTGACATGTTGGGAATAAATTAACTTTGCACAGCACATCAGCTAATTAGCAACCTTGTTTACCCCACAAAATTTAATTTTGTCTCTTCTGAGCAGCCAACTGTTTTCCATTTGGTAGGATTTCAGGGAGAAAAATAACCATTTCATGCTCTGAAAATGAAGTGTTAGAAACAGTAAAAGAGGGGGAGGACAAACTCAGCCCCGAGCCTTGCAGCCGGTACCTGCCATTCACCACAGCCAGCAGGAGGCTGGAGGGTGAAATTCAGGATGAGGGAGCTGTGCATGGCTGGGGCCACCCCTAAACCTCCCCACTCAGCCCACTGGTGCTCCTCTGTGCTGGCACTACCTGATGGGCACTGCCCTGCTACTGCCCAGGGAAACTCTGTGCTGTGTGCTGCACTTGTGGCTGCCTGGGAGAGCTGGGGGTGTGTGACCCATAGCAGAGCTGAGTTCCAGCACAGGGGACAGGAGCTAAAGCAGTGACCTGTGGATCCCTCCCCTCGAGCAGGGGCTGGCAGGTGGAGTCACACAGAGAAGTCCAGCATCCTTTGGTGCCTCTCAGGCTTGGGCAGCCACCGAGGACGAGGAACACTGGGGAGCCTGAGGGAAAAACGTGTGGAGGACAGATGGAAATGTGAAAAGGTGGTGGGAAGAGCTGGAAGGCAAGAGGAGGGTGAGGTACCTCCAGCGAGTCCCTGGCTCAAATTGGGGGTGTCTGTAGGGCTCCTGTCCTTGCTGTGGGGTGGCCAGCGAGGGAGGGTGAGGGAAGGCGATGCTTTGTGCTGGCAAACGCCCTCTGTGGTTTTGCTCAGGCACAGGGGGGCTTGGAGAGGTGGGAGGGCAGGTCTGGAGCCCTCATTAGAGCCCTGTCACAGTGCCTGGTTTGGTGGGGCATGGGTGCCCTCCCAAACCTAGGGGTGCTCTGAGGAGGGGGCTCAGGTGGGGCTGCGGAGGCTGCTGGTGCTTGTCTGTGCCACCTGCCAGCCCCCAGCTCTGCCCTGGGGCTCTGTGCTCCCACAGAGGGGCAGGGGTGCTCCTTCGGCCCAGCAGCAGGGTCAGGAGGGGACGTGGCAGCACACCAAGCCCCATTTGCAGAGTTCTAAAGCCCAGCTGATCACATCACGCCCGTGGAGTTTGGCTTGGCGCGCTCAGCTCGGCTCAATCCTGCGCTCCCCCGCCGCCCCCTCGGCTTTCTGCTCTGGAATTAGTGCTTTGTTTGTGAATCAGCTGAATCTATGGGTCTTGATATAAATACGCCGGCTCCAGAGCAGCCATAAAGCACTATTAATTTTGGGAAGCGCTGTAGGGATTACATACATATTTAACAGCCGAAGCACTGAACATTAGGACGCCACTCGCTTCAGTAATGTATCTCCAGGTCTCAAACATTTCCTAGGGGGTAATTCTGAACTCTGTGAACCACTTATTCACGGACTATTTCACAATTTATTACTGAAAATAGCCAGACATCCAATTCACAAGCTCTCTCAGTTTGCTAATCGATTTCTCAGTGAAGGTGCCCTCAATTTCATAACTTCACAGTTCCCATATTGCTTGGGGAGAGCGGCACTGGCTGCTGGGGTAATATTTCTCTTCCAACAAGTCACTGCAATATGAGCAAAAGGGGAAAAAATAGCCTTTCATGCTTTTTCTTTTAAAGGCTCCTCCTATGGCTCTTCTCTCATCGTTTACAGCAGTGCAGAACTACAAAGGGGTGTTACAAATGCAAATAACATCTAGGGTTGCATTTTATGTTTCAGACTCCAGCATATGCAGTGCAATTACTGCAGAACTCAGGTCTGAGCACCTTCCCTCCTCCCCTGGGCACAGGGATCCAGGACAGCCCTGGTTCCAAGGTGGAAACCCCGTGGCACGTGTGCAGGCCCATGGAGTGGCACAATTAATGGGAACTGATATCACCCTGTGCCTTATGTAATTCATACGTGCTCGCGGAGCATGAGATGGAAATGTTGCCTGAAAAAAAGCCTGTCAAAGGCAGATGGCTGACAGTCCCCTCCTGGCTCCATCATTTTGCATTATGCCATGGCCTTTGAGGTATGGTGGGTACCATGGCCTGGACCCAGACAATTCCACAGCCATGGAAATGTTTCATGGGAAAATGTCATGTGGTGGATGGGAAGTTCGTTAGGAGGAGTGGCTGATTTGCAAGGAAAGCTGCTGCAGCATCTGTCTTTGGCTTATGTTCTGCTTCCACCCTGCTAACCCCTTGCTGAGGGATACAAGACCTTCAGTTCCAGCCCCTCTGCTGCCCTAGACCAAGTGTCCCCTTTCTCTGTTCCCCTCTGAGCACCTTGGTCCCGTTCCTTTTGTGATACAAACCCACACTATACCAAGTCCCATCCTTTTGGGAAGGGAAGGACATCACAAGGGTTCCCACTGCTCCAGACTGGGGAATGCATCCCCAGCTGAGTCTGCTCCATCTGCACCTTTACCTTCCCTGAAAACACAGAACACAAAAGGGCCAGAAACATTCCCTAGTCAAACCCATAACTCAGTTTTGGGAAGGTTGGCCAAGGGCTGATGTGTTTTGTTGCTTCCTGGTGCCATGCCATGAGGCTGTGCTGTGTAACAGCCATGCAATGCCACCAGATCCATTAACTAGCCAATAAAACCTCACTGAGATCCCACACCTGCTGTCATATCCAAGAGTGAGCAGGAGAACAAAATGCAGCATGACACTTGGGAGCAGAGCTGGATAACAGCTCCAGTCCTCCCCACCTCAGCAGTGTGTGCTCAGGAGGGGGACAGACAGACAGTGTCACAGCCCAGCCAGGGGCTCTGGCTGCTCTGGGTATTCTCTTCAGTACCAAGAACACTCCTGCCTGAGGTGGGCAGTGCTGGCCAGCTGAGTGCCCACTGCTGTGCCCCTGCCTGCTGGGCAGCGGGTGCACGGTGTCATGGGGCTGTCCTGGGGTTCAGCACAGTGACACAGGGCTGTCCTGGGGCTCAGCACAGAGCCAAAGACCCTTTTGCCCTCTATCTCAAGCCATGGAAAAAGTTAACAAATTTATGTGAGGAGTTACAAACCAGGGAAAGCAGAATAAAATGAGTAGCTTATCACTGAGTAGAAAAATAGAATGTTAAGATTTATATGATAAGGGTACAGGGGGGTCAAGAAGTGTACAGGGGGGGTCAAGAAGTGTACAGGGGGGTCCTCCAGATGGAGGAATCTGGGCATGTACTGCCCTCCTTCCTTCTTCTTCGTGGCCTCCATCTTCTTGGTGATGGTGGCACTTTGGGATTGGTTTGGAGTAGAAACTGACTAACATAGGTGATGGGTATTGGGAATTAACTGTAAATAATGTCTGTGTAGTTTATAGTATAAAAAGACAACACAGCCCTGAGGGTGGGCAGTGTGCCTTGAGCTGAGCTGCTGAGAGCATCTGGGCTGGGCAGGGAGAACATGTTATGGATAAGAGAAAATAAAAAACCTTGAGAACCAAAGCCAAGCAGCTCTGACTCTTTCTTGGATCACCTGGCTGTGAAAAAGGACTCTTGGGAACATCCCAGGCAGGGGAATCCCCAGAATCCGCACTGGGTGCTGGGAGCTTTCAGACATTGGATATCCCTGGGGTATCCCTGGGGTTCGTGGGGAAGGACAATGACAGGCTGGCAGTCCCCTACCAGCACCGTGGTGACAATCAGAGATCTGTTGCTCAGCGAGTCCGTGACGTTGGGCCCTCGTCCTTTGGAGATTTCTGTGATGTTCAAACCATCAGAAGGGCTCCATGCTCCAACCTGAAAGGAAGCAAAGCAACACAGTGAACCCCCACTTCCAGTTCCTCAATCCCTACCTGCATTCCTTAATCCCTACCTTGCATTCCTCACTTGCTCCCAGCCTGCCCTGGAAAATGAATTTCCTTCTCTTGTCTGCAGCAAAACTGGAATTACCACGAATTAACCCTTCAGCTGCTGGTCAGTCCTGTGGCATGTTCCACAGTCCCTGTGCTGCTGCAGTGGATGAAGACTGTGGGGACTGGAATTCAGGGGCTGAATAAATGAACAATTTGCAAAGGCACCGCATAGAGCAACAATCAAACCACACTAAAGAGTCGAATCTGGGCAAGGATAAAGCACAACAAAAGAAAAATGACCACAAATCTGAGTCCATTTTCTTTCTTTTCCATTTCCCCGCCAATTTGCTTTGGTGGGGAGGATTAAAAATGGCTCGACCAGCTCTGCAGACCCCTGATAGGGACAATTCCTGCTCTCCATGCCATGGCAAATCAGCTGGAGGTTTCTAACACATCTCTTGGCAGGGCCCTGGGCCCCACTTTGGGAAATCCCTGCAATGGAGGGGTCTCAGTCCTGGCTGCAAACCTGGAGGAGGGGGTGGCACAGGCACATCAGCTCTATTTCAGGTGCTCTGTTTTATCAAGCTGTCAAATTTAATAAATTATTAGACTTCAATGAAGTCTATTGATCCAGAAATAGCAAAACATGTCTCTGTTTAAGGAAGTCATCTGGGCGAGGCTAAGCCTGTTAACCTGATCTCCACGGTGTAGGGGAGGCTTTGGGACAAACTTTGAAGGCAGGAGTGGCTAAAGGACTGTGACAGCGAGATAAAATGTCAGGAAAGCTGGAGGAATATGGGAGTGCTGCCAGCAAATAGAGCAGGGTGGCCACAGAGCCAGCCTGGCAGTGAGAAAAAAAACAAACCCCACCTGGAAATGGGAACAGAATGATCCATCTGTAGGGTCAAACTGCAAGGTGGGATTCGGAGAGAAGCCAAAGGCAGCCAGCTCAATCCACCAGGGAGCCAGCAGCTTCCCATCTTTTATTTATTGCTGTTTTTAAGATTCTTCAGCCTCTTCAGCAGTCCAAGGGGAGAACTTGGTTTTACTGCATCCCCAAAAAGAGACTTTGTAATGAGCAAGGCTGCCTGGCAAAAAAAATTGTCATAAATTCTAGAAGAGTTTCCATGAACTTTGTGAAAGGTTTTAAATATTTCAGGTAAAACCGAAGCGATCCCCCATCTCTGCCTTGGATCACACAACAGCTGCAATGTCAAAAATTATTATTATTGTGGATGGGAAAAAAAGCAAGTCTGAGAGGCCCCAGTTTTCTGCACTGCAGCCCAAATCACTTCTGCCTTGCTACGTTTTCTTTAAGAAAATTAAATGCGTGGCACTTAAGACTGAATTAATCAGTTTAAAATATTAAAAAAGGAAGAAAAAGGAAAAAGTGCTTTAAGAGAACTGTGTGAGTCAGATAGTCAAACTATATGTAATTAGGATTTGGTAATACTCCTGTAATCCCTGGAACATCCAGGAGGTATGAGGATCAAGGGTTCAATCCTAAAGCTCAACAAACATAAGCTGTGATACATAAAGCACAATCCGGCTGGGATTTGTTTGTAGTTTGGTGTTTTGTTAGTTCAGATTAACTATTGACAGAATTCCGGCTTCAACAGAGATTTGACATCGATACTTTAAAACCCCTCTGGAGCTGACACGAAGCTTTCAGAAAAATAATGGTGGGAACTGTGAAATCTCTGAATTATTGGAGACAAAAGTTGATGGGGTGTGCAGGGGACGCGTCGAGGTTTGGCAGCTTCCAGTGGGCTTGATGTGACAGAGAACTGCAATAACTCCAGCTGGTGCCAGCTCTGCTCAGCACACCTGAGGGGTGTTGGTTTGACAGGTGACTCTGTGGCTGTGCTTAAACATTTGGATTCATGTGGTACAAAAGGCTGGGATGTTTTCTATTATCTGCCCAACACAGCTCTCCAGCAGCGCGTCGGTGCTGCTGGACTTCAAAAAGATGTGTTGTTATTTTTGGGTTAGGCTCTGTAAACAGAATATTTTGTAAAAAAATAAGGCTACAAAGGTCAGCTGCTGCTCAGTTCTTGCAAGGTGCCAGCATCTTCCCCAGCTCTGTCCTGCCTCCTTTCTCAACCAGCGAGACTGAAGGTCACTGGGTTGATTTGAAATGTTTCCTTTATTCCATATTTGACACCAAAAGCTCCCCAGCAGGAGAGGGCTGTGGTGACCTTGAGCTGTGTTACCTGAGGCACCGAGCTGCTGCTGTGGTGGGGAAGTGTGGCTGCCATTCATTTCAAATCCGAGGAAAAACAAACGGTGAGGAAGGGGGATGTGGCACGGGAGCCTCCTGGTGCAGGATCCATCCCCTCCAAACAAGGATTGATCCACGGCTGCCCCAGCCCTGAGGCTGCCTCCCTGTGCTGAGTGATTAATTCCCTGGACAAGTCCCCTGTGCTCTCGGGCCATGCACAGGTAATTGAAATCCCTCCCTGCTGCCAGCCGGGTGTCCCGTGGGTTCAGAACCTGTCACCCTGCCCAGAGGGACAGAACCAACAGGCTCAGAACCTGTCACCCTGCCCAGAGGGACAGAGCCAGCTCCGTGCCCGGCTGCCACGGGCACCTGGTACCTGTCGGAAAGCAGACTCTGCTCTAGAAAGGGCTTTGCTGCCCTGCCAAATTCCTCCTGTACAGGTGATAGACACCTGTAGCAGAACAGGGACACAGAGCTGCTCACAGAGTAATCAGAATAATGGAATTTCTTGGAAATCACAGCTCCCTGTGCCCCAGCCACTCACTGCTCTGTTTGTCATCAGCTGATCTCACCTTGAAACCTGCATTCTAAGGGCTTTAAGGCTGTGTGTGTTGCCTTTTTAAGTTTGTTTTTTTTAAGTAATTGAAGAGTAGGAAATTAAGTCCCCAGGCACACCTGGGATCACATTTGCACATCAGCATGGTTTTACTGTGCCCAGAGGAGATCTGCACTGATTTGGAGGACCCAAGGCTACAGCCTTCATGCCCTCAACTCTCATGACACCCCCAGCCAGGCAGGCAAGGCCACACTTCTCTTTTTTCCTTACTGTTCCTTAGATAATAAACAAAATACCCAGTGCATCATCCTGTGAATTCCAGGCTGTAATAAACTGGGGCCATTCCCAGCCTTGGGCAATTTCATAGTGGGAAATGACTCCAGATGATGATCTCCAGGGCTATGGTCTCCTCAGGGAATAACTGAGGGTTTGTGAGCCAGGCCAGCAAGAGGGAGTGGGACAGACATCATTCCTGTCTGCTTAGGCAGGGAGGGGTTAATGGATGCTCAGAAAGTTTCTTTTGCTTCCACTATCCCAGGAAAGTGCCACAAGCACTTCTGCAATCTGCAATCCCACGCACTGGCTTCAGGGCGAGTGAGTCATGGTTGAGCATGGAAAAGGATCTGAGAAATCTCACAAAGTGAATATCCTTTTATATAAACCCCAGAAACCTGGAATCAATACAGCACCAACCATTTCTCTGTTGCTGAGCACCAGCATTATCCTCAGCCACATGCAGATAAAACAAACCCTGCCTACCTTTTCAAGGCCATCTTCTTTGAGACTGATGATATCCAAATCAAAATCTGTCCGTAAACCACTGGTTTTATTAAAGACAATACGTCCCGTTAATCCTTCCCATTGGGCCTGTGGAAGGGAGAAAAAGTAGCAGGGCTGTTACTCAGTATCATAAATAATCTTTTGCCCTCCACTGTATGTTCTTTTAATTAGTCCTTATGCTGGTTCTTTCTCCCTAAAGAGCCTGATTAATTAATAATCCCTCCATTGCTGCTCAGACTGCAGACGGAGCTGGAGATTTCCTTAACTCTCTTGCAGTCCTTGCTACAATTTCTGTTTGCACCTTTTGTGCTCACCAGCTGTTGCAGGACGTGATGACTCAGTAGAAAACGACTTGCATTTATCACGGCATCCTTGTGAGCTCTGTTCATCCTTGTGGTGCTGATAAACGCCGGCTGCAGGGAGCCAGCTCTGGGACAGCTCCAGCCAGGACAAATCCCTTTGTGCACCGACTTGCTGGTGCTTCCAAGGTGTGTGGAAGCTTAAATGTGGGGAATGCTTCCCTCTGTCCTTCCAGAAGGAAAGTGGAGCAGAAGAGGCCAAGAATGTGTTCATACAAGGAAGATCTGAGGTTTGGAAACAGGCACAGGAGTCTGGGGCCATATGCTGCTGGTGCCCTGCTTCAGTTTTTGGCAGCATAAGGACAGGGCAGGTGCTCACTGGGACTGGGGACATCCCATTCCCAGAGATCTTTCAGTGCTTGTCTGACTGAGGTCCTGAACAACCTGGTCTGACTGGGACCAGAAGCAGGAGCTTGGGGCAAAGATGTCTCAATTCAATTCCACAAAAAAAAAAAGCCCCGTAATTAGATTTCTTTCCCACTGTTCACTTTGCAGCACCCCTAGAATGAATATCTCTGATTTAGGAGGTGATAGAACCCCCAGTGGCAGGTGCTCTGTGCCAGCAGGGCAGGAGCTGGGGGACAGTGAGGTGCCTGATGCCTGGGGACAGTGCTGGATGTGCTGCAGCATTGTCCTGAGGAGGATGCTCCCGCAGGAATGCCAGGCTGCTGCCACAGTTTGCTGCTCAGCAATCACATCCCAGCAGTGGGGAGCTGAGCCTGGGGATGTCTCCCCTGAGCAGCCCCGTGCAGGCTGCTCACTGGGAAACGTGTTTCCTTTATGGGTGGGGGAGCTTGAAATATTCCAGTGTGATCAAGGTGGCGTAATGTATTCTCAGGGGGAATAACTGGCATTTCTCCCGGTAAATACGCTCCTCTGGCTCTCCCTCATTAATTCCTGAGGAGCAGTGACAGCCTGCTCCCAGCCTCGCCACCCTGGAGTCCTGAGGAGGCTCGTGTTTGCTCATTTGGGCGTGCAGGTGGTTTGCCTGTGGGACGCACAGCCCTCGGAGCCCCCTGGGAGCCGGGGAAAACACGGAATGTTTGACGTGCCCGGCTGGAGCAAACACAGCTGCGTGCTGAGCCCTGCAGCTCCCGCGGGGCTGCGGTGCTGATGCCTTTTTGGGCTACCTAAAAACACAGGCCAGACAACATTAAGGGAATACAAAGGGGTTATATTTTTTGAAGGGTCTTCAGGTACATTTCGGGAAGATGAAGCCCCCCCACAAGGGGCTACACCCAAAAAATGGATGATGGGTCACAGGTTTTCACACTTTTACAAGTTTGGTCCATTTGCATATTGGGGGTTCATCTTCCAATTACAGCTTCAGCTAATTAAGTCATTTACCCCAACTTTGCTCCCCCCAACTCACTTTTGTTTCCATTCTCTCAGGCCTGAGGCAGTGAGGTGTCCTTGATTGCCAGGCCTGGAGCGGAATTGTTGTGTCTGCCCAAACTAGGAAAGCAGCAGCTCACACTGAGTATGGAGTTTGGAGTTCTACACTAAAGAACTGCAAGATTACAAATAGATGGAAAATATAAAAGCTAAAACCCTGAGACATCAGTGGGAGCACCGAGGGGCTGCACAGCTCCAGCGAGTTTTCCACCAGCCGCCCCTGGGAACCTGCTCCTCTGGGGGGAATGTTTCTAGTCAACCAAAACCCACGTTTTTACCTCTTTTATGAAGTTCATGAAGCGGCCACCGAACCTCCAGGCCTTGTGGCGGTGGCACTGCAGGGAGTTCACGGTCATCTGCGGCGCGCGCTGGTAGCACACGGACACCACGTGCACCGCGTCGTACAACAGGGCAGCGTCTGTCTAAAGGGAAGGGGGACAGCGTTGGTGGCCGTGGCGACTCGTAGGAAAAGGTGGAACCTGCTCTGGGTTACCCCCGCCAGCCCCAGGGTTTCTCTCTCTCTGTGTTTCCTGATCGTAACTTGGGGTTTTGTCTAAAATCGGCGATTCTGGAAGTGTCGTTTGTCTGTTCGGGTTGTTTCTTGCACATTTCCTGCTGTGGTGTCAAAGAGGGAGGCAACGGCTTCTAAATGTAGAAGGTAGTAACAGAGTTTTCTTATTGAGTCTGTTTTGTCTGAGTGTAAAAAAAAACCTATACAAGAACATATTTTCCACACTATTTTATACATGGGAAAATAGGAAACAGAGACGTTTGTGGGGACACA
The DNA here is from genome assembly GCA_013400575.1 of Peucedramus taeniatus. Classification (NCBI taxonomy): domain Eukaryota; kingdom Metazoa; phylum Chordata; class Aves; order Passeriformes; family Fringillidae; genus Peucedramus; species Peucedramus taeniatus. The sequence goes on along the minus strand of WBNO01032474.1, from coordinate 123,213 downwards.
GTTTTCCAAAAATGACACAAGCTGTCACCAAAATCAGGACCTCATGGCTTTGTAACATATTCTAGCATTTCAGTGATCTGAACTAGGGAGAACTTTTTTCCCCCATATAATGAGATGATTTTAGATTCAATTTGAGATGCCCCATCTTACATCCAAACACTGATCAAGAGAATTGGATTTATTTTTCACTCTGATGTGGTAAGACCTCCTAGTGAAAATACATTATTTGCTGGCTTCACAGAGCCACGAAACAGATGTGAGTGTAGCAGCAGCGTAATAAACCACAATAAAACAAAATAATACAGCAAATAACTGAGCAAACATCTCACAGGACGTAGCCATGGAGAAAATCCTCCAGCCTTGGCAGCCATCCCTGTGACCTTCCCTTCCCTCAGCAACCAAGCATGAAGAGCAGGAGCCCCACCTGCATCCGTGGGCGGGTATGGACCACAGCAGGGACAGGTCTGTGAGTTTGGGGCCGGAGGAAAGGGGGGGGCAAGGATATGTCCATGCAATTTCATGGTGAATTACAGACTGTAATGCCCAGCTGAGTCCAGGGCCCCAGTGGATAGACACCTGGCAAACAGGATTCAAAGGCAGGATCCCTCTGAGAGAGCAAAGAGAGGCTGGGAGAGAGGCAATGTTTGGGAACGAGCTCTGCTGCAGGCATAGGGGGGCTCAGCCCTGGGCAGCCTGGGGAGAGGCAGGAGCCTGCAGGAGAGTGGGACAAACACACAGGAGGGATCTGAGGAGCCATTTCAAGGTGAAAGTCTGGGAGGCTTTGCCACTTTGGTTCTGGCAGATCCAAAGGAGAGGGAAGGAGGGAGCCAGTCAGCAGTTCCAGGGTCGGAGACAGCCTGGCAGGGAAGACAGATGGGTGAGCAGGTGCTGTACCTCCCGAGCAGTAACTCAGCGGAGCAGAGCTGCCATCAGACCCTAAAAGGAGTCATCAAAGCTGCAGCTCAGCCCATCTCTGGCCATTGCTTTGGCGCTTTCCCCTTCAATCTCTGCAAAGTGCCTGGCCCAGCCTGGCCGTGCGCTGTGCTCCCAGCCCTGGGAGCTGGTGTTCCTCTGCTCTTGGGGGCAGCTGGAGCCCTTTGGGACACGTCCTGGCTACCTGTCTTGTCTGGTGGCAATCTGTTGGCAGCTGGGTCCAAACAGGAGCATTTCCACAGCAGTGGAGTGTGGGTTTCACCCCAGACTTTGAGGGACAGTTGTTACAGAATGCAAGAAAGCACCTCAGGGCAGATACCTGGGATGAGTTGTTACTGGTACAAAAACCAATAAAAGTAATATTTAGGCCTTAACAACTGTTCCTGCCTTCCTTACCACCCTGCCCTACTTCCCAGACCCCTGTGCCCTGTTTGAACTGCCCGTACCATCATCACACCATCCAGAAGCCCCAGCTCTGCCTTGGGTGCCGACTGCAGCCTCTCCATGGACCACTTCTCAATGATGGAGGACACGTGTGGGTTCTCCACGTTGAGGATCCGGAAGCCAGTCAGGTTCACCCCAGAGTAGCGATATGGTTCTAGGTCTAATGCATAAAGATCCTTAAAAGAGAGAAACTGGTTTAAACATTTTGCTTAGCTTTGTTTTGTTTGAGTTTTCTGCGTCGGTTCATGTCTGTGTTTGGAGCGAGACAGCAGAGCCCACAGAAGGTGGGAGGGAGTACAGATCCCTCAGGAATTCAGAGGATTGTGCTGCCTGCTGCTGTCAGTCGCTGCTTGCAGAGGGCTGTAGGTGTTGGTGGAATTTGGGTGCCGTATGTGCAGGTTCCCCCACACGCAGCAGAAGGGAACTCCTACCAAAGAGCCAAAGAACTTGCTCTCAGCGTGAAGGAGAGTGGATTGTGGGGAGAAGAACAGAATCACTGCCTGTGACCTGAAAAAAGACACTTGTGACCCAGGGAGAGGGGACAAGGCAGAGTTTCTGTATTTAAAGCTCCCATGGGCCTCTCCACGGAGGATTTGCTGGCAGTGCTGAGGCCCACAGGGTGCTGCAGATGACAGAGTCACTCTGAATGCAAAACACCAATTTGCAGACTATCAAAGAGGAACTAAGACGCATTTCTTGACATTCTGACCAGCCCACACAGTCTGCAGATGAATGAGGGTGCCCTTTATACGATGTGAAAACCAGAGCCAGGCAGTGCTCAGCTCTGCTGGCTGCCAGCCTGCGAGCATCGCTTGGCAGGCAGTGAGGGGCACTGGGGGCACTGGGGGGCACTGGGGGAGCACTGCTGGGGTGAGCTCTTGGCTCTCCATGTGTCTGAATACCAGCTTCAGTGCTCAGGAACCAGTTGGGGTTAGACAGCATGTCAGGAGCATGTGGCAGCTGATCTGCTCCCCAAAGCCAAGCAGCTCACCCGAGGGGTGAGTGAGGGAGTGTGGTGAGAGGTAGTCAGGGGTGACTTGGTTAATGGGAACCATTTGTTGGATGAGACATATTTCATCAGCGTTTATCCTGAACAATTTCTGCAGGAGTTTCATGGCAGTGTAAATGTGGGGAGGCGGAAAGGCAACACCACAAGTCTGCAATGGAGCGTGGGGGTGAATATGCGACATTCACTGCTCTCACAAGGGCTTCTCAAAAAGAGCTTCAATATGGGATGAGATGCTGTGGCTGTGGCTGTGCTGGGGCTGTTCTCTGCTGTGTGATGGGGCTGTGCTGGTGGGACACAGCTACACTGTGGGGCCACCCAGCTGCAGCACCCATCTGCCCACAGGAGGCTGGCAAAGTCCCACATGTGCTGCCCTGAGCAAAGCAGAGCAGCAGCAGCACTTGCCAGCAACTGAGACATCATTCTCCGTGGGGGAGTGAGGGTTCTTGTGGCTGTTTTGCTCTAATAAGCTTTGGGGGTTTGATCTTTTCTGTAAGCCTGCCCCCAGCCTCTGCAAGCCCCAGGGCTCACTGCTGATGGATGCAGTGCTCAAACCTGCAGGTGCAGCAGGGACCAAATCATTAATCACCCTACAATGGCAGTCGGGACTTGGGTTTTTGGGTTGTTTTTTAACCCTGAAAAATTGCAAGTGCAAACCTGCACGTTCTGTTAAAGGGCACTGTGAAAACCAGGCCACAATGATGACTTTTAAATGACTTAAGGGAGCTAAAGGCAAATACAGTGGTTTGACCTCTGACAGGTGCTCAGGTCTCTAGCTGGGAGGGGGGACAGCAGTTCTGTGCCTGACCTGCTGGAATGGGTCTGTTTTTTCAAGATTAGTTTTTAATCAGACACTTCAGTTCATATTCCAGAAATTGTTGTGAGGAAATAATTTTTGCTTGCAAAATCTGATTCTTTCCCCCTCAGAATGTGACTGTATGTGACAAATCAGATCCCTGAGCTCCAGATCCCATGGTCTCTGTTGCCCATCTGTCAAACCACCAGCCCTGGCCACTTCTCAGATCCCACTGGTATTTTGGGTGCTGTCCCTGCCCTGCTGCTCCCCACCAACCCTTCCTTTCACCAAATTCCTATAGAAGACAACGCCCCATCAGGTCCCTCCTCAGTTCCAGTTTAAATCTCAGCTGCAGCCTGATTTATCACCTCCTGGAATCAGAGGATAATTCAGAATACCAGCTGAGTGTCAGGACACAGGGAGGTGTGGATGGAAATCATCAGATCAGTTTCTTCTGGGTTTTCTGCTCCTGCACAGCCACAAATTGAAACATCTGGTTCTATTTTCCACCTCATCTACATTCCCTTTCACTCATTATTTTCTGTACTGCAGATTAAATCTCCCCTCCACCCTTAATTTTGCTCTCAGTGTTCCTGTGATGCTCTCCCCCTTCCCAGTTTGCCCAGTTGGGCTCCTTGGTGGTGGCAGCAATGCTGAGGACTGATCCTCAGTGATCCCACACCCTCAGTGGGAGGCTGGGAAGGTGGTCCAGGAAGGGCATCCCTGTCTTCTGCTGCCTGTGGGTGAGATGCCTGCATAGCTCTGCCCTGGGATCTGGCAGGGCTTGGCTGTGGCTGCAAAGCCCCATTTTACAGACTGCTGAGACACCCCCACAAGGGTGGAGATCTGGGGTATTCCCTGCAGGGCTTTGGATGTAAAATCTGCATGTGACAGAGACCAGTGCTCATCAGAGATCCTCCTCCTGCTCCTGCTCCTGCTCCTCCTCCTCCTGTGGTGGAAAAGGCTGATGGGGCTCTTCATGCTGGAGTCAGTGAACTGTAGTCGTGCTGCCTAGCAAAATGTTGAAGCATTTCATGCCAAGTGTTGATACACTGTGCTCAGTATTGACTGGGGACCTTTTAGAAACATTCAGTATAACATAATAGACTAATTCATTAGCACCCCATGGGTCTCGTACTGGGGAAGCTGAAGCACAGGCATTGCAAGCTAGGAAAACATTGCCTTAAGGAATGACAGATTAAAATATCTTTCCCATGATATAACTGTTATTTCAGGGAAGTGGCATTAATTGTGATTGCTTATCTATTAATTTATTATAATTCCTCTTTTCCCACCTCCAGGCTGTACCTACACATGAAATGTACTCCAGGCTCAGCTGGGGCTGATTAATAGGAGGTTATCTGGGAAATGCTTAAAGCTGCCTGGAATAGATAATGGCAGCAGGGGTAATTAAAATGTCTTTTGCATTTGAAAAATAAATTTTGTAGTTTTTAAGGGTTAGTTTAGTCTGTTTCTTTCCTAAAGGCAAAAAGATAAATTGGATTTTCAAAATCACACAAAATTCAACAGTAGACTAGACAATAGTATCTTAAATGGAGACAAAAGTGACCCTGCCAGGAAAGCCAAATGCCTCCCAGAGTCAGAGAGGACTGGCCCGTGTTTAACAGAGGGGAGTTAATGTCAGGCTGAGCTCCCCTCCTACAAAATAAACCTTCAGGGCTGAAGCTTGGACCACAGCAGGGTCCCAGCTCCTGGCCCCAGAGTCCCCAACTCATCCCCAGCTCCTGCTGAATCAGGGTCCCACCAAATCCTGGGTGGGAGCTGCAGCCTTGCACTCCCCCTGTGCTCACTGTCAATGTGTGGGGGACCACACTGAAATCAAAATGACTGGGAGGGAAAATAAAACCAGAACCCACATCTGTGCACTCCAAAGAAGGGACTGTCCAAGGGCAGGGGAAGGAGGAACTGACAACTCTCAGGCAGTGCTGCAGAGCAGAGGAGTTAGAGCCAGGTCACTGGGTCTGCCCCTGACCTGCAGCCAAGTCCAGCCCTGCCTCTCCTCCTGGCAGGGTCCCAGGTCTCCCCTTTCCTTGCATTTCCCACCCCACAGCAGTGCAGAGCACATCAGGATCAGACACCCATCCCACCCTGCTGCTCCAGCTGCCCCCTCACATCCCACCCCCCATCAGTGTGTACAAGGTGTGTGCACAGCCAGATACTTTACCAGAGTGGTGAAGATGAAGTGGTAATATTCTGTCATCATCCCCATTGCCATGGCCTTAAGGAGAGTAGGGAAAAGGGGTTAGTAAAGGGATACAAGAAATAACATCAACCATGCAACATAAAACTCAGAGCTTGTAGGTAAACGTGGCAGGAGAGACCTGGAAACACCAGGTTTGGATTCAGGATTGAGGCCATGGAGCAGTTAAGCCAGGCTCTTCAGCAAGAGGCACATGCTCAAGTGCTGAGATGAGCAGAGCTGTGGTCCTCAAACAATTCTGAAACCATGGCAAAGCCACAGTGTCCAGCTCCCATGAGGGCTGGTGACATTTCTGGGTGACAGTCGGTGTCCCTGGGTGTGCCAGGGTATGGTGGCACTTCACTCATGAGTGCAGCATCCTCCAGGGCCACAGGCTCTGCTGGCACAGCTGTGGGAAAGGGGTCACCTTCTCCTTCTCCAATACCAAACCATGAGCAACCTCACAGAAACCTGTCCACATTGACCATAAATACCTTGTTCTTGTAGTCACACATCTGTGTAGTGGCTCAGAAGCCAGCTGAAAGGGTTTTGATTTCTGACACTGTGATTCTGGGGCTCTGCATCCCCACCTTCAGTCCCATCTGTGCAGTGAGTACCCGGAGCTGCTGCCTCTGTCCCTCCTTCCTGAGTCAGATCCTGACTTAGTGCCTGGCTTAGAAGTGGGTCAGTGAAGGTGTAGGCACAAGGATGGGAGTGGGAATATCCCCTGTCCCTCAGCTTTTGGGGATCATGGCCCTTTGAGGGCCCTTGGCCAGCACAGCTTGAGATTCCCTGCCAGCCCCTACACACAGGATGGCTCCTGCAGATTGCTGGGATTTGCATAACTGAGCACTGGAGAGAACAGACTGTCCTGGAAGCTCTTACAGAGGATAAGCATGGGCTGAAAGGGCCTTGGCTGGATGACCATGTCCAGGCCCTTCACAACATGGAGGGAGCACATTCCAGTGTATGAGAAAGGTCACCTTGAAGCTGGTGGCTGGTGACAGGAAGATTCCTGTGGGTTTGGCTGGGATGCTGACTGTGTGAGCATGTTTTCTGGAGAAAACACATGCAAGAGCACTTTAAAATCCCCACTGATGGGAAAGTGACTTCAAGTCCCCCCAGGAAATGTTTGCTTCCCTTGGTTTTTGCTAAAATTACTAGGGCGGAATTTACCTCCGAGGAAGGAAGTGACAGTCTGAAAAGAAGTGAGATATCAAAAAACAAGGGAAAAGGAAAGGATCTGGATTGCAAGCCTAGATATTGTGACTCTAGAGTGTGATTTCACCCCAGGTTTCCTGCCCTGGAAGTAGCTTTTAGAAAGTCTGGGGGCTGTCCCTGTGGCCATTCACCATCCTGTCCCCCAGTCCCTGGCTGGTCAGTGCATCCAGGGGGCTGCAGTGTAGCCCTTTTTCTCCTGCACACCCTGGTTCAAAGAGCTGAAGCAGGGAATGGCACCTCAGTATGGGAAGCATCAGCTAGTGATGGGGAGCCAATCTGGAGCAAATGAGATCCCAGTTCATGATCTCCAGCTGGATCATTCTGGCTGTAGCTGAGGAGCCCAGACCTGCTGTCAGAAGGAAGCTCCAGCTTCCCAGCACTGGCAGCCTGGGGCAGGAAGCATCTGGGTTTGTGGGAAATGAATAAATGATCATCCTGGTGGATAAGCCACAGGCAGTGGCCGGGATAAGAGCAGGAGCACTGTCAGAGCTGACAGGCACAGCTGTGCCCTGCAGAGCACAGAGGCTGCTCGGGACAGCCTGGGAGCAGACCTGGAGTGACAACAAGGGACCAAAACTGAGGAATGCTGGAGAATCTGGGGCAGAATGGGAAAGCCTCACAAGCAGAACTCACTCTCTGATAGGTTTCTACAATTATTTGTTTTCTAAGAGGGCAAAATAATGGATGGTTTGATGTCTGGTCACTCCAAGGGACCCAGGCTGGAGCAGTAGGTGACAGTCTCATCTGTACAGTTGTGCTGGCTCATGTAGTGTTACTCATGGATTACTATTCCATGGCATTTTCTACTACTCCAGTTTAAAAAAAAATGCCCAGATGATCAGTGCTGTGCTGTGGAAGCATGGAACCTTGAATCTCTGGGGGGCAAGGTCCCGACTGGCACAATGGTGTGTGCAATGCTCAGAGCTGCTCAGCCAGTACAGGCTGTAGGTGCTCAAAAATCTGTGTTTTCTGAAAATGTGCAATGAAATTCAATGTCAAGGAGTGGAAATTTTAGCAAGGTTCTTGTGAGAACCTTATTGCCATCCATGGGGGTGGCAGCAGGGCCAAGAGACTCCAGGGACCCTGTCCCTGCAGAGCTGACCGGTGTAGTGACTAAAATGTTACAAAAGGCACATAATAGCAATAAAATATGAATATTACTGATTCTGGCACAAACAGAATGCTGGGCCTTCCTCCCTGTTTTTTTTTTGTTTTTTTTTTAGTTCATTATTTGTTCTGTGCATTGTTCTTCTGCTGATGCAAAGGGAAGCAGACTCCCCTCCTTTAGGAGATGGCTTTGCCTAGCTCGTACTTAACTGTTTCACAAATGAAGGTGGCACCTCTGGGCATGCATTTCTTGCTACAGGTAGAAAACTGAGGAAAATATGAGGTTTCTACACCTCCTAGTCTTCAGCAGGTGTGGGTGACCTGCAGGTCATGGTGTACTGCTCCAAACCTGCCTGATGTTACACACCAGAGTGGCCAGGAATGCAGAGACCAGTCAGGCTGTGGTTTGGGTTTCTGCAACTTCCCAGACTCTGAAAATACATCAGTATTTCCCTGAGTAAAAATACACTGTCTTTTATTGCTAAACTGAAATCCATGGCTTCAGGTCCTGACAAACCCAGCCAGAAGGACTTAGAGAGACTTGTCTCCCCTAGTCCCCCCTCTCCTCCATCTTCCTCACTCTGCACCAGAGGTGATGAGCTGAGCAGATGGCACAATAAACTGTAATAAACTGCATAATAAGTGAGCAACACCAAACACAACCAGCACGGGAAAATAACTGGCAGGAGACAGTGAGCCCCTTCTATTGCTTCCCATAATAATCCCTCCCAGGCTTTCTAACTTCTCTGAGCACTTCCCTTCATTTTGCATCAAGCAGGCTGCAGGAGAAGGCTCTTGCTTTGTGCTTGCTTTCTCATCCCTTTGGGGATTTGTTTAATCTGTGTGGTGGTGTTGAGCTGGGCTGATAGGGGCAACACTTCCACCAGCTGGTTTTTAGCATCTCTTTGAGAGGATTTTCCTCTGCCTCATATTGACCCTGAAACCCAGAGGCACTCGGGAATGAGAAGGAGCTGGGGTGAGCAGCAAGAATGCCAGTGGAGAGACTTGTGGAGGAAAGGAGGGAGCCCAAATGAATGGAAAATCACTGACATCTGGCTTAAAGTCCAAGAATTGCAGACGCTGCTGGGGAAGGGACAGAGGATGCTGTCCCTCTTGGCAGGGAGAGCCAGCATGAATGGAGGGAGAAGGGGAAAGACGGAAGAGGGAAGAAGGCTGGGGCTATGAAGCTGCAGGGAGAGCCACAGAATTGTCCAGGACCAGCCTGGGCCTGGCGCTGCATTCAGCACAGCCCCTTCTCCTCTTGTAACATTTGCTTGTTCTCATCCACAGCCACTTTTTGGTACTTCCTGTTTTTCAGTGAAAACACCATTTTCTGTAGAAATCCAGCAGTGTCCTTGAAGGATGGACATGCTGGAGCTTTTAGTGTGTCTGTGGATTGTGACCCAAAGGAAAGCTGCACCCCAGGGCGAGGCCACTCTCTGCTCCTTGGCAGCCACTTTGCTTTCCTGCTGGCCCCCTGCTCACCTGCTTGAGGATCTGAGCTGCCATCAGGTGGCTGCAGTCGAAGATGATGCGGAATTCCCGGCCCCGCTTCATCTCCTTGAGCAGCGGCCGGGCGTCGTCGGTGTCCAGCGGGAGCTGGCGGATCTTCAGGCGGATGTTGTAGCGGGACGGGGCCATGATGAGCTCCTGCAGCCGTATCAGGCCTTCAGGTGTCACACAGAGACAAACCCACAGTGTTACAGGTCTGCCTTCCCCATGGGCTGGGCCACAGCAGCTCAGTGCTTCCACTGTTCTCCATGGAATGAGATCAGGACTGACATCCATCCATCCATCCATCCATCCATCCATCCATCCATCCATCCATCCATCCATCCATCCATCCATCCATCCATCCATCCATCCCTCCTTCAAATGGCCATTGCCAAATCAAAGCCAAGGTGCCACACATCAACCATTAACCCCAGAGGAGCTGTTCTAGGACAGAAAGGCTTTTCCTGGTGGTTCCCAGCCACCACTGCAGCCAGTAGAGCTGGATGGGGTCCCTGCACTGGGTAGGAAGGGGAGAATAGCAGGTTGGTCCTAACCTCAGACCTCTGGGATCACAAAAAATTTTCTTAAGCAGATGTGCCCTTGAGAAAGGACAGGATGTGATAATCAGCTACACAACAAATTAAAATCTGCATATTTACCATGCACGGCAGAAAAAAATAAAAATGAATATGCGCTTGGATTTATGAGTCACGTAGATTGTAACGGTCACTTAATCACAACTCGTAACTTCCTACTACCCTCAGAATTCATTTCTGTTTCCTGCACAAGGCAAAGAGCCATGGTGGATGCAGCTGAGCAGGAATTATTGGAATCTGATGTTGCAAGGAGAATTTCAGCAGATGCCTATTGCAAGGGCGAAGAGAGAAGCGTGTCCCTCTGCATAGAAGAAACACATTAGAATGTGCCACGAAGGGAACATACTGTGACCCACATTTGCAAAACAGGAATGTCAAACTGTGTTCTCATCAGCCCTCCCCTAAAGAAACCATTTGGTTTAGTGAAATTAGGTTGGACAGGCTATCCAATGTGGCTTTTGTTTTTTGGGGGGTCTATATCTAGAGCTGTGCAGCACTTTGCTTTGTTTAACCATCAACAGCTTTCCTTACATGAAGAACTTTGCCAGCTCGGTGTTACAGAATTATCCAGAAAACAAAAAAACTTTCCAGAACTGCTTTTGGTTTTAGCTGGGAACTGCTCCCTCCATGGCAGCTATGGACAGGGGCTTTTCTCTTGCAGAGGGGCACCACAGTGCCAAAAGAGCCAGGCTGAGATGCTCACCCCATGCTAATGAACCCCCCATGACCTGGGCACACCAATGTGCCAGCTCACAGCCCCACTTGCTGAGAGCTTTGTGAGCAAAATGCTTAGAAAGCTCCCACAGCACTGTCTAGAGCTCCTGGGAACCCATCACTGCACGGGGCCCCATTTGGCTCTCAAGAGAGTTCATTGGAAAAGTTCCCAAAGACACCGAGGACAGAAAAATCTCCAGGACTCCTTCTCTGAGCCCCTCCTTTACCCACCTGTGCTGTCATCATACACCACGGTGGCTGACCTCCATTTCAGATACTGCACCAGGTCCAGGATGGCGTGGCTCAGGGAAGCATAGTCAGGATACAGGTTGACATAGAAAGTGTCCTTGTTATCCAAAGGGTGATGCTTCCACCGGAGCTGTATGTGGGGCACTTCCAGGGCGTTGCAGATAGACTGGACAGCGTTGGTGCAGGAGCCTTGGGAAGGTCCAAATATTGCAACCACCCCCAGAGCGAGCTGGTCACAGGCTGCAGGGGGAAGGCAGGGAGGTCAGCAAAGCCTGGGAGGGGCTAAGCATGGGGCAGTCCTGGGCACAGCTCAGACACTTGGGGCACTGACCCAATATTGGGAAATTACAGCAGAGATTGGGCACAGAGAGGATGAGTTATTTCAGGTGGGTATAGACCAGTGAATAGAGGCACAGAGGAGTGCCAAGCTCCTCTGAAGGAGCCTCCTCCACAAAACCATGAAAAGGGACTGGGTAAAGGCACAGAGGAGTGCCACACTCCTCTGAGGGACCTCCTCCACAAAACCATCTGAAAAGGGACAGGGGCTCACTGGGCTGGCTGGAGCAGAGAGATCCCTCCTGCTGATGTTCCTCCAATAGCTGCCAGCTCAGGCAGCAGGTTTCTTTTCTCCCCAGCCAGAATCAAACTCCACAAGCCCTCAGGTCACCAGCTCGCAGTCTTTGCTGTGCATTCCCTCCCCTTCAGCAATTCAAGTGTGCTGCTGTTATCCAGTAATCAAAAGTGACTGTTATTAAGAGAACAGAACATCCATGCGATGGATGTGAGCACTGCCAGGGATGCAGCGACACAAACACAGGCATGGCCTCCAGACCTTTGCTCAGGATTAGAGCAAACGCTGAAAGGAGTTTTGTGAGGTTTCAGAGGCAAAAAAGGTAGTTGTTCCCCTTATATTAAAATGCCTCTGGAAGGTCAGGTCCAGCAGGAGTTCTCATCCAGATCACTGGTGAGAGCAGGACAGAACAAGCTGCTGGTCTGGAAACCAAACCTTTCTTACACTGAATAAATGGCCACAAAGCTGCTCAGAAGTTTGCTCTGCTCTTACCTTTCTTAGTTGCTTCAAAGCTGTCGTGGAAGTGTATCCTCTGGATGTCATAGGTTAGGGTTGTGTTGGGCAGCAAAGTTCTGTTCCTGTTAATGATGTTGGCGGAGAATCGGAAGGCTTGCTCCTCGGCACTCATCACCTGCGTGTTGGGGCCATCTGCGTACTCAAAGATTCCTCCTGCAAGACAAAAAAAAAATCCACCTTTGAACCACAGTTTGTTTCACAAATTCATGCAACAAGAATGAGAAAACTCTTGGAAGGTTTGCAGGTGGAGCAGGGCTTGCTTGAGGACCTGTCCTGTGCTGAAATTAAGATATGAAGATTTGGGTTTTTCTTATATCCTGGTCTGTGAGAATGTTCAGGGTGGCATCTTTGTGGGACAGTAACAGGTGGTTTAAAGTCTTGGAATATTTTTATGAGTCAGATAAGTGGTTTCACATAAAACTTTAGGACTAGACCATGGGAAGTGGACAGGCTTATTGCCCATGGTCTGTGCTCTGAGGAGTTACTGGGTACAAAACTAGCACTGCCCTCCTTTTGAAACCCTCCTGCCTCAACACCCATCTGGTCCTTGCACAGGAGACAGACAGGGAAGTGCTGCTGCTGGCTATTTTCAGTGCCATTTTCAGTCCCTTTCTCCTTTTTTATTGTTCCTCATGTTTAGTCCTCCAAGTTTTTAATTCAGACCAGCAGAGACTTCTGGATTTGCCTACCCTACAGCTCCTCTGCTCAGTAATGCACATCTCAGATGCAGCTTTCCTGTGTTCAAAAGTTGTTAATGCCATTACACCTCCCCAAGGGCAACAAGCTCATGTCACAGCATCGCTGGGTTTCTTGGCTCTGTGTCTGTGAGTCTTGTCCTCAGTTCCCACTGACAGCCACTCTAATTGGAGTGACTTGGTGCAGGCATGGGTTATGTAATGATGTGTCCTTGTCTCTGAGATGCAGGAGCCACCCTGAGCCCCTCACAGAACCACAGAAAGACACAAACCTTGCTCTATCTTATTCAAAAATAAACCAAAATAATTAATGGATGAGCAAAATAAGCTAGTACAATTGGTAACAGATGGTCTCAGGGTTCATTAGCAGAAGGAAAAACCTTCCTCTTCAATTTAAGATAGTCCTCAAATGTTTTCTTGTAGACAACAGATGTCTGCTCAGCCCTCCTGGCTTTCAGGCAATGCCATGAATCCTTCTTCAGCAGCCTGAGCACATTTTCTATAGTTTTGTGGCAGTTTGGTGTTAGCCAGGAGTTCCAGTTTGGCCAGAGCCAAGCTGACAGCTTCACTGATGGCCATGCCTTGGGTGTCCTCCCAGGAGTGTGACCAGAGCCATGGACTGGGTGAAGAACAGGAGGGATGGTTGGAGATGTTTTCAGCAAGGAAGCAGAAGGACTTGCAAAAGGCCTCTGACTTTCTGCTCCCCTTGATCTTGACAAGTCCCTTTCCTCCTCTTCCTCTGCAGTCTTTGTGCATCTGTGTCCTCAGTTGTGAAGCGAGTGTGGGAATTAATTTACATTCATAGACATAAAAAAGTTTGAGCTGTTTCCTGCATGTCTCTGTGAGAAAAAAAAACCCACTGAACTCAGTGCTAATTTTGGTAATAGGCAGAAGAATAAAGAAGAAAGAGGCTGAATGCTCATTCTGGAGTGTCATTTCAATCTCACGTGATTTTCAGCCAGTCACTCATGGGCAGGTTTTCAATCCAGAATCCTGAGCAGCATAGGCAGGAGTGCGGCAGAATTGTCCATGTGCCTCATTCTCCCTGGATTATGCCAAAACATTTGGGTTTTGACTGGTGCAAAGAAAATTATTCATCCACATCAAAGTTTGCATATGCTGGCAGCTCAATTTAAGTTTCTTAGGGCAGAAGAAAGTTCATCTACAATATTAAATCAGACACAGTAAACAAAACTAAAGTGAGTGTGAGATTCCCCCCACCTCTCTGTTCAAAGCTTCACTGTCCAGACTGTTTAGCCAAGGATTTTTTGTTTTCAAGCATTGTCCTGAAGTGATAACTGTAAATGTTACATTGATTATCCACTAGCTGGCATTAGGCTTTCTCCCAGCCCAGCACTTTCAAAGTTGCATTGGAGCATGTCTTATTATGAGAGAATACAGAAGGGCTGGGTATGTGGATTATTGGTGCTTCATCCTAAATAAATTCCCGTTCCAGACATCCAACTGGATATAATAGGCTTTTTGGCAGGAAAGAATTTTCTGTGCAGCCACCCAGCACCTTGAGCTCAGGGCCAGGTGATGAGAGAGCTGACAGGCAGCAGGGATGTGTTTCTGTGTGTTTCCCATTGCTGGGAACACCCTGGGAATACTCTGGGACATACTTGGGAATCTCCCTGAGGTGCTGAGGGCAGCCACAGCATGCCCCAGCCTGGTGTTTGCTCAGAAACTGGTGAGACTGGGAGCACCTGATGGTGCTGGGAATACTCTGGGAATACTGGGAATACTCTGGGACATTGGGAATCTCCCACAGCTTCCGAGGTGCTGAGGGCAGCCACAGCATGCCCCAGCCTGGTGTTTGCTCAGAAACTGGTGAGACTGGGAGCACCTGATGTCAGATCTGTGCACAGCACACCCCGTTGGATCCTCACATCCCTCTTGGCTGCGCGCCGCTCCTTCAGAGATGTTCACTCCCATCATTATTTAAAGAACCTAATAACTGGCTTGAAACAGCTGATTAATGCATAATCTTCATCATGATTACACAGCATAACCGGCATTAATTTGCAAAGCCAGCTAATTATGAAAATAATTGTTGCAGTTCTTCCATTTGAGCAAAATGGAGACGCTCGGCTCGTGGCGTTGAGAGCACGAGGGATGTGACATCAGCTGGCTGATGGCTGGGCTGGGGGTCCCCAGGGGTCCCCTGCAAGCCTCAGCAGGAGAGATGAAGGAGCAGGGCTGGGCAATCTGCTGCTGAGGGCTGGACAGTTGTGGGCAGCTGCAGTGCAAGTGATCCCACGTGGGCCTTGGGCAGAAACCTCACCTGGCTCCACTCTCAGAGGTGAGAGTCAATGGGTGTGAGAAGCTCACAACAAAAGTCTCCACTTTTACACATCACATATTGACAAATCCCACCCGAGAGAGTAAAACTGAAGCTCCATTAGTGTTGCTGTCCCTCTCTAAACCTCTGCCCTATTTTGGAAGCTGGTTCCCATGCCTTGGAGATCACTGGATGCTCTGTGGTGCTCGTGGCCTTTCCCACTCTTTCCTGTCTGTGCAGGTCTCAGCTTCTCATTCCTTCTTTCTTCCCCTCCCGTAGCTTGGCAGAGAGATAAAAGATGGCTGTGAAAAGGTCTGTCATGCTTTTGTGACATCCTCCTGAGGTTCATGAGAGGATTTGCTGCCTGATTTATGTGTGCTGTTCCTTGACCAGTCAATAGAGCCTGAGGACTCCCCACTGCAGCACCAGGTGCTGTTCAACACACACTGAAGTTTATCAATTCAGGTTGACTTTGTTTGCATGGGTATCTTTCCCTGGAAACCTTCTTTTTATGCCATATTTAGGGAGCCTTTGGTGCAGTGGGATCTGGGACTGGGAGTCAGCCTTGTAGGAGATGCTTCACACAAGCTGTTGATGAAGGCTTCCGACCCTTATCACTTATTTACATATTTTTTGATGAAGTAATCCATTATTATATCTGACTTCTTGGATTTTAAAATCAATCCCAGGCAGGTTAAATAATTATTCAGTTGTCTCTTACTCTTAAAGCAGACTAATTGCTCTCTGGAGAATGTCAGCCAGCGTATGGGAAAACACACTAATTACAATCAGCTTCTTGTCTGACTGTTTTGTGTTATTTTATTTGATGACCTCGACATCGCTGCTAAGGTGAGGAGTTTTCAAAATCTGAAATGAGATCCCAGAGCAATGCCTGAAACTCCCTTTGGGACTAGACCAGAGGAGCAGTAGTGGGGCCGGGCAGGCAGAAGGAGCCTGGCCTGGCACAAGGGGGAGTTTGGCTGAAAACCACAGAGGCTCTCACTCTAGGAGCAGCAGAACTTGAGCCTCTCTTCAGGGAAAAACCTGGATCCCACAGAACACCTAAAATCCCATTGATGGCAATCAGAACAGACCCAGGTCTGTCTGCATCCAGCAAAACTGCACTGCATCCTTCTGTCCCCAGGGATGGTGCTGGAACACCTTGGGAATGGCCTCAGGATGGAGCCAGAAAGAGATCTGGACAATGGGCTGGGAACCCTCCTCCACTGCTCCAGTGATCCCAGGACATGGCTGCATGGGCTCAGTGCCAGTGCAGTTATTTTTAGCTTTGTCAAGAGCTAAGTCAAGAAAGTCAAAGTATTTTAGGTTTTCATTTCTCCTTTTTTTTTTGCTTTATACCAAAACAAACAGCTTCATTCTCAGAAAGAAAATTCCAGCAGCCCTCAGCATGTGGTGTGATCTCTTATCTTCTACTCCTTATAAATCACGGAGTTATTTAGCTTTGAAGAACAACTATTTCTGATAACACTTTTCTCTCCCCCGCTGACAGTGTTGTTCACACATTTAGACAGCTCTGACAGCCTCTTTCCATGTGACATCCGGGAAGAAATACCTGGTTTGAGACAGCTCTTACCGAGGATGGAGCCGGCGGAGCTCCTCAGGGACACGGGAGCTCCTGTTCCCTCTCACAGCCCTTCCATGCCCAGAGCTGTATTTTTTGTGGGTTTTTTTCCTCTGAGTTATAAAATGTTTTTGCTGTTGCCTTCTGAGGCATGGGATTTGCCCTCTTCTGAGGACAATCACTCTGTTTTGGGGACAGTATTAGCAAATGGGTCGATGAGGACAGGTACACAGAATTTAGTGCCTTCTCCAGCAGGATGCTGCTCCACAGGTCCCTGAGGCACAGAGTGGAGAATCTATGGAGAGTCTTCCTCACAGAGCTGCCTCCCTGGGAAGGCTTGGAGAACCTGACACTGCTGCTTGGCTGACAAATCCAGCAGGGAGAATCTCACCGTGATGGCCCAGGTCCCCTGAGAGCTGCTGTTTATACAGCAGCATTATATAGAGAAATGAGATAACACTGCTGGGAAGTGAAAGGAAGTTCCCTGGAGCACGAGGTTGTGGCTGAGAACGGGGCTTCAACTCCCAGAGCCTGCCCATCCTGGGGGACTGTGGCAGTCTCAGGTGCAATAAAATAAGGATGCAGAGAGAGCAGGGAAATCCAGAAGGCAATAAACATCAGCAAAATAAAAAGGGAAAGCAATGACAGATTTATTCACGAGAAATCTCTCCTTGCACCTTCCCCCAAGGAGCTGCTACAGTGAAATGCTCCACGAGTGTGCTCCAAGGAGCTGGTCCTGTGCTCAGCCTGGCACGGAGCAAAGCCCCCAGGTCTGGTGGTGATGCCAGCTGGTCCCCAAACAGAAACAACCCCACCTTATAAACTGATGAGTGAAGAAAGCAGTGCCAGGAGCAGTGGGGCTCCCACCTTTCCAGAACCCTTGTTACTCCTGGGAAGCCCTTGCTGCCAGAGAGGTGCAGTGGATCCCTACCCCAGCCCTCCACAGGCTCCCATCCAGGCCTGTGTGTCAGAGGCAGCATCCTGGGATGTGCCCTGTGGCAGGACCACGGAGCTGCTCCACGCCAAGGCAGCCAGCACAACTTGCAAACTGATTGAAACAAACCTTCTGGGAAGGAGCTGAAAATAATTCCCGCGGTCTGTCAGTGGGTTCTAGGTTTTGACAGAGCGGCAGGATCTGAGTCCCTGTCCCCTTCAACTGCTGCTGATCATGCACTGGCCCTGTCACTTCAGCGTGGCACTGCTTAATGTGATGCAGCACAGCCATGGATCCAAAGCAATTTCAGGCTTCATCAACACGCATCACGCAAGAGAGCCCCTGTGCAGGGCTTGGCGGCTCGGGGCTGAGCTGGCCCTGCCCACGGGAGCTCCTCGCTCTGGATGCTGATTGCTAAAAACCCAGGAGCAGGATCTGCCTGCAACGCGGGGAGAGGATTAACCTCAGAGCCGGTGTGTCTGGATCGCTTACGCTCACACTCTGCCTGCATTCACTGTGTGTCTTTTTTGTGTAAATTAAAAAGGCACCAGCCTGTCCCTGAGCTGCTCCCACCCTGGCAGCTTCCCTGGCTCTCAGGTCCAAGGCTTTTCCACCTGCTTTTGCTGAGGATCCCAGTTTCATGGGGCCAATGAAGCCCATGATGTACCTGCCCACCCAGGAGCTTTCCCTGTGTCCACGATGCCCTACAGAGAAATGGAGCCAGGCAGGGGCTGAGCACGGCCCCTCTGGGCTTGGGTCTGGGTGTTCCTGAGCTCCCCAGCTCACCTGGCTGGATTTGCTGCCCAACATCCTTGGGAAGAGGCAGGACATGGAGCTTGAAACCCCTGAGAGCTCAGAGGAGAGACAGGCACAGTGGGGTGGACAATCCCCACAGTGTCCAGGAGCTCGCTGTCCCCAAACATGACCAGGAACATTTTTATTTCAGCTGCTGTGACCCTGCATCATGGAGGCAAGCCTGAGTGGGAACAGTCCTGCTGTCACCTCCCTGCCACAGCCCCCCACTGTGGTCACTCTGGGGTGTCCCTGTGACCCCACGGTGGCTGGTAGAGGAGCTGATGGACAGAGATGCATCCCCAGTGCCTCCAATTCCACCACATGGTGCAGCAGGAGGCAGAGCCAGGTACTTGCTGAGTAATGCCAAGAAAATGAATTCAACCAGAAAATCAGATACACAAAGTGCGAGTGTGTCCCACAAGGAGGGATTTCCCGCCTGCCAGGACAGAAATCCCATCACAGCAGGTTGAGCCATTCCCAGGAGACGGTGTCTCCTTCTTTTCTCATTTTTGTATTGAATATGCAAAATCCTATTTCATTTGCTCTGAATTAGGCACTTCATGTCACAGGGGGTGACATTCTTCTATGTATAAGCTGCTTAACAGATGAGCAGTCAAGTGGCAAAGCAATACATTATTAATGCTTCTGGTTAAATTAACTGATTAAAACCACTGGAGCTAAAATGTATGTATCAGCACTTTACTCGCACTAAATGAGGAATTAATGGAACATGGCAGGTTGTGTTTTTAATGAACAGTAGATAGGGAAGGTCTGGAAAGGTTTGCCACTGCTCCTGGGGATGACCTGTTGCATCCGCAGCTGGACGCCGGCGCTGCTCGTCCCCACGGGCTGGGGCACGACCAGGACACAACAGAACAGGCTCCTAGAAACAAACTTCTCCTCATTGCAAACCCTCCTCGTTTGGCCTAATTGGCAGCGTTTCCTGTGCCATGCTTTGAACAAGCTGTTCTGGTGTTGCACGTTTGACATCTGAGGAAGAGCGTTTACCGCAGCGGCAGAGCGTAACCCCGACCAAGGGAGCGGATCAAAGCGCTAATCTGAGATCAAAAGCCTTCAGTGGTGCTACAGCAGAAATAAATTAAGTTAGCAACAGATTTCTTAATGATATTTAAATTTCTAATTTGCATAACACATGATTAAAATGAAATGGGCTTTTTTTTTTTTTTTTAAGCGGGCTCAATTAATTAAAAAAAAAAGAAAGCAGCATCATAATCTCAGAGGAACAGATTCCCATCAAGATAAAGGCAAGGAGAATGCCACAAAACTTTTAATTTATCCAATATTCAGCTCACAGGAAATGCAAATCTCCCAAAGTGGCCGTGGAGTTGCTGCCTCAGAACTCCCCTAGGGGCCGATCTCCCAGTGACACCCAGTCCCATCATTGCCCTCGACACTGGCTGGGAAAGGCTCCCACGGGCTCTAAGTGGTTTATTTCTCTGCAAAAGGGAGATCTGGCAGCTTTGGGCTACTTGTGCTTGTCCTGTTCTCACTATGTTCTCACCAGGTATCTGGGCTCCCTGGGATTATTTACCAGTTCAGTTTTGTGTGTGAGCTGCCCAAAATTAAACCATGGTGTCAATTCCAGCCTCTACTCTCTGTTACCCCACTGCCAGGGAGGGGCTGCTGGACTGGACTGTGCCACCAGTTCCCCCATGCCCATCCCTCCTCCCCTCCCCAAAATCTCTCTGAAACAGCCTAAACTCAGCAGATGTGTCCTGGGAATCACTGAGGCTGGATAAATCAGGCACACTCAAATGTCACTTTTATGGCAATGCTTTGAGCTGAGAGCACATGTTACACTGAAATATATAGGGGGAAAAAAAGTCTGAAAGCCTCAAATCATTGTAGATGTGTAATAGAGGGTTGAGGTAGCATGGCTGGAAGTTTATTTTCTGTGGGGTTTTACTGCCCCGTGGAGGGGTCTGGGGTGCCCATCGGGGCACAGCTCAGGTGAGGTACAGAGCAGGGAGTGAGGCCACACTGAAATATAAATCCCACCTCGTGCCAGGACTGACCAGGATTCTAACAAAGCCTGCAGGGTGATAAAATACTCTGAATTTCACTTTACTATGTGCTGGAGAGCTGAGGGCTGGCCCCGTGTCCCCCTGCACACACTCCCCACTTTGGGGCTCCCGACCCAGCAGAGCTTCCACCAAGCAGGTGACTGACTGTTCTTCCCATTTATCCCAGTGCAAACTGGGTCTGAAGGGTTCATTTGGGAAAATTCACTGTAAACTGAATACAGGGTGCTGGAAACCAAGCACGCTTCTTTTGGGAAAAAAAATTATCTTCCCAGGTAAACTGGATTTTGCAAATCTTTGAGCTCTGCACTGGCAAAGCCCATCGGCCATACACAGGCCTGACAAGCTAAATTAAAATGCCAATAATTGCATGTGAATTAAATTCTTCTCCAATATTCATTGCTAAGATGCAGCTAATAAATGTTAATACCCACCTGGTATGTAGCATATTTTAGACATAAGAAACCTACATTAAATCCTGTTTTCCATTCACAGTGTAGCCAAACACCAACAATCAAATTGTTTCTCACTCTTGCATTGATGCTTCCAAAAATTGGGGCCTTGACTAAGACAAGGCATTGAATGGCAAATGCAGTTCTGCAAATATTATGACATATTGTTTGTCATCTGCCCTAAATATTTAACAGTTCCATTTTACAAGATTTTTTTGCCACATGCTGAGTATTTGCTCCTGATAGACGCTAAATTTGACTGATGGAATGGATTCTATTCAGGAGCTGACAGTCCCAAAACCTTGTGAGGATCTTTGCTGTTGGCATCTTCTGTTTAAAAGAAAGCAGAGAAGGGAAAAGAAAAAAACAACCCACAGTGTGCTCTTAATCCCATCTCCTCTCCTCAGAAAATCCTTTTTGTGGGAAGAGATCAAAGGTCTGTAATAGATTTCAACAGGTCTCTAGGAAGTGCAGGATGCAGAGGGAGTGTGGAGCTCTGTGGGATTGACCTGCCCCTGCTGCTGGTGCTTGGGGCAGCCAAAGGTGTAATTGGGAGATTCAGAGACTGATTTTGCCTTTTCCTCTTCCTGTTTCAATGCTTCAGTGTTGTTAAGCAGAGGGGAAAACCAGACTTTGCCAGGATGTGGCACTTGCTGGGCACAGGAGGTGAGGGCAGCACAGGGGCCCACACTGGGACCTGTGAGAATAAAAGCTTACAATTTTTTACAAATTCCTTCCCAATTTGTCTTGACTGAAATATTGTATGGTGGGAAAGGTCTGCCTGGGGAGGGCATTTTTAAAACCTACAATCTTCAATATATTTTATGAATGGTTATTTTCCCTCCCTTTGTTTTAACCCTCCCCCCACCATTTCTTAATTTTCAATTCTGAATGCCCAGGGTAATTACAGCTGAAAGATTTGCTGGCTTAAAAGCAGCACTTTATTCCAGGGAATGAAAGAAAAAGAAAAGGGAACGACAAAAGGATCTGCTCTGAAAAATGCTTTCATTATTTTCCTGTCATCTGTACTCTTGGTTTACAAACAGCCACACACAGAACAGGGGATGCGAAGGGACGTGCTGGACCTGCCCGGCAGCACGGCTCCAGAGGAATTCCACATTCCCTAAATGATCAAAACCAGCTTTTAAAAACCTGATTTAAAGATTCTGAACCACAGAGGAGCAGCTGCCCATGGAGGAGCAGCTGGCACGGGGCTGTGTTGGTGGCATGACCCGAGCACGTCGCTGCCCTGGGCTTGGGGAGGGTGGCCAGGGGTCCCTGTCACCGTGGTGGGTGCCCTGCCTGCTCCCAGCCTGCCCTGGCTGTGGGTTTATCCAGCTCCTGCCTCTCTGCCCGGGGTCAGGGCTTGGCACTTGCCCTTGCAGAGCTGGGTGTTCACAGCAGAACGGGGTCCTGGTCCCATCTGTACTGAGCTTTTCCCCTGGGAAAAGGACTTTGGGTTGTGCCATGGGAGGAAACTGCACCCAAACACCATCCAGGGCTCCAGTGCCCTGTGCTGAGCTCTGGGGAGGACAGGACCTGCTGTGGGCACCCTGCTCCAGAGAGGTGACAGGCACCAAGTGCCATGGGCACCACATCACTGCCATGGGCACCACGTCAGTGCCATCAGCAACATGTCAGTGCCATGGGCACTGTGTCAGTGCCATCAGCACCGTGTCAGTGCCATGGGCACCACGTCAGTGCCATGGGCACTATGTCAGTGCCATGGGCACCACGTCAGTGCCATGGGCACCATGTCAGTGCCATGGGCACCATGTCAGTGCCATCAGCACCGTGTCAGTGCCATGGGCACCATGTCANGTCAGTGCCATGGGCACTGTGTCAGTGCCATGGGCACCATGTCAGTGCCATCAGCACCGTGTCAGTGCCATCAGCACCGCGTCAGTGCCATGGGCACTGTGTCAGTGCCATCAGCACCGCGTCAGTGCCATGGGCACCACGTCAGTGCCATGGGCACCGTGTCAGTGCCATCAGCACCATATCAGTGCCATGGGCACTGTGTCAGTGCAATCAGCACTGCGTCAGTGCCATGGGTACCACATCACTGCCATGGGCACCATCTCAGTGCCATGGGCATCGTGTCCCTACAGAACTGGGGGCCATTGCTCCAAAGAGAGATCCTGCTGTCACAAGGATCCACTGCCAATGATCCAGCTGTCAGAGAGATCCACAGTCACAGGGATCCACTGTCACAAGGATCCATTGCCAGTGACCCCACTGCCAGAGGGATCCACTGCCAATGGTCCCACTGCCAGAGGGATCCACTGTCAGTGACTCCACTGCCAGAGGGATCCACTGCCAATGATCCCACTGCCAATGGTCCAGCTGCCACACTGGCAGAGCGGAGTGTCTCAGTAGGAACTGAACCAAGTATCTGCTAATGAAGCTGAATATTCATTATTATGACTAAACACAATGAATCACAAATTAAAATGTGTAAATTATTAGTTGGTAGATCAGACAAGGGGGAATTAGAAAAGCATTGCAATTCTAGAGGAGGTGGAAGAGGAAGGCTTTATTAAGAGATCCAAATCCAGTTAAAACTGAGTGTTAGTCACTGTGCAGTGCTTCACACAGCCGTTTGTCACTTGTCACAGAGGATGTCACTGTGCCACTGGCAGCTCAGCACTGACCTGACCCTGGAACTGCTCACACCAACCCCGGAGCCCTGATGTTTTGTGGAATTCTGAGATTTATCATCATGATCAGTGTTTATTTAACGCTGAGGACACTGTTTCCCCTGCTCCAGTGTTATGAATTACCAAGGATTATGTGTTCAGTGGCTTCCATTGATTCATGCAGAGCTAATTAATGGGATACATCAACCTATCATAAACATGAGCAATAACTCATGCCTCGTTAGCACCAGTGAGCAAACTGCTCCAGGGAGCAGGCAGGTCTCTGGAAGGGTTAATGGATCTACTGATTGAAGTGAAACGTGTTATTTTTCTGGAATCAGGGTTTTTTTCCTGCCATTTCTTACATTTTAGGTGTGTCAGTATCTCCTTTGTAATGGTGCAAACTGGGAGCTGTAAACTGGAAGTAACATAAATTCAATGGAGAAATGGTTTGAAGAAGCTTGAGAAAAAGGGATACTGGTGAGTGGGAGCTGTAAAAGGAGCTGAGCATGCAGTTGAGCTGAATTTGACTTTAATTAAAAAGCATATTGAAGGAAGAGATTTCTGACAGGAAAACTGAGGAGTGAAGGGTTCCTATTTCCCACCCTATTTATAAATCAGTGAACACGAGCTGGCATCCTCCTCTCACAAGGGCTGTACAGCAAGCAGATTGTCTGGGGGGAAAACCACATGAAGTTGGGCAAAACAATCCTCCTCCTCTTCCTCCCGTGTGTGGGATGAGCAGCCGGGAACAGCCCCGGGGGTCACTGCTCCGTGCCTGGACCATGGATTGGAACTGGAGGCAGTGTCCCTGAATTTCCTCTCCTTTACAGGCAACTGCTGCAGAACTTGAGTGATACTTTCAGTTTCAGAGTTAAGTGACAAAAACCAAGATTAATAAGTAGAGCTGTCCGTGTGAAAGCAAATGCAGAGAGGATGCTGCAGATCCCCCCCGCTGCAGCGCCGAGCCGCCGGTTCATGCAGCACTTTCTTCTTGAGGCGTGTAATATATTTAAAGGCTATTTGGAAAAGATGCTTCTAGCATCTTCTGGCCCAGCAGTAAGTGGGACTGTGCTGGGCAGCAGCACGTGAATCTGATTAGATGAAGTGTCGGGTCACTGCCACTTGTCCTCTGCAATATTCAGAATTAATCTGAAGCAAACATGTGAGTCCCAGTAAAATCCCAGCAACGGGGCTGGACAGGGGGCAGGGGCTTTCAGGTTGAATCCTCTTGCCCTTATCTGTGCTCTCCTACAGCTGCTATTGACCTCAGCTACTCTGCCAGAGTGAGGGCGTGCAGTTCCCCTGCTTTGTGGGCTTCCCTTAGCTAAAATCCACTGCTAACACCTTGGGGCTATAATGATGCCTTAGGATTTTAGCTTTTATATTTTTCAAATCCTGTACTGCATTAGGGTGTAACTCTAAACTCCATCTAGAGTGTTAGCTACTGTCTTCACATTGTGGTCAGACAAAACAATCCTTCTAGGCCTGAGATTCAAGAATAGCCTACAGCCTCAGGCCCCAAAAAGTAAAAACAAAAGTGAATTGGGGGGGGGGGGGGGGGGAGAAATCTGGGGGTATCTGACTTCATTACCTGTAATGCTGTAATTGGAGGATTAACCCCTGATATGTAAATGGACCAAGCTTGTATCTGTCTGAAAAACTCATGACCATTGTCCATCTTGGGTGTAGCCCCTGGAGGGGGCTTTGCCTGCCCTTAGTGTACCTGAAGGCCCTTCATTAAATATATCTGCTTTTATTTTTTTAACTTTATCTGGCCTCTGTTTTTAGGTAAGCCTAAAAAAGGCAGCAGTAATAATCAGGATATATAAGGCAGCACTAGGAATCAGTGGTGATGTTCCAGCTCCTGTGGTGGGCCCTGCTGCTGAAATATAGCAACAATGCCGAAAAGATCTGAAACTAAACCATGAGGTGAGATGGGGTCTATCCTTGCACCCCTCACTGCTGCCCTTGTCTTTGGGGCAGGTGAGCAGCAGCTACAGGGGTGCCCAGCCTTGGAGGTGACCTTGCCTTCCCTGGAGCAGGGAGCTCTGTGGATCTCCAGGCTTTGCTCAGGTCCCTCTCGGGCAAATACTCACAAGAAACGTGGTGTGAATTATTTCACTTCTTAAGTGCTGTTTATGGAAATGCTTCAAGGCCTGACCTAAGTCACGTCTCACCAGACAATGAGCGGGAATAACCCAGCTTAGTGCTTTGCTCAGCTTTGTAGTAGAAAGAGAATCCTCCAGCTTTATAGTGCAAAGAGAAAAAAACAGACACCAGCTAGAAGGCAAAGGGAGAAGGGATGTGACTTTTGGAGCTTGCAGGCGGTAGGATTAAGGCCCAGGAAGATGATTCTCTGCTCCAGATCAGCAGTGACCCTGGTTTAATGTGGATCCTCTCCCTCCTGGCAGGTATGAGGGAGCCAGTGCTGGCTGGAACTCCAAGTGTGATTCTTTCCCACCTTGCAGTAATAAAATGCTTCTACCCCAATAAACAGGGCTTAATTTCAGTGCATTCGAGCTCTTTGTTCAGTTTTGTGGATTTGGGAGGTTCTTCCCAAAGCATTCATGCTGAACTAACAAAATTTTATTAATGCTTTCAAATGGAGATGAAAATTATGTGTTATCTCAGAGATGTCAGGCTTGATGAAACAAAAAATCCCACAGCTTCAACCTCTGTTCCTCCTGCTTTGTTTAGCTGAGCCTTAATGCAGTAATGATCCTGCAGTCGCCTTGGAGGTGAAGACAGAAACCATGACTGGATTAGCATGTGGAACTGTTTATTCCAAGTGGGCTTCCTTTGCTCACAAGAGCTGCTCTGAACTTCATTCATTAACATGCTGCTAAAACAACTGAATGGGTTTCAGACCTGAGTTTCATCTTTCCCTTCTCCCCTCACCTAAGGAAACCCCCAACTCTTCATTTCCTCCACTAGAGTAATGCAGACACAAGGATGTCCCAGGTTAATCTCTTTGGCAGCTGCAGCTGATCCATAGAATCCACTGAAAATGTGAATATTGGAGTTGGTCAGAGAGAACCCCCCTCATTCCCCTGTCCCTCAGTGAGGGATGGCTGGCAGCACTCCCAGCTCATCCTGACAGCACAGGGGTTTGGGGGAGCTGGCTTTGGCTGCCAAGGGTGCCACAGCTCCTGTGTCACACACGTGGCTTTGGCTGCTGAGGATGTTGTGGCTCTCCTGCCCCACTCATGGCTCTGCTGGGGACGCTGTGTCCCCATGGGCTGGTGGCTCTGCTCAGAGCTGTGGGCAGTCACAGTGATGGGCCATGAGCTGAGGAAGGGCCAGAGTCATCAGTGCTCTGAGGTGCTGCTTTGTCCTTCACAGATTTTACTGTTAATAATGTTATTTTTAGCTTTCCCTCCCAGAACTCATCCAAGCAGGGATTGTTCATCTTGGTCAAGTGTATTTTGAAACATATTCTTACAGGGTATATTGCATGAATACTAGAAACTTATTTTTTCCTTGGGTGTTCTTCAAATAATCCCTGCTTTGAAATGCTGAAACAAAGATACACAAAGGTCTGGCTCTGCAGGATGAGTGCAAGTGAAAGGTCACAGAGGAACATGGGGGTTGTCTGTGGAGCTAAAGGGATAAACACAAATGCCTTTCTGAACTTTTCTCCTCCTCTTGCTGCTCACCCGCCCCCACTGGAAACACTTTTCCAGAGGAAGGGGGGAGACTTTTCTCTCTTCTGAACCTTTCTGCAAATTTTCATTTTTAAAGTGGAATCAGATAGTAATAACTGTGCCTTTTCCTGGATTAATACAGGGAATCTTCCCAATGTCAAAGCAGTATTGGAACCAATGGGGCCAATTCACTCCCTGGGTTTTCCTGTGACCTTTCAAGTCTGCACAGAGCTACACTTTGTATAAATAGACTGAAATAATAGTGAAAGATGTGGGTTGGCTCTTTAGTTTAGAAGCAAAAAAGGCTTTGCTTAGATAAACACAGCAATCGTGTGCTGAAAGGTCAGAAACTGAGCCCCGTGGGCACTGCAGGGCTTGGAATTAAAACCTGAATTGCCCCTTGGAGCCATCTCACCACACCAGAGCAGCCCTGGGCTGTGTTTTGGCTGCAGCTTGGCCAGCACCCAACATCTTGTAGGTTTAAACCTGATGCTTTTAAACTTGTGGGGAACACGGTGGAAGCTTGTACCCGGTGTTATCACAGGAAGCTGTAACAGGAGTCAGGAGCAGCCCTGTGGATCTCATTCCCAGGGAAATGCTGTGCCAGGGCATTATCATGCCTACAAACCCACTGGAACAGCCTGGTTGGGATTTGCTGTGGCTCTTGGGGGCCAGGCAGGGTCGTGCCCAGGGCAGCTCAGCTCTCCAGGTGTGCAGGGCAGTTCAGCTCTCCAGGTGTGCAGGGCAGGTATTCGAGATCTCCACGCCTACCCCACGCTGTGCTGGCAGTGTCCAAGCCAGGAGAGCCCTCTGCCAGGACACAGCTGTGTCCTACTTGTGTCCCTGCTGCCCTGCTGCCCGTGCCTATTAATGAGGAGGTATTTTAGGGCAGAGCACCAGGGAGTTGATTTAATTAGCAGGTTACAGAGTATTTGTGCTTAAATTAACTTTGGCTCCATTTTCCTTCCATTGCACAAACTCAGTTAAAACAGCAGTTACAGGTTCAGGCTCCTGACAGGATCCTGGGCAAGAGGCTGTGGCCTCACCTACCAACAACCAGAGGCTGGACTGAAGGCTGTGATGTGACATTCTCCATGGGTATATAAAAACAAACACATGCAATGGCCTTTCAGTAATTCTGTGCAGGGTTTGGGCAGAGGGACAGAGCATAAACATGGCCATAAAATCACTGTAACATCACACTGCTCAATGACAATATCTTGTCTAATTATGGAAAGCTCAGAAACATCCTCAAGAAGATATAAAATGGAAATGTAGGTCTGTGGATGGATCCAGGATGAATCCTGAGGAGAATGAGTAAAAGAAGTGGGTATTAATGAGTAGTGCAGAAACAAGGACTTGAGGAAATTCGACTATAAAAAGATGGGGAAAAGGGATTGTCTGTACAACCAGGGAACAGCTAAAACAACAGACCAAAAGGGAGACATAAAGCTGGAAATTGGGTAATAAATCTCTGCCCTCATCAGAGAAGAGACCGTTCTATTGGAAAATAAAAATAACATTCTAGAACACAACAAAGAGGAATTTATAGTCCAATTAAAAATGCACGACTGAAAAAAACCCAAACCTCAAATACTTTTCTTCCTACTTTAGGTAGAACACAGTGAGAGCACAACATATGGCGTGGGCTGATCAGAAACTGGGAGGAAAGAATAGCTTGGGTGTATAATTGACTCAGGGCTTCTCTCTGCCTTGGACGTGGTTTGCAAAATCACAGGCTGCCCCAGAGCTGCTGCCTCCCCCAGTCTTGGAAGTCATTTGCTCTCCACCAGCTGAAAGTCTGGCTCTGGTGCTCCAGCCTGAGGTGGAGAGAAGTGGAGCCCAGGGAAGGGTTTGCAGGGGATGGCTGTACTGTACCTGACAGGACTGCATGGGGATCTTGTAGGTTTAAACCTGATGCCTTTAAACTTGTGGGGGACAGGGTGGAAGCTTGTACCTGGTGTTGCCCCAGGAAGCTGTAACAGGAGTCAGGAGCAGCCCTGTGGATCTCATTCCCAGGGAAATGCTGTGCCAGAGCATTATCATGTCTACAAACCCACTGGAACAGCCTGATGACAACAGATTGTCTCATTATAGAGCCCACAAAAACATCTTTAAGCGTCATAAAAAACAGAAGTGCAGGTCTGAGGATGAGCCTCTGACTCCCAAATAACAAGGAAAAGGGGGAGGAACATCAATGTGCTGCACAGGGACCCTCTTGTCCAGTGCTGGTGGTGACAGTGGGGAGGACAGAGGGGTGTGGTAATCACATATCCTCTGAACAGAGAGAGACATAGTTCTGCCAGGATTTTCCTGGGAAGCTGTGAGAAGCTGGGAGAAAGCTCAGAGAAAGAATTAAAACAATTCTTATCTCAATCTCTGCACCTGGCAGGCAATCTCTGTTTGTCAAAGATGTTTACAAGAAGGAGTTGTCCCTTCTTGACCAAGAGGTGAGAGAAGACTCCTAAAGGCCAACCAGGTCTTAGGTCCACCATTGTTTCTATATATAAGAACTGTAGATTTCTAATAATCAAGTGCTTTTCATGTCTTCTGCTGATGGAGTCTCTGTGTCACCTTTGTCTGTCCCCGATACCCCTTCAGTGACAGAGGGGCCCCTGTAGGGCTTCAGTGGGGAGAGAATCCCCCTGTCTGTGCAGGGAGGGAGAGAGGAAAGCAAACACTGTTGTCATCACAAACGCTCCTGAAAACTCAGGGCAGCTTTTGCATGAGCAACAAAAGCCACACTGGCCACACAAACCATCTGGAGCTCCCTGTGGGGATTCAATAAACTCCTGCAAATTGCTTCAGACATTTTCCACTCTCTCCACTCATTTTATGTGCAGAGTTCAGCGAGACACTGTTTCCTATTCAAACAACACTTGTCACTTACATTTGGGTTGTTTTTCTTCTCTCTGGCAGTACTTTGCTTTTCTGGCTCCTTAGTTTCCTGTGTGCCCTCAGTGTGGAGGGGCCGTGAGCCTTGGCACAGCTTGGGGCAGGGCACAGCAGCCCCAGTGTGGGGTACAGCAGTGTGGGTGGTGCCTTTTCCCTGGTCCTAAAATTAACAGCCAGACATAGTTAAGGAATAAAGGGTTTTTTATCTTGGTATTTAATAAGGATCTTTATGGTGCAACACTTCACCAAGGTGGAACAGGCTGAAATGCACACACACAATAGATCACATATGCAATTTTATAGACCTTGGAAATTAGCATATCTAACAAAGATGCCTCAATGACAGGCTTTAAAGAATAGTGTGACATCCTCCTATTTCGAAGTATTCCTCTCTAGATGGGCCTAATCCTGGTTTACAGGATGTATTTTAGAGAGGACCTTGGCTTTTCAAGATAGCATAGGCTTTCCATCCTCCAGCTGTGAGGCCTTTAGGATGTTTGTTCTCCTGGCCTAACAGAATATCAGGACTATGTTAAGTTATCAGACTTAAAGAATTACAAATATGCATGTTATGGGCATGTTACTGAGAATTCATCAAAAGTATAGAAAAGGCAAAAAATAATCATGGCATCATGTGGTGCAGCAGTGTGGGGTCCACCAGCACCTGTGGAGTGTCACAGTGACATTAGTGGTGCTCTGGGGCTGTGGCTCAGTGCCTGCCCCTTCCCTCCTCTCCCATGGAATTGCTGTGGTTTCCCCTCCTGCCCCATCCTGCTGGGCTCCAGCCCTGCTGCAGCGCAGGCAGCCGTGCCAGCAGCACCAGCTGGTCACCACGTCCTGCCTGTCTGCTGCTTATCAGGAGTCCAGCCACAGACACTCACACTCCAGCAGTGAATTATGATATAAAAATAAGCACAGGCCTGATTGTTCCCTTTGTCTGCTTTTTGCAAACAGATGCTCCATTATTTGTCGAGCCTGTTCTCAAACTCCACCAGCACGTTTGTGGTGTGGAGAATCTTAGATTTGCAGGCACTTTGTGTCTTAATTTTAAAGTTCATTCTTTAAAATGCCCTGCAGATGCCTATTGTGTGGGGTGTGTTTGAGTGACCCTGTGCCCCAGGACAGGGCAGTCAGCAGTGACCATAGGCCAGAGCAGCTTTGCTTCCCAGCCCTATCAGAGATGTAGATCCCACCACAGCCTTGACCTGGAGAAAGCATGTGGGTATTTACCACAGGTTCATCTTAAGGAAGGAGAAACTTTGTTGTGCTGGCTCTGAGTCAGTTTTCTGCTAGACAGTGTGGAAATGGGCTGAAGGAATGGTCACTGACCCCTGGTTGTGTCATCTCATGACATCCAGAAGCCTGAACTCTTCAGGAGTTGCCCAGTGCATGTTCTCTGCTCTGCTGAATGACCAAATAGGTATTTCTGGGGCCTGCCTAGACTTAATTTGCTCAGCTGCAGGCTGTCTGTGAATATAGGAGCTCACATGATGAAGAATTATTCCCTTGTGTTGAACACATTATCCCTTATCTATCTGCACAGCATATACACGGCAAGCAGATTCATAAAAAAAAAAGTTTTACATGAGAATATTTGAAAATTTTGTGCCAACTAGGGTTGTTATGCACATGGTGGATAGAAAAGAGCCCCTGCCTGCTCATGGTGCTGCTTGTGACATTCTCAAATCTCAGCCCTGTCCCGTCTACCAATGCTGCAAGAGTGTCCTGAATAAGGGGATTTGGTGAAGCTCTGCAGTACTCAGCAATTTCAGCTCCCAGGGATTCAGAGGAGCAATTTCCCTCATGCTCCTTGCCATTTCAGGTTTCATTTCCGAAGAAACTTAAAGGAAAATTCAGCCCAAATTACTCTGTATTTGCCTCCCATCAGAGCAAAATTGTATGATAGCTTTTACTTGATTTCTGCATGAAACCCTGTGTCTATGTTGAGTTCTTTTTGGATGGATCCTGCTAAATAAGAAAGAAATGCAGGTGTTTGAAAGGGTAAAACCCAGGCTTGAATCACTCTCAGCAAGCTTGACTCACTGCAGCTCTCCAGCCAGGGAAAATGAGGGAGGAAATCTCTTTTCTGAAGTCCTTTCAGCTCCAGTGAGAACTTGTCCTGAGCTGAGTGCCCCTCTGGGTACCTGGAGCCCCTCAGCATTTGGCAGTGCTGGGAGACGCCTGTGCAGGATCCTGTGGGAATGGAAAAAGCCCAGGCAAGAAACACTGACCTAGGCCAGGCTCTCTGCTGCTGGTGCCAAATCTGTTTGTTCTGCTTCTAAAATAATAATAGAACAAATTTTCTGAGCATCTTGGTGCCAGACTTCCCTTCCCTGGGTGCTTCAAAGGAAAGAGCTCCTTTTTTCAGACCTCGCTGAGGTCACCGAGGCTGCGGCACAACAGCACTCCATGGCTTTCAAAAGCATTTTCAATTAACACAAAAATCTAATGAAAGCACGTAATCACAGGTGCTCAGCTGCCACGGGACTAATCGGAGACGCTGACTTCAAATGCCTCGTCTTCAGAAACTTGGCTAAAAAAGGCTTTTTATGCCTGTTAGTCTGAGAGTTGTGCCTTCAGCCAGGGGGATGGTATTTACTTCATTCTGACAGAAGGAAAAACCACTTTGCCTTGCCAAGGCTGAGACTGGTCCCAGCCAGCAGCAGCCCAGTGGGCAGGCTGGTGAGCAGCCCAGCCCAGAGCCACCCCTGGTCATTCCTGCCTCCAACCAGGATATCATCCCTTGGGAGGTCTGGCAGCAACCATCTCCTGGGTTCTTGCCCTTGGCCTTGTGAAAAGTGCATATTCTATGGCTCTACACAGATATTTACTATATGCATTATGTTTTCTTAATTAGTAGTACTGTATTAATATTTTGGTAAATGTAGGTTTGAGTTGAAACATAGTGTTAAAATAGAAACTGGGATAGTGGGATTTTTTTTTGCTCTAGAGAGGAATGAGGTATTCACACAGAGATAGCAGCCACAGGACCCCTAAATCTTTCAGAGAAAAAGAATTTATTGCTTCCTTATCATAAGAGATCAACTTCTTCCTGCCTTGCTCAGCCCTGGAGATGCCATCAGCATTAAGTGGAAGAAATTGACACTGACCAGAGAGAATCCTTTGTTTGAATGGAATTTATGCATAATGTATGAGATGTATGAGATGTATGAGATGTATGAGATGCAACAGGCTATTGCTTTTAAGGGTTAATCCTCTGTTAACATGTGTGCTTTCAGGGCTTGTTTTGCCCAGAAAAAGGTACCCAGACATCTGTAACTCTTTGTTTTTATTGTCTCATATTGTCCTAACCCTAATTGTCCAAATTTTTATTACTTTATTACTATTTTTATAACCATTTTATTACTATTAAACTTTTAAAATTTTAAAACCAAGTGATTGGCATTTTTTCACAGCCTGGAAGAGTTTGACTTCTACAAACCAAATTGAAGCCTTCTAAATGATGTGCAGATGTGCATGGCTCTGTGTGGCTGAGAGGGGAACTCCAGCTCTTCCAAACAGCCACAAATTGCTCAAGTTGGGCCACTTTGTTGCTTTTGATAGCCAGGAAAAAAGCCAGTGTAAATTCAATAGTGACCAGAGTTTGACAGTCATGTATTAGATTTGTGCCCTGGAAAAGCAAGTGAAAGGAACTTTTATTATTAAGTGTCCCTACAGCACAGAATATCTGAGCATGAGTTCGCTGGGCTGATTCAATTGGAAATAATGTTTTCAAAAACAAGATGCATCTGTTCTCACCTCCCCTAATGCGATTATTTAGTGCCCTACTGTTATACTGTTGCAAGAAATAAGATTCACTGCATGCTAAAAATGACACCAAAAATTGATTCAGGCAGAGGAAGTGTGTCTGGAGCACCAGTGGTGACCCGAGCAGCTGTGCCACACTAGCACACTTCATGGGAACTGCTTTTTATAGCAGCACCAGTAAGTGCTTCACAAATGTGCAGTGTTTTGTTCACAGTCCTATAAAGACGGCGCATTCTTTGGAGTTCTTGGTGCAGGAACACATGAGATGTGTTATTTCCCAGCAATGGGAATGGTTGGGGTGGGGGAAAGAATGATTAAACCACATAACGTAGAGAAGAAATAGCCCTTGAGTGCCTTTTCTGCCAGAATACAATTTCTTGTTCTGGTGTTCAAAGCCTTGGGTGGTGCTGGCACTTTCTTCCTGCTCTAAAAACCAGAGACATCACCCCTTGCTCCCAGAATTGTGTGAGCTGTCCACCTGGACTGCTCCAAGGTGATGTCATTTCTAGGGAGGGTTAAGTTAGTCATACAGTGATTTTTTTTTCCCCCTAAAATTAGACAGGAAAGCAAGAAATTCCAATCTGCACCTTCAGACCCCTGACCTGGCCATACAGACCCCTCCAGAGGCACCTCAGCAGTTTCTGTGCCTTTCCCCATCCTCCCAAGCAGCTCCTCACACTGATTTATGGCCCTCACCTGTGCCAGGCTCATCCTAACACTGAAATCCAGCACTGGATAAGAGAGGCTGTATCACCCAAATTCCAAACCTCATCAGAGAGCAAAGTCAAATTTATTTGACAACTGTTTTCCATGGAAATGTGTGCAGCAGCATTACACTACTGCTAAATGCTTCAGTAATTGACTTTCCTGTCAGCTCTGCCAAGCCTACAATAACGGGTTCATCCTGCTCTCCCCTCCTTCACATGGTTCTCTCCCAATTCCTTGAGCTTCCCAGATCTTACACATTTTAGGGGAATCAGCCCTTGCACCCAGAGCTGCTCCAGGCCATCACCCAGACCTCAGGGCAGCTGTTCGGTTTTTGGTTTTTCCTTAAAACCATAGTCTGGGCTCTCTCTCCAATACCCATGGGGAGAAATGCACTTCAGCTTCCCTCAGTGGCTCTAGTTGCCACATTTCTTTCCATGTAAAGATCAGGAAATCTGTTTGAATATTCTTATGGTTGCCTCTGCACTGGTAACAACAATTACATCATATTCCTCTAACAATCAGTTCAATAGAGTTTCATAGGGTTTCACCTATTCTCCTCTGCCTTGCTGACCATGGCTATTCTATCAGGATGTCTTTTGATTTTCTTACTAATTTTTTACTTCTCATTTATCTTTATTGTTACCAATTTGTACTTTTCCTTTTCCTCAACAATGCTTTTTCTGGTTTGTTTCTGCCTTTTAATTTCATTGCTGGCTTCCATTCAACCATGAGCCAGGGTGGGCTCCCAGCCAAAGCCCTCTTCCTCTCTGATTTGCCAAATAAAATTTATCTCCATATTCTGGTACATTCCCCAGGCTGGAGGCAGTGTCTGGGAGCTGCTGGCCAGAGCTGTGGTGCCAGTGCTGTGAGAGCAGCTGTGCAGGACCAGAAAGTTACTTAGAAAGATTCCCCAGCTTGAGGAGCTGCACCTCAGCCCCAGGAGCCTCTGTGATGTTTAAATGAGAGAATCTGGGTGCTGCACTGCGAGGAAGAGGGTTTTCAATTCCCTGTGGGCAAGGTAATTTCCTGCTGTGCCCATCCCTCACTCCAGAGTCCAAACACAACTCATGGCAGTGGAGAGATGCTCTTTGGCTGGCACAAAGAAGCAGTTGTCTCTGTTGCTCGGAATCACATTATCCAGACAGATTTGAGCAGGTGCTTCCTTTATCTAGACAGGGACTGAGCCCTGTCCATGCTCACAGGTGTCTGATCAGCCCACCTCCATGCTCTGCCTGTGCCTGGATGGAGCCCACAGAGTACATTTGCCCTGTGCCCACGGAGCAGGCAGCCCTTGATGCTTTTTTTTTGGGGGGCTACCTAAAAGCAGAGCCCGCNGAGAGGAATTGTTGTGTCTGCCTAAAATGGGAAAGCAGCAGCTCACACTGTGCATGGAGTTTAGAGTTCTACACTAAAGAATGGCAGGGTTATAAATGGATGAAAAATAGAAAAGCTAAAATCCTGAGGCATCAACATGTGGATGGGGAGGAGGCAGCTGGCAGAGCTGCTGCCAGATCCTGACTCAGGGGAGCAGGGACAGTGCATGGAGCACCCATGGGCTGGCAGCACAGTGCTCCCACCTCAGTGTTTGTCCTCCTGCCACTTGGCACGAGATGGTTTTTGCTAATGGGAATTATGGGTCCTTTCATCTGCACTGCTGCAGGAGCTGCTGCACGATCCCACCACTCTGCATGATTCCCAGTGCTCTGCACCCTGGAGGGGACACAGACCCAGCTGTGAGACTCTTCCCTGTGCTTTCTCCAATGGAGTCCTTTCTCCTGTCCCTGGTCCTGGGTTAGCCCAGGGCAGTGGAACACCTCCGAGAACCTGCAAAAGCATCTGTTGGGCTCCAATTTCTCCTCTTTCAAACCTCCTCCAGCATTTCCTGCCGTTTAGTGGGAGCTGCAGAAAGCTTTCAACAACCATGGAAAATTTAGAGTATTGGGATTTTAAAAACAGTGGTCACAGGGGTCCTGATGTACCTGGCTGAGAGAAGGCTCCATTTGCTTTGCTCTCTGCAAGCCCACTCCAGCAGTGCTGTTCTGAACAACACACCAGTTCCTGGAATCTCAGAGACAGGCTGAGATTGCAGTGTTTTTAAGACATAATGAAAAAGGTAATTTTCCAGCCTCCCTGCAATCTTCATCATTGGGGAGGTATTTTGTGCAATTTTCAGTCCTGGCTGTAATCATGCTCCCAGAGATGATAGCGTGCTGCTGTGACACTGGGGGTCCTTTGAACCCTGCCATGCTTTGGACCCCCAAGTAAATGGAAGAAAAAGGGAGTGCAGCCATTGGGGTGCCACCCCTGCTGGGGCTGCCCGTGTACAGACCCCTGTGCTGAGGGCACAGCGTGCCACCGAGGCAAAGGCTGGCACAACACCCAGATCTGAATCTCTGCCTAAGATGAGAAGTTAAAACAGAGATCCAAGGGGAATGGATCCCTCAGATGTGTTGGCACACAGACCAGACACCCCATGAAGGGGGCACTGACCTGTCTGGTGTCACAGTGTGGTCTGTTTGCTTCTCTGCTGTGCTGCTGTTCCAGGGGGAACACCCAGAGCTCTGAAATTGTGGCAATCATCATCATCATTTTGGCAGGATTAGTTGCTATGCAATGAAAGGGACATGCAGTCCTTCTGATGTCCAGCACCTTTGAACACATAATGGGGCTTGGAAAAGCTTCTTTCTTGCCAGGCACTCTGTAGCCTTGGCTTTGTCTGGGATGGATTTCCTGAAGCCGAGGGCAGAGGGGGAGCAGAACAGGATTTGTGGGGGAGATGAGGGCTGGCGTAAAAGGTGCAGCTCTGAAGGCACCTGGGTGCTGTTTTGGCCCCCACCCTGGCAGTCCCTGTGGGCAGGTGTTGGCTTGGGGAGGCACAGGAGCAGTGCTGTGGCTGCCACCTCCAGTGGCACGAGGCACCGAGCTCCCCTCACCCCACAGCTGGGTCTGGTACATCCTCAGACTCTTGTGGAACAGCATGTTCCAGAGCTGTGGGACAAGAGCTGGGAAGAGCTGTGAGGAGCAGGTTGCTAATGTCTGAATATGTAGATGTGTGGGGTATTAATAACAGAACAGCAGCTCTTTAGTCGGGAGCTCCCAGCAGAGGCTGCCTGGCATGGGCTCCATCTCCTGACGGCTCCTGATGAGGCTGCTTTTCACTCCCTGACTGCTTGTACCCACGGATGACATGCTGAGGGGTAGCACAGAGCAGCACAGGGTCTGTAATGCCCTTGCAGCAGCAGCTGATGGAGGAAAAGTGCAAAGTTGTGTTCCTGGCAGAGCAGAGCCCAGGAGCCCTGGCAGCAGCCGCGGAGCGCTCATGAAATAAAAACAGGCTCTTGTGCTACCTGCCAGGAGCCATTAGCCAGAGAGCAAATGATCTACAGAATGGTTTGTGAGGAGAGCACAGCTCGGAGAGGGGCTGCAGCAGCTCATCTGCCATCATTCACTTCATCAGGACATCTCTGTCACAGCCTCACGCCTCGTGCTTCCAGTGTGAGGGCTTGTGATAGATATTCGCAGGCAACAGGATGCAAACAGGCTGTAATGCTCAATCAGATGATGTTAAGGGTTTCAAGGAAAACAGAAATGAAAATGTCAAACCTGTTAAGCTGTGGAGTGCTTTCACCAGAACGTGGGCAGAGGGACTCCAGGAGGTTGTTTAAAAACAGGAGCCAGGGGAGATTGCTCTCACAATGGCACCATTCTGGTGCCAAAGCCCCGCTGGGGCAAGATGCACTCTGCTTTTTATAGATCCCTAAAGGAAAAAGTAAACCATGTGATGCTGAATTTATGAACCCACTCAAAAAGCAGGGGCTCCAAACTTGGCTGTCATCTCAAGTTCAGCCTTGATAGCATCTGTGTCATCGTTCTGAGAGCCTGAACAAAGAGGCAGAAGAGGGGAGGTGAGGTACAGGCTGCCACATCCAAGTCTGGGGCCTCTTAGCATTGTTTTCAGGACAGTGACACCTTGGAAAGGTGGCATCTCACACCTTTTTTGCAGCTCTTGAGTACAGATCTCCACTTCAAAACACAGAGATGTATAGGGCAGCTGCGTGTGCTGCCTCTGCATGTGGCTCAGCTCACGGGGGCTGCTCAGCTCTCTGGAGCTGCTTCTCAGCAAAAGCACAGCATGGGTGAGAAGCTGCTGAATTGCCTGAAAGCGTGGCAGGAGCAATGAATACCAGGAGAAGTCTCAGGAACTTTACATGTTAAGGTACAGTTTCTCCTCCATGAGGGCACTGAGCACTGAAGAGATCAGGAAGGGTCACTGAGCAGGATTTTGCAGTTTAAGACCTTTTCATTGCCTGTGGAACTCAGACCTTTGCTCAACTACAATATGCAGATGTGATAGTAAAGTCTTTTCTCATGTTTATTTACATGCAAGGCTTTGGCTTGTGCTATGCTGAACAGGAGAGGTGTTACTACAAATCTGTTAATGAATCCAGAGCACTGGGAAAGGGAGGATTCTCCCCTCATCTCCTGCCCCAGCAGTGCCAGTGGCTGACAGTGACCTTACAGGACCCCACAGGGTCCCCAACACTCGGGCCAGCCAGTGGTCACACCCAGCATCTCCATGGAGGTGTCACAGGAGCTCGGGAAAGTTTCCTTTAGCAGCTCTTTCAGGCCACCAGGATTCCCTAATGGTTACAGCTGCTCTGGTAACATAAAAGTGATTTGTTCCAAGCATACAGATACAGAAACATTTTGCCTACCCCATTTTTCTTCTTGCCTGAGAGGAGGCCAGGCCAATACATCATCACCAGGTCTGCAGGCAGCATCACAGCCAGAACTGATGTATGAAAATTCTCTGAATCCTCTGTCTGTGGCTCCAACCACAGGCTGAGGACTCTGAGTGTCCCTGCCCTGCCTGTTCCTGTAGCTGTCCGAGGCTGCTGCCACTCAGGACAGAGCAGAGGGCCCTCAGTCCCTGTGTGAGTAAAGAGAGATGTGCCCAGCTCCCTCTGTGCTGAACTGAGAGCTGGAATGCTGTGCTTTGGGAAGAAGGAGGGATTTGTAGTGTGCCATATGCTGTCCCTTGGTAACCACACTCCAGCCACTCTTCCTTCCATCTGCATCACAAGGCTCCCACCCTCCCTCTCCTTCCCTGTCTCTCCTTTCTCTCTCTCAGCTATTTACAGTCCCAGAAGCTCTTCACAGCCACGGCTGCCTTTTGCCTGGGTTTGTAGAGCCCCTGTGTGACAAGGTCCTTTTGCTGTCAGAGCCTCTCGCTGTCCCTGTCCCTGTGCTGGGGGTAGGGACATCTCTGTGGTGGCTCTGCCACGGAGGTCCCTGCCTTTCCCTGTGCCTCTGCTCCGTGCTCCCAGGGAGCAAACAGACAGTGAATGCACTGAGCAGGACCACAGGCACGGCAGAAATAGTCTGGTCCAACATCCAGGTGAGAGGTGACAAAACCACGAGCAGCCAGCAGTGCCTGTGAGCGAATTGTGGTCCAACAGCTTGTGGGGGCATGTGGATATTCTCAGTTCAATTGAAGAAAGAACAGAGATAACCAGATGATGCTGTTGAGTCAGGGACAGAATGAAAGACACCAGTCTTCAGGTGATCAGAAGGCAAGAAGTGTTTAATGAAAGTAGCAGTCTTTTTATAATCCGACTCACTAAGGTAAGACTTGATTGGTCTTTTTTACTTTAAAACCTCTCACACTACTGGTGCACTATGAATAACACACTCTGGAGAACCATATCTATAAACAATGGCTACAGAAAGAGAGATAATAATTTTCTTAATTCTTTACTCTAAGATTCCCAGGCTCGGCCTGAGAAAAATTCTCTCTGTTCTTTCTTCGACTGAACTGAGAATATCCACAGGGGCACAGCTTCACCCACCTGCTTCCCAGTTACCTCCTCACTGGGCTGCTCCATCCCCAGTCACCTGGAGCCCTTCCTGCCAGCAGGCACCAACAGAAAGTGTGCTTTCTGCAAAATCAGTGTTAATATTGGTGCACATGGGTGCTGAGGGTGGTTCCCTGCCACCTGCCAGCAGCAGGAGAGCCACAGTGAGCACCCAGCTGGGCACCCCACTGTAGGCGTGGGGCTTTGGGCTGGATGAAAATCCCCTCCTTGATCAGAAACCCCAAAGGGGCAGATCTCAGAGCCCTGCAAGGAAATGGAGAGGAGGCAGAGATGCGGTGGCTGTGAATCCCCCATTCCTGAGATGGGCTCTGTGCTCTGTGCTCTGGGAGAGAGAGGTGGGGAAACAAAAACTTCGGTCCCATAAAAAGTCGTAACGTTCACCTTATAAAACACACAAACTCAGTGATTTAAAGGGGGGAAAACTACTATTTGTTTCCAAATTTACAGGCAATAACACTTGATTTAGATCCCTGTCTGCCTCCTGTATAGACTGCAGTATAATTTAAAGGACAATAAAGTCTGAGGCCATAACACCATCACCACAATAAATCAGGCCAGCTACCACCCCTCAGAAGAAAAATTATTAATCTGGGTTCCAAATGATATGCCTGCATATTGCTTATTTGAGCTGTTTATGCAGCAAGCTGAGATAGCACTTTCCCTCGTTATTATTTTTTACTTTTGCAATGAAATACCATGTCCTGCTACCAAGGGGGCATTTATTACCCAGTATATATGGGGGCAGCCAAGTGTGTTGTGCAGAGCATCCAGCATCGATACAACTTCCCAGTGCCCACATTCTAGGATGTTCTCAGTGCTGAGGGCACTAACTCATCCCCAGCCAGGGTGGCACGTGGCAGTGATGTGCCCTGGGCAGGCCTGCCAGCTCTGCCATGTGTTGGGAGAAGGATGGTGCTGATGCATTTTTGGGGCTTAGCTGGAAACAGAGGCCAGAGAAAACAAAAAGAGTAGAAGCAGATATATTTATATATCTATTAATATATTAATATATGTATATATTTTAATTTATAATTTGCGTCTTTTATATAGATTTATGTTTCTATATT
Organism: Peucedramus taeniatus; assembly: GCA_013400575.1. NCBI lineage: Eukaryota > Metazoa > Chordata > Aves > Passeriformes > Fringillidae > Peucedramus > Peucedramus taeniatus. The sequence goes on along the minus strand of WBNO01032474.1, from coordinate 81,985 downwards.
TTATATAATTTTATATAATTTTATATGTTTATCAATTATATATTTATATGTTTATATATTTACATGTTTATATAATTATTTATTTAAATATTAATGAAGGGCCTTCAGGTGTATTAAGGGCAGACAAAGCCTCCCCAAAGGGCTACACCCCAGATGGACAATGGTCACGAGTTTTTCAGACAATTATAAGTTTGGTCTATTTGAATATCAGGGGTTAATCCTCCAATTACAGCTTCAGGTAATGAAGTTATATTCACCCAGTTTGCTCCCCCCAACTCACTTTTGTTTATACTTTCTGGGGCCTGAGGCTGTAGGGTGTCCTTGGATCTCAGGCCTGGAGGAATTGTTCTGTCTGCCCAAAATGTGAAGACAGTAGCTAACACTCTATTTGTAGTTTAGAGTTATGCACTAATGCAGTACAGGATTTGAAAAAAAGCTAAAATCTTCAGGCATTGGTGCCAGCCAGGGAGTCTGTCTGCAGCCAGGGACCAGAGATCCTGCTCCCAGCACAGACAGGTCCTGTTGGAATGCCCAGGATCCCCAGACCTGCTCTCCTCTCCCAGCTGTGGCACTTCTGGGAGGGCTTAGAGATCCTGGAGTGTTTGTGCTCTTTGCAGTTACAGACCCCCAAAAAGTTTGACAAAGTATGTTTACAACACCGACAGAATTCAAATTTTTAAAAAACAGATTTGAGGGGATTTTTAGTGCTACAGAGGAGGGAGGAAAATCTGTTAAATTTTGAGAGAGAATGCATGTATTTTCATGAAAAAGTACAGAGGGGAGATTGCAGGAGGCTGAACTTCCTCTTCATATCATTCCCCAGTAACTCTGAAGCAATGGACTGAAAATAGTGTTTTTTTCTAGGTTTGGGGACCATTCATACATCTTTACTGAGGCTTGATTGTGCAAGGTCCACCCTCCTCTAATATAAAAATCCTTGGAATCATATTTTCGGTTCAGGAATGATGAGTCCAGCCAGGAGCAAAGACCACCCCACTAGGGGTCTTCATCTGAATGCAAAATATTATGAGCTTGGTGTTTAAAATTAGCAGAAGTGCCAACTCTCCTGAAATTGCAGGGATTTCCTGCGAGGAGGAAGTGCTGCTGTCATAGGCAAACCCACTCACAGCTGCACTTGGGATTTTGTCTGCATTATCCAGGGATTAGCATCATTTTCATTCACGGGAATGATCTGCTTTCATCTGGTGTAAAACACGAAGATGTTAACATGGATTTTAACACACTCCTCAGGACGACTTAAAAATTTGTGTTTTTAATAAAGTGCAATTTATTTGCTAAACAAACAGCATTTTAAAAAAAATATTGCCACCTCCCACATTTTCTGCAAACCCCCTTCTGTCTGAAGCAAAAGGCTGCGAGTTACATTTGTACATCATGAAACATTCAGCACTCAAATTGTCCCCAGGAATGTCTCCATCTGCTGCTAGCTTTCTCTTCAGCTAATTATTAAATATATCTGAACAGAAATAAATAATAGATTTCCTTTAAAGAACCAGAAGTAAAATTTAATGAGCGTTTGGTGTCAGGATGTGTTTTTCCCTCTGAAGTTGCAGTCCCTTAACACATCCTGAGCCATCCTGGACTCTCACCCAGCACACCCAGACACCTTTTGGCCATGTGCTTTTGTTCCATTTGCCATCCAGCCCTTTTCTGAAGCCAATGCTTAGCTTAAAAATGCCATTTTATAGCTGTTCTCAAGCAAACTGCAAGACCTCCCGCTCCAGTTCCCCCCAGAGCCTCAGCAAACCCAGACTGGAAGAGCTCCAGTTGCCTCCACCATTTCCCTTCCTGGTGAGAGAATTTCACGTCTTCACTGGAAGCTATACCCAGGAATAAGGGATTGTTTCTGTTATAAATCATTTCACAATATTATGCCCTTCTTTTAAAATGTGATGTACAGCATTAAGTGTAATTATTTATATTGCATCACTTAATGCTGCAGGCAGGGCCAGGGCCACGGCAGCAAGGCCAAACAGCCCGAAAGTTCCTGGGCCTGTTTCCACTCCTGTTTTTTGAACTCCTGGGAAATCTTTACTGAGCACAAGGAGCCTGAAGGAGCCTCTGGTGCTGCCTTGGTGGAGCACAACAGCATTGGGTCTTTTGAGAGATGTGATTCAGAGCAAGCTCCTCTGGAGTGTTCTGGGGAAGGTGTTTTCTCTTCTTCCCTCACATCAGAAATGTAGTGAAATTATTAAGAAACGTGAAGGAATGACAGTGTTATACTACAGATACAGAAAATGTGGAAGAAAGAATGAGAAAAAATTTCTTTCCCCTCAGTGTAATTATTGGCATGCTTCTAGAAATGCTGCCTGAGAATAACTCAGTGCTGAGGCCTGTGCCTGTGGGAGCCACTGTCACCTCCACCCCACACCAGGCCTGGATGTGTCAAGCCTGTTTTGTGGGGTTCTTGCCCTGTTTGGTGACTACCTTAAAATAGAGGCCAGACAAAATAAAGGGAATAAAAAGCAGTTCTATTTATTGAAGGGCCTTCAGGTACATTTAGGGCAGACAAAGCCCCCCAGGGGCTACACCCAAAATGGACAATGGGTCACAGGTTTTCACACTTTTGTAAGTTGGGTCCATTTGCATATTGGGGTTCATCTTCCAATTACAGCTTCAGCTAATGAAGTCATTGACCCCAAGTTTGCTCCCCCCCACTCACTTTTGTTTCCATCTCTCAGGCCTGAGGCAGTGAGGTGTCCTTGATTGCCAGGCCTGGAGAGGAATTGTTGTGTCTGCCCAAACTGGGAAAGCAGCAGCTCACACTGCATGTGGAGTTTAGAGTTCTACACTAAAGAACTGCAGGGTTACAAATAGATGAAAAATAGAAAAACTAAAATCCTGAGGCATCAGGGTCACCCTGGGTACAGCACCCACTGTGCCTGTTCCTCGCTGTGGTGCTTACTGCAAACCCCCCACAGCCTCACTGTGTAGTCCAGAAAAATATGAAAAAATGTAAGAACTGAAATCCTAAAGCATCAGAGGTATCACAGGGATGACGTGTCTGCCAAGAGATCTCCATCCCAGCTCCCCAGGCCCGCTGCAGCCCGTGGGAGGCAGTGGCTGGTGACACCATCCTTACACTCCACAGTGGCACATTTTCTCTCGTCTTACTGGAAGCAAATGTGTCCCTAATAGTGCAAATTGCTGCAGAAGTGTTAATGAAACACATTGCAGCTGCAAAGTCAGAATAAATCTGTTACTATAAACCACATTTCCATTTCCTAATTTCCAGTTAGACTCAGGGACTCGAACGGGTCATGTTTGTGTATGGCTCATCAAGAGGAAGATTCTCAGTTAAAATACCAGGAGGAAGAGTTGTTTAATTGTTTAATGTGCCTTTTTTGAGGGAACACATGGAAGGGTCTGGTTGGGATGCAGCTGCCTGTCTGTATGTGGACTCCTCATCAGGGGCTTTCTTTCCCCAAAATCCTAAATATTCCTGTTCTTAAATAAGGAACCTCTCCCAGCAATTACATATTCTCACCTCTAGCAAGATTTTCTTAATCCATTATTTATATCCCATGTGTTTCATGTTTTACGGTGGTTTTAAAAATCTACAGAAGGGTGTCTTGTTGATGACAAATGTTGAAGTTAAGTACAAATCCTGTTTGCAGCTTCCCCCCTTATGCCACAGGAACTTCCCAGGGAGGAGAAATGAAAGCCACAAATGTTAAGATAAAAGATCCCTATAAATAAGGTTTGATTCATCCTTCCATTATTTCTGGAAGAAATTTACTGAACTGTACCACAGTTCTTGAGGTATCTGTGCAACTGTACCTGTCCATGAGGCTCCCAGATGAAATCCTAAACCATTTAAAATCTGTTTGTTTCTGGTAGAAACTACAGGTCAGATGGTTATGATGAAGATTTTTTGGGTTTATCACCTGGACAAAAAGCTCCTTTGATTTTAAGAAAGTCCCATATTCTTGCTCTGGAGATGAACATTAACTGTGTGGTAAAAGAGTTTGGTATCCCCCAGCAGGCAAGGTCTGTCTGTGTGTCTGATCTCCCAACACCTCCTGCCAGTGGAGGTGAAATCTTTGTCTTCTCTCATGCTGGAATATCTCATTCCTCCTCACATCTGTTTTCCCCAATTTATTCTAGATGACAGTAGGATTAACATATATAATGGCAAGTGAAAATCTGATTTAAAATGCTTTTCATAAACTTTCTGTCCAAAAAAACTCAGCTCTGTCCCTTCCAATTAGCATTTTGGTTTTCTCTGAGTTAATTGCAGAGTTGTCACTGTGATAGTCTGTGGTACAACAGGGAGGAGACTGAGGCAGCAGCCAAAGGCTGTGAATTATTCAGAATCATGCATTTCTCCAGGGGACCCAGGTGATGTCTGTTCATGCCCAAGTCCTCAGAAGACCCAGAGAAAACTTGGGAGTTAGTGCAAGCCTTTCAAGATCTCCCAGTCTGAGATGAGGTTTTGTCCATTAGCAGGTCCCTGTACCTGTGCCCTGACAGGAACAGCCCAGACACACACACATGGCACTTCATGTATATTTAAAAGCTGCTTCTCTGCATCTTTCCTCTTCCCCTGAGCCCAAACTCTGCTGGTGCTGCCCACTTCCCCTGCTCAGCTTGGTCCTGCAGCTGACCTGCTCTAGGGCTCCGCAGCTCAGCTCTGGAGGACAAAGTGTTGGTGGCCCTGGGGACACGGGACAAGAGCTGTGGTGACCCACAGGGTCAGGACCAGGGGTTGCCACCAAGCACAGAACACTGCCCAGCCCACTGACACGTACCAGTACAGAATCCCAGAGTCACTGAGGATGGGAAAGCTCTCCAAGAGCATCGAGTCCAACCTGTGACCAATCCCCACTTTGTCACCCAGCCCAGAGCACTGAGTGCCACCTCCAGTCATTTCTTGGACATCTCCAGGAATGAGGACTCCCTCACCTCCCTGGGGAGCCCCTTCCAACACTTGATCACCCTTTCCATGAAGAAATTCTTCCTGATGTCCAACCTGACTCTCCCCTGGAGCAGCTTGATGTTGTTTTGATTTTTTTTAAGTTTTATTAAGCCTTCTGATGTTCGTCTTTTTATATAGAATTTTCTTAAAATTTTTATATAAATAATTTATTGGTTTTTATTTTTTTATAGAAGATGAGCAACCTGATAGATTGTTAGGTTGCCCAGTGACATTGAGGAAGTGACACTGTAACCCTCCAATGACACTGGCATTTTAGAAAGATATATATATGAAGTTAAATGTTTTAATAAAGAGCTTTTTAGTTTACCTTGAACAGAACTACTGTCTGTGTCATTTGTGTGTCACTCCACGGTGACAGCTTCAGGTCATTTCCACTTGCCCTGTCCCTTGTCCCCTGGGAGAAGAGGCCGATCCCACCTGGCCCCACCCTCCTGCCAGGGAATTTTAGACAGCCAGAAGGTCCCCCCTGAGCCTCCTTTTCTCCAGGCTGAGCCCCCCCAGCTCCCTCAGGCGCTGCTCATCAGACTTGGAGCGAACCAGAGCATCCAAACCCTGTCACCTGGGAGGGCAGAGGAGGCAGGAGGAGCTGGCCCGAGCCAGGGACAGGAGGGAGAAGGGCAGGGAAAGGAGGGAGAAGGGCAGGGACAGGAGGGAGAAGGGCAGGGAAGGGAAGGAGAAGGGCTGGGACAGGGAGGGAGAAGGGCAGGGACAGAAGAGGACCCGTATAGGAACACGAGAGAGAAGAGCAGGGACAGGAGGGAGAAGGGCAGGGAAGGGAGGGAGAAGGGCAGGGACAGGAGGGAGAAGGGCAGGGAAGGGAAGGAGAAGGGCTGGGACAGGGAGGGAGAAGGGCAGGGACAGAAGAGGACCCGTATAGGAACACGAGAGAGAAGAGCAGGGACAGGAGGGAGAAGGGCAGGGAAGGGAGGGAGAAGGGCAGGGACAGGAGGGAGAAGGGCAGGGAAGGGAAGGAGAAGGGCTGGGACAGGGAGGGAGAAGGGCAGGGACAGAAGAGGACCCGTATAGGAACACGAGAGAGAAGAGCAGGGACAGGAGGGAGAAGGGCAGGGAAGGGAGGGAGAAGGGCAGGGACAGGAGGGAGAAGGGCAGGGAAGGGAAGGAGAAGGGCTGGGACAGGGAGGGAGAAGGGCAGGGACAGAAGAGGACCCGTATAGGAACACGAGAGAGAAGAGCAGGGACAGGAGGGAGAAGGGCAGGGAAGGGAGGGAGAAGGGCAGGGACAGGAGAGAGAAGGGTAGGGACAGGAGAGAGAAGGGCAGGGACAGGAGAGAGAAGGGCAGGGAAGGGAGAGAGAAGGGCAGGGACAAAAGAGGACCCGTGTAGGAACACGAGAGAGAAGAGCAGGGACAGGAGGGAGAAGGGCAGGGACAGGGAGGGAGAAGGGCAGGGACAGGAGGGAGAAGGGCAGGGACAGGAGAGAGAAGAGCAGGGACAGGAGGGAGAAGGGCAGGGAAGGGAGAGAGAAGGGCAGGGACAGGAGGGAGAAGGGCAGGGACAGAAGAGACCCGTATAGGAACACGAGAGAGAAGGGCAGGGACAGGAGGGAGAAGGGCAGGGAAGGAAGGGAGAAGGGCAGGGACAGGAGGAGCCGCAGCTCCAGGCACGCCTCTGCCCGTTCCGGTGGCCAGATTTGGGAGGACTCCGAGCCCCATCTTTCACGGGTCACCTGCCGGAGCCCGGCAGGGCAGTGTTCCCCATTACAGCACAAACTCCGTGTTCTGTCTTTGTTATGCTAATGTCCCAGCGCCGCACAATTTAAATAGCACTTCCAGAAAAATTAAGTATGTTCATTGACACAGTGAAATGTTTTCACCCTCCATGTAACCTTCACAGTTTCTGTACAAAATCTATCAGTCAGTAAACTATTCATCTGCGAATGCTTACCAATTATTATGCTAATGCATTACAATACATTACAGTGAATTCTTTTTAAATGCCAGGAAATGCAGCTGTCTGGCATCCTACCTCGCCTGTATTATGGAGCTATCAATAAACAGCAGAGCATTTGCAACTGGATTTTGACTGCTTTGTCAGAACTCTGAAAAAAAAAAATCTTATCATTTAATATTATGAAGAAATTCTGGAATTAAAGTGGTGTAATGTATTCCTCAGGCAGGGGACTCAAGAATGGCACATCACTGCAAAGCTGAGGCTGCTGCAGGGGTGTGCACTGAGCCAGCATGTGCAGGGACATGGGCTGTGTGGCCCATGGCAGCCCAGGCATGTGCAGCATGCTCAGATGTGCAACTGCTCCCCAAGTCTTGTCTCTTTTTGGAACTGAGTGATACTAAAACTTTGACTAGTATATGCAGACTGCAAGTGCAGATAGCAGGTTATATATGGAGTATGGCATATTAGTAGTTCACACTGAGATTTCTTCCCCAGATCGTGGAAACTGCTTCCAGGTACCAAAAGGAACTCTGTCTTTTGTTGCCTGAGAGAGGAAGTATTCAATATTAATATAAATCTGGCTGTACTCTAAATCATCCAGGGATCATATGGTAAAAATCCCAATTTATTATCTAGAATTAATATTGCTTGTTGGAAAGATGAAATTGCTTAGTCTGTGTATTTTAGATTTCATTGCATTTTTAGTGCCCTGCCTGTGCTGAGTGTGTGCAGAGCACTGAGCAGCCGAGCTTGCATTCCCAGCAGCACTCTCCGTTCCCTTCCCTGGGAACATGTGCCAATCCCCATCCAGCCCCTCACAGGGCTGTGTAGGCTCCCAGAAATGTACGTACTTGGTATTTTTAAACATTCTCAATTGCATAATTCTTTAATGAATTCATTTATTCCTCTGTAGCACGACACAGAATAGAGGAGAGAGACTGAGCATACATTAGTGCCACAGAAACCTCCTGGGCTCTGAGGAGCCCTGACCACCAGGGTTTGCATCCCTGGAGAACAGCAGCTGTCCTGTAGGACAAGCTAAGCCTGGCTGCACTCAGGGCTCTGTCAGATACAATAATCACATCCTCGAGGCACAGAAAATCTCCATTTTCTCAGAGGAAGTAATGCCTGGGGCCAGGAGATGCTGCCAGAGACTGGTGTCCCACGGAGTTGATCTTGCTGGGCTCAGACGTGGCTGCAGCCAGACCTGCCAGGCATTTCCTAGCTGGCAGGAGGTGGTGGACCCTGAGAGCAGAGCAAGAGCACTGGCACTGCCACACAACCAAATCACTCTGTAGGTAGCAGCTCCACCATTCCAGCAGCTCTGTCTCCCCTCCAGCATACCCAGCCCCGGGGATTTTTGGTGCAGGGGCAATCAGGGTGCTCCCCACTCCCCAGTCCTGGGATGCTCAGCTTTCTGCAGCTGCAAACATTGTGGATATTCTGCAGGAGTTCTTCTTGTCACCAGCCCCATGGCTCCAACCCTACCTTGCTTTTTCAGATTATGGGAAGTTGTCTCAGTGTGGAAGATGTTTGGTAGTTTTAAATCAAAAATGCAAAGTGAAAAAATGCAGCTAGAGGCATCCATCAAAACTTCTCTGGTTCCTCTATTTGTCTTTTCTCGGAAGCTAATATCCATGAATTTGGTTATTAGAGTCATAATGTTATAATTATTTCATTTAATACTCTAATTATCCCTTGTGATTAATCCTGACCATAACAGGAATGTCTGTGAGTCTGGAAGGCATGTTCCAATGGCTTCTGCATTATGAATGTTAATTTGAGTTAACAAGTATGAGAGCCAGAGGAAAAAAAACCAAAGAGCACGAGGACTCCTTGCTTACAAGCAAGTGCAGGGTTTCTCCTGCCTGTTTTTGTTGGTAACTGGGCCAGCAGCCTCAGTTTCTGCTGGCCTGGATTCCCTGGCTGTGGTGTAGCATTGGGAATTCTGTCCACAGCTGGGGCAGGGAGGCAGAGGTGGCACAGGCCTCTGACAGTCCTGTGCCCATGCCTTGTTTTGACAGCACTGCCCTGCTCATCCCCTGTGCTCTTGCTGTAAATGTCCTTGGGCAGAGCAGGAGCCCACAAGTGGCACAAATGTCCTCCTCCTGCACCTCCTTGTTCCACTGTCCCATTGCAGATGGATGTGGTGTAGAGCTTCACTTTGGCCAGTTGGTATCTCAGGGGCTGTTTCAGAGCTGTCAGATCCCATTGTTCTACCAGCTCCCATTGTGTCAAACTACAGCATCACACTCAGAGAGAACAGAAGTACCTGAAATCTTTAACCTCCTTCAGTACTGTTGGCAGCAGACCTGGTGTAGGCACAGCCAGGAATGGCAGAGCAGAAGCTTTTCCCTCATATCTGTCCCTCAGGTCCAAGGACCTCAGTGAATGAGATAAGTATTGGCTACACACACAGAGATTTCTGCACACACCTTCCTCTGCAGCTGAACTGAGCTGAGAAACTCCCTGTGGGCTGGCACCAGGTCTGGCACTTTGGGTAGCTCCTGCTGCAGTGGAAGCAGTGAGCACAGGCTTGGGCTGTGCTCAGACAAGTGTGCATTCACACCCAGCACACACATGCCCTCACAAACCTCGGGTGCCTGTCTCTAGGGCTTGCCCATCTGTGCCTTTATGCACAGGGAAAAGAAACGTATGGACAAAGGGAGTCGATGCTGCTGGCAGAGACCCTGGGGCCAGGCTCTGGGATCCTGGAGAGAGGCTTTGCCTCTCAGAGCTTTGAACAGCATCGTGCCAAAACCAGCCAGTGGTACCTCATGGGCTGAGACAGTGGCTGTAAACAAACCGCAGCTCAGGGTGCAAAATGAGGGTGTAGGAGAGGTTCTGACCTTGTCAGAAGTTGCAGGAGTTGGACAGAGCCAATTTGGCCCTTGTGATCTGTGCTTACCTGATGCCTGCATTCACCCTTGTCCCTCCTCCTGCACCTCCTCAGGGCAAAAGCAAATGCTGCACAGGGGTTTTCTTACATACACAAACGATGAGGCTGCAGGAAAGAGCCTTTCAGGTGAGGAGCCATGGCTGACTCCTGGCTTCTGTGTCCATTTGTCCAAAGAACTACTTGCAAAGGGGGAAGGCTTTCACCTCACATGTCCTGAACAATGCAGAGCAAGAGAAATCTGAGTTGGATGAGCACACCACTGCATGGAGAGATTTCTGGGGCCTTTACATTCCCACCACTAAAACAGTCAGTCTCTGAGGAATCAGGAATCCCAAAGATGATGCTCCTGCTGTCAGTACCTGAGGCTGTCTTGGAGCTCCAGTGTTTTCCTGTCCCCACTGGTGTTTTTTGGCTCCTACCCCCAGCCTGGTGAGACTTGAGCCCTGCAGGAGCAGGTTCCTGCTCCACCTGGGGCTGAGCTGGACAGGGAGCTCTCACTCTGACATGCTACTGCTCAGAAACCATCACTGCTCAGAGGGAAGGGAAAGTCCCTAGTGGGGAACTGCTTTGTCCTGCCTGTGTTTCATCAGCTGCACAGAATCTGAATCCATTTGCTTCATTTGTTTCCAAAATGAGCTGCGTTGTTTTGCAAAGCAAGTTACTAGGGATAGACAAATTACCAAAATTTACTAACTAGAATAAACCACCTGCGTACACAAGCTTACTTTTCTTCTAAATAAAGGAACACCTGGCAGTGTCTGGCTTCCAGGGGTCTGCAAATGGTGTTCTTTAATTATTTCTTCATGTGCTTGCAGACGTTTGCACATCAACCTCCCTAGAGCTGGGAACTCCAGGAGTGCAGGGATGGAGCACAGTGCCTAATTTTAGGTACAGAAATGTGAAAAATTGAGCTAAATGTGGCAAAGCCTCCTGTACAGCCTGAGGTGGGAAGTAAGGCTCAGGAGAACCTCCTGAGGGATTCTTGTGCCCCTGGATCGCTGAGGACAAACAGGGAATTGCCCCAGGCCTGTATTATAGATAGGAAAATAAATGTTACCTGGTTTCTTCTCTACTAATCCCTGACCCTCACATTTGTTCCCAGTTTAGTTCCCCCTGTAGTAAGCCCCCAGCAACTGGATTTGCCACCTCTGCCCTGCTGGCTGCACTAAGCCCAGCTTGCTGCACATCTGCACACTGTGGGCTCCTGACCCTCCCCTCCCACCTCCTGCAGCATTTCAGCTCCCTCAGATGGTTTCCAGAACTGCCCACAGCCATCTCCTGGAGACAAACACGTATCTGCAGGGCAGAGCTCCTGGCTGGAGCAGCTGTGCCCTTGCCCAGTGGTCCATGGAGAAGGTGGAGCTGTTCTGGGTGTTCAGGCTGTGCTGCCACTGCCTCCTCAGCATGGACAGAGCCAGACAGAGATCCAGATGTTGAGCAGCTGCAGAGGGCACACACAGCCGCTGCAGAAGGCTGCCTGGTGGGAAGAGACTCTTCTGCAGGGGCAGACAGGTGGCTCCTGATCCCTCCCAAGTTCTGTTCCACATTCTCCAAAGCAGCTGCCCAGGACTGCCACCACACAGCAGAGCTGCAACCCTCAGCTGCGAGAAACACGATCCCAATTTCACTGAAAAGTTTATATCAGACAAAAATACTTCAGCTGGGCTGTTTCAGCTATCCTTGAACTTGTGGGAGCAGTGCAGGAGCAGGGAAGGCTGGTGGAGGAGGCATTTGCTGCGCATCACCGTGCTGCTGAAAATGTGCAGCACCTCCAAGGAAAGTGCTGGTGGATGCTTTTCAGATGGAGCCAAATGAAGTTCCCAGAAGGAGCAAACCTCATCCTCTGTGAGCAGCACCATCCCCTGGACTACACAGTGAGGCTGTGGGGGGTTTGCAGTAAGCACCACAGCGAGGAACAGGCACAGTGGGTGCTGTACCCAGGGTGACCCTGATGCCTCAGGATTTTAGCTTTTCTATTTTTCATCTGTTTGTAACCCTGCAGTTCTTTAGTGTAGAACTCTACACTCCATGCACAGTGTGAGCTGCTGCTTTCCCATTTTGGGCAGACACAACAATTCCTCTCCAGGCCTGGCAATCAAGGACACCTCACTGCCTCAGGCCTGAGAGATGGAAACAAAAGTGAGTTGAGGGGAGCAACCTTGGGGTAAAAGGACTTCATTAGCTGAAGCTGTAATTGGAAGATGAACCCCCAATATGCAAATGGACCAAACTTACAGAAGTGTGAAACCTGTGACCCATTGTCCATTTTGGGTGTAGCCCCTGGGGGGCTTTGTCTGCCCTAAATGTCCCAGAAGGTCCTTCAATAAATAGAATTGCTTTTTATTCTCTTAATTTTGTCTGGCCTCTGTTTTTAGGTAGTCCCAGAAAGGCATCAACCCTCACCCCATCACAGTCTCCTCCTGGAGTCACCTCCCTGGAGACAGCTGCTCACACCTTGCTGAGAGCCGAGTGCAGGAGCTTCACCCTGGGCATGAGAGGGAAACCCTTACAGGGGGGTTTTCCCCATCCTGCTATGGGGCAGGACGTACAGGTGACATGGGACACGCCCAGCTGAGCAGGAGGAGTGTGGGGAGCCTGGCAGTGCCCAGCAGGAGCTGGGCCTGGCCATGCCCTCATTTGATTAATTAGCACACGAACTTGGCTCCAACACCAGCCCCGTGTACAGAGCAGCCAGTCTGGAGAAAGCCAAGTCCCCTTTTCTGTGTCTCTGGCAGCCAATTACTCATTTCCAGTGCGACAGTCTGTTCCTAATTTGGCCGGTCAGGGGTTGTTGAAGGAAATAATGCAGCAATGTCCTCTCAGAGGGAATCTCAGAAACAATATTCTAAGAGACAAGAGAAAATTAATGCAATGCTGTGATGTTTACCAGCCCCTGTCACTGCCCATGCCTGAAGGACTGACTATTAACACCTGGTCAAGAAGAAGATCTTTCTCTGCAGATTTTTTTTTTTAAAGGCATCAAGGATGATATTGAGGTGCATGAAAATAATCTGATTAGTATGATGTCTCCTTGAAACATTTCTGAAATGTGTGAAGTGTTACTTTTACTGCAGGGTTCTTTTCTTCACAAAGTGGAAATCGAAGTGCAGAACAACACAAAAAGCAGAGATCCTTACGACACAGAATAATGAGGCCATAAAACCAAACAATAAACTTAAATAATTTACCATAAATATCGAAAGCTCTGAAATTATTCTCTACATTAACTGCCTATGTTTCAAATGATCTTTGCATTCACCATGTCACAGATGGCAACATCAGACAAGAGAGTCCTTGACAAAATCTCGCTGTAATTATTCTTTCCACAGCTGCAGTTATTTTAATGCCTTTTCAGTTAAGCTGAAAGAGACGCACACGTTTTATAAATAAGGGCTTTTAACCAGTTTGACAATGAAGCATTTGAAACGTAGTGTGGAAAAAAAAAAAGAAAAACCAAACCAAAAACTTTCACTGCATCTTGAAACCTGGGAGAGCAACTGTGAGGACTTGGAGCAGAAAGACAACCAGTCTTTCTACAGCAATACTTAGCAATTAAGACTAAAATTATGTTGATTGTGATGGTCTGAGATAGCTGTTACTGGCAACTTTCAGACTTGCTCAGACACAATGCAACAATTAGGTTTATTTTGGCTGGCAGCTCAGAGGAGTCTTTCTCCATTGAGAAACTGCCCCTCAAGGACAGGCAGGGACTGACTTCAGGAGGAAAATACAGCTTGGATGAGGTCAAGCTTACACACTGCTCAACACCAAAGTGTCCAGCTGTAGTCCAAATTTGGTTGGCTTTTCTTGCATGTTTTGGCTTTTTCCAACGTGCTTTAAACCATTGTGGAGGGCCCTTCTCCCCACGGAGCACCACAAACCCGTGGCCTCTCCTGCCCTGAGGGAATCTGGCCTCTGGCTGACCACTGTGGCTCATCCATGCTGAGTTGGCCAAGCTGGGACCCTGCTCATCCCCACTAGAGCTGTCCAAGAGGAAAAGGATGGTGTTTGGAACACCCTCTGCTCTCCTCAAACCCCCTTCCTCAGCCAGGTGACCAACACCTCCTTTCCCAGCCCTGTGGCCATGGTCCTCTTGCTCAGAATTCCTGTTCCCTTCAGTGCTGCCCCAGCCCAGCCCTGCCCTGCCCCTGCAGTGGTTCCACTCTGGAAGCCCTGGAACACTTCAGCACCTCAGTAAAGGCAGGCTCACTTTGGAGTGGTCCTGCATCACAGAATCACAGAGTCACAGAGTCACAGAATGAACTACATTGGAAAAGACCTTTAAGATCATCAAGTCCAACCTATGCCCTAACACCTCCTCCTCAGCTAAACCCTGGCACTGAGTGCCACCTCCAGTCTCTTTTTAAACACCTCCAGGGATGCTGACTCCACCCTAACCCTGGGCAGATGATTCCATTGCCTAATCACTCTTTCAGTGAAGAATTTTTTCTAACATCTAACCTAAACTTCCCTTGGTGCAGCTTAAGACTGTGTCCTTCTGTCATTCCCATCCATTCGGAGGAGTTGGGGGATTTGGGACATATCAAACAGCACAGCTGAGGACTCCAACAGTGATGAAAACTTGAGCTGAAGCACCAAAATTTCAGTTCCCATGGGAGTTTGTGGAAGTGTAGCCAAGCACAGCAGCCAGTGGGGCTCTGGGGGATCTTCATTCCTGCTTCCAACTCCCTGGAGAGCCTGCAGAACACCTCTCCCCTGAATCCACATTTCAGGAGCCTGAATGAGTGGCTGTATTTTTTAAAGCTCTGAGCACTCAATAGCTCTTGTGGAAAACAAAAGGAGCTGAATCCTCTGGAAGTGAAGTTCCCCTGCTCCCAGCAAGTTGCAGCTGCTTCTCCTTCCCACCATAAGCTGTCGGTTAGTTTAAAAGAAACGCGTGGAGATGCAGCTAAAGCAGTGGGAGCTGTACTGGGAGGCTGTTTTCCCGTTTAAACCAAAAAAAGAAGAAATGAAAGAGCAGGAGATCGGTGGGAGGTTTTTCACTCTGGAATCCTGGCAAGCTTTGGTGTACAAAGAAGACGTGGCAGCCTCCAAGGCTTGTGGACTGGGGAGGCCTGATTAATGGAGGTTATTGTCGGGGAGGCCTGGCTTTTATGCTCAACACTGAAAGGCACCAACCCTCAAAGTATTCAACATCGCACAATAACAGATTGTGTGCAGTTAGCCTCAGAAAACAAACGTGTTCTCTCTCTATAGGATTATAGAGCATCCATCAGTGGCTGGCATTAAATACCACCCAAGTGTATGTAATTACTGATACGTGAAATCTAAACATCATTTTAAAGCAGTTGGAACAACAAAAAACACCTGGAGGTTTCTGTTTCCCTTTCACTTTGAAGCATCCTTCCTTTCCTAACCAAAATGCCAGTGAACAGCCTTCTCTGGCCCATGTCTGGGAGGGAAGGGCTGCTATCCTGGATTTCTGACATGTGGCTGCACCAGTCACCACTCCCAGGATTGGGACCATTCCCTGCCAAAATCTCTGTTGATCCTCTTATTAGATTTAGACTGCCAACAAAATACAACTGCAGAGCTGAGAGGGTGTGGGAAATGGATTTGTAGAGAATGTAGAGAGGTGAAAAACACCTCTCAATTATCCCATCTCTAAATTAAAAAAAAAAAAAAACAACTTAATCCAACAAGAGGGGAAAACGGGATTTTAATGAGACACTGTGCACTGGTTCATGGGCAGCTCATAAACCTGGGCTGGCCTCTAAATCCCGTGCAAAACCCAAAGAGCTGCTGTACACAGATCCCTTTGTCCTTGTTCTATCAGTTCTCTGCAGGAGAAGGGTTTGGTTCACTCTGGGGGGCTGCACAGGCACCACAGTGACGGTCTGGACAGTGACCCAGGGAGCAGAAGGATCTCTTATCCTGCCTCCCTTGCACTGCACTGTAGGATCAGCCACACAATTAAGAGCTATATTTAAGCACTTGAATAAACAAGCTCCACTCCTGAAAGATTCAGGCACACCTCGTGGGGTCCCTGTGTTCCTCAGTTTTGAATCTCAGGCTGATAAATTAAAAGCAAAAGAATCACTTATACAAATTAACTTCATATCCTGCCATGGAGCCATCACAAAGCTGTTGTCACTTCTGATTTCAAGCAGGCTTGAATTAAAGGGGGCTTGGATTATTATTTTTTATTTGAGAGAAGCAGAGCAGTCACTTGGTGGGATGACAAGCAGCTGGCTGCAGACAGATGTCTGAGAGCTCTTGCACAGAGCCTGGCTGTGGCAGCCTGGCACGGGGCAGGGTAACCATACCAGCAAGGCACTGTGTGCCAGATTTATGATTCCAAAAACTGGGAGAGGCCAGGGCAGAGCAGGGCAGACCTGTGCTGCTCAGGCACCCAGCAGGGAGGAGGCAGAGTAGGGTTCCCAAGGTTCCCATGAACATCACACAGCATTCTGGCCTTGGTGCACCTCACAAGGCTGCCCCTCCACATCAGAACTTGTGGCCAAAGCTGGAGGTGGCTCCTGCAGGGGAGGGCCTGATGCTGGTTCCCATGGCAGTGATGAAACCAGAGTGCTGGGATGGGCAGCTGCTTCTGGAGAGCACCCTTGGCCTGTGACATTCCAGTCCTGGGGAGCTCTGGAATCCAGAATCATAAAATATCCATGGTCCAGCCTCTCTCCCAGAGAGGAGAAGAAGATTGAAGCCATCCCATATGGAGTGGGAGCGATCCCCAGGGCCTGAGAGCTCTGTGGGGTCATGACCCTACTGACCCAGCCCCACACAGACACAGCCCCACATGGAACCAGCCTTGAATGGACCCAGCCCCACATGGATCCAGCCCTGAATGGACCCAGCTCCACATGGAACCAGCCCCAAATGGACCCAGCCTCACATGGAGCAGCCCCATACAGACCCAGCCCCACATGAACCCAGCTCCACACAGGTCCCAAATGCACTCAGCCCCCCACAGACCCAGTCCCACACAAACTCAGCCCCACACAGACCCAGCCCCATAAAGAACCAGCCCCAAATGCACCCAGCCCCACACAGACCCAGCCCCACATGGACCAACCCCACAAAAACCCAGGCTCACACAGACCCCAACCCCAAATGGACCAGCCCCCATGGACCAGCTCCACGCTGCCACTGTGCCATTCCAGGATATGCCTGGCACCCGCTGACAGGCAGAATCCTCCATCATGTGGGTCTGGCTGAGGAGCCAAACAATTGGGAGCTCATTACAGCCTCCCTTTTAATTAAGTGTCTCAAATAGGATGTAATTGCGCTGTAATAGCACACACTATTGTACATTAGTTAAATACAAAGGGATTATTAAGAGTATGTTTTAAAAGCTTTCCAGTACCAGATTGAGTAAACAGTTGCTAAATTTCGATAAATAACTTTTAAAATCTACATTAAATAAGCAGTTAAGTGTATTTAGGATACTCTCTTTTTTTTTTTTCCCCCAGAATTACTCCAGTCAAAGTGTCCTGGGTTATAATCTCAGTATTTCACTGGTAATAGGGTTGTGCCTGCTCATATCTGTTCGTTCTGCCTCAAAGATCCTGCTGGGTGTGGCAAGCTCAGCTACTGACATCTGCAGGCTTTAAACCCTTCCCATTCCCACAGCCCAGAGGAGCTGGTAGTGTGCTCAGCCCTATTTTACAAGTACAGAATTAAGGAACAGAAGAGCAAAGTCATTTGTTCAAAGCCGTGCAGGGAGTCTGTAATAGAGCAAAACAGGAGCCAGCAACAGATCAAAAACTATTTCTCTAAAAATAAGGCTTTGAAAATCCATAAAGGAAATGTGGCTCTAACAAAACGCTCTGTTACGATCAAAAACGCAATTAGTCATTACTGACTTTGGTAATGAATGTACAAGTGTCACATGACTCCCAAAATCTAACAAACATCTCCATCCATTTGCTACTTGTGCCTAGGGGATGCCAGCTGTACTGACAACAGTGGGTGGGCACCCCTGAGTGATCCCTGGGGGCAGCTCTTGCCTCTCTTGCACCAGAAAAGTCTGTCCAAGGTTTCACATCACAAAAAAAGAGGTGTCATCACCCTGGGAGCCACAGCAAGGAATAATTTAGTGCTCCCTTAACTTTTGTAAGGCTTGAGCTCCCTGCTGCTCCCTGCAGGCGGGGTGTTCCTGCTGTGAGTGACTGGAGCATCCCTAGGGGCAAAAGGGTAAAAGCTGGTGTCCTGTAAAGTGGCACAGAGGCCCCAGTGGCATTTGGGAAACAGGACACAATGGGGGGCACAGCTGAACTCAGCCTGGGGGACAGGGAGGGAACAGGAGCAGAGATGGCTGCACTGGACCAGCACAGGGAGATGGCAGCAGCTCTCTGGCCACAGAGAGCAGGCACAGATTTTCCCAGGATTTTCCTGGGGAGCTGTGACAAGCTGTGAGAAAGTTCAGAGAAAATAATCAAAACAATTCTTATCACCACTTGCTGCACCTGTTGTTGTGCACATGTGGAATGTGTTATGGAGATTTGTTTACCAAAGGGTGGTTTCTTGACTGGACACTGGATGGTGTTTGGATTGATTGACCAATTAGATCAAAGTTGTATGGGACTGTCTGGAAGGGTTATGGGTTTCTTAAGAATATAGTATAATATAGGATAGAAGAATAAAACAATAGTTCAGCCTTCTGCAATCATAGAGTCAATGCTAATTATTACCCACTGAGGGCCTGCTACCACACAGGGACCCCTCAGTGGTGCCAGGGCTGGGACAGCAGCACTGCCCTGGAGGGTGTCCAGGGTGGCTCAGCATGGGCAACCAGCCCTGGGTGATGACAGCCACCAGTCAAGCTCAGGCCACTGAGCCCCTGCAGCAGCCAGCCCCACTGGGGAGGTGAAACCTCGCTAAAACCTTGTTCCTGCTCCCCCCTTCTTGTCCAGAGCTTCCTGCTCTTGTTCTCCCCCTGTAAAGCAGAAATGCTCCTTTCAGAAGTGTCACCTCCACTGCTGCACACTGTTGAACAGGTAACACTAATGAAGGAACCGAGAAGTCGGAACTCTTCAAGCAAGTGCTCTGAAAAATTAATGAGAAGCTGCAGAAGAACATAAATAATCCGTGCTCCCCATTAGAGGTGGTTAGCACCATTACAGTGATCCAGGGAAAACCTTCCCAGGCACCACCTTTCTCCTTTGGAATCGATGTCCTGTCGATTTTGTCAGCTGGAGTCAAAGGACAGTTAACCCTTTAACACCTGGGCTTTTTTGAAATAATTATTGTTAATCTAAATCAAAAGTGACAGCTTAACTGGTGGCAGAAATGGATATATATAAACCAAAACGAAGTTGCACAGCCTCAGAGGAAAAATCATTAGCTCCCTGGTGGGTTTACAAGTAATTTGCCAGCAATAAAAATGCAAAAACACATTTTGGTGTGCAATGATCATAAATAATCCTTGGACAAGATTTCTTTCTAGGACTCACAAGTCCACTCCCTTAATGGCAAGTTTTATTACCCTGGTTTCTCTGTGTTCTGTTACAAAATGTTGCTGTCAGAACAATTTACGAATTACAGCCCTGTTGGTATCAACTTCCATAATTCATATGGAAATTGGTTTCCCCACAAACACTCACAGAGCACAAAGAGTCGTGTAACCACATAGAATGACCTTAATAACACAGAATTTAGAGACCAGGTGCCTGGGCCACCACTAAATATCCATGGTCAGTCACCAGGCTGGGGGGAAACTTCCATTTAACTCATGTGCACATGGTGGTGGGGACAGTGTGGGGGCTCAGAGTGTCACCAGTGCTGTCACCCAGGCTGCTGGCAGCTCACAGAATCTTTAGGAAGCCAGGAACATTCTGGGGGTTCTGTTCCCAAGCACTGGGGATAAGTGAAAATCTCATCCAGCTGCTGAGGAAACTCTGATTTTTCTTAAAATTCAGCATTTTCTTAAAATACCAGGAAGTACAGCTTGTTCAGGATTTCAGCTGTGTTCATCTCTTCCCTCCACTTTTGAGGCCTGGGGATGAGGACAGGAGTTCAGCATCTGAGATGAAAGTCACAGAGGGAGTGGCTGTGCCAGGGGCACCGTGTGTGTGTGTGTGTGATCCTTGGAGTAGGAGAGAGAAGGAAAGGGAGTGACAGTCAATTAGATGAGAATTGCCTCAGAAAAATTCTAAAGTAAATACAAATCCAAAGTGTAAAGAAGGGGTTCTGCAGCTCAGGCTGGATTTTGGGTGCTGTGTGCCATTGCTCTCCCTTCAGCTGGAGGAAATGGATGCAGCAACTGAAATTGCCACTTTTAATAGAAGAAGTTACACTGCAGAAAAGAAAACCACTCAAATAGAAACCACTGCATTAATGTCTAAGAAAATTAAGTAAAGATGGTTCTAACTATTTTATTTACTAATCCTTTTTAAATAGATGGGCACACATCCGAAGTCAGTTCTGGCTACTGGAATACACCACAGGGTAGAAGGTAGCTGCTCAAAGGACTGAGCATTTCTTGTATTCAACACTTCGTTTGTAACTTTAACCTAAAGGAAATTTGGTAAACTGTGCAGGGACAAGCCCTACATTTTAAAAAATATTATCAGCTTCATCTAAGATTTTGCAACACCCGTTCTGGACAACCCTTTTGCTGTGATGTAGATGAATAGGAAAGAAAACTGCAGATCCTATTTCCATTCAAATATTATGAGCCAAGCTGAGATGCCACCCTGAAGCAAAACATCCAGGGTCTCGCTTTGAATTTTGTCTAAGCAAAGATGACAAAAACTGCTTTTGCAGAAATAAAAATTCGCAAGAAGAGAAGTGCATAAAATGAGGAAGAAAATGGTTTTCTTTCCCTATAAAGAAAGAGCAGGTCCTTAAGATTTTATAGAGCAGAGATTTAAACCAAGAACACCCTTTTTACAGGTCCCTGGTTCAGCTTAAAATGGTAATGGCATTACTGCTGAAACAAACGGCACCTGGAGCTGCAGGAGGTGCTGGGCTCTGCAGAACTATTTGGATGGGAGGGACATGGATTCAGAGGATTCTCCTGCAGCTTCTTTTCCCCTCCTCCCATCCCAGGGACATCCTGGAGAGCTGCTGTCACCATAGGAAGCAGGACAACAGCCACCAGCTCCTACTCCTGGGAACTCAGTGGGGTTCTGCCACACCATGAGATTTTCAGTCTCAGTTAAGTTCTCAACTTTTGATGAGATGGTTCAAATCAGGAAAATCCCATCTCTGTGCCAGACAGTTAAAACTGAAAGTAATTAATGCGAAATCTTTTCCTGCACAGAAAGTACCTAACATGTGGCAATAGCAAAATCATCAGCGTTTCTGCCATCGTAAGCCCAAAAAACAAATTGGATTTTGAATGAAGCACATGGAACAGTGACCTTTGTGTACAACTTATCTCGACCTCTGAAAGTAATGGCATTTTGTCTCCAATTCTGCTGCTAATTGCAAATGCTGAATTCTGAATATTCACATTTGAGAGGGATTCTTGGCTTGATTGTTTCAGAAATCTGAATGCCCCAAGAAGTTCCTCTCCTGTAGGAACAGTGTTTGCTGAAGTTCCCAGACCTATTCTCAGAACAGTTTCCTGCCCAGCCTAAACACCCAGACTGTGGGAGGCTGAACCCAGGCTCCTCTTTCCCAGCTAAACCACCCATAAGCTCCAGACTTGGCAGCTGTGACTCCTCTTACTCCCTCCTACAGTTCCTTCCCTAGCTCAGCCCTTTCCCAACGCACAGAGGACAGACACATCAAATTCCACCTATCAGTGGAATTCTCAGTCCTTGAGCTGCACAGCACCAATGTACCACCCCAGCCATGGGGAATCACACCCCACCTGGGCTGAGCCCCCTCTGCTGGGCCCGGACACGGCTCCAAACCAGGGCAGAGATCCCAAAGCAGATTAAGAGCAGTTAAAGCAGCCAATAATGCAGCACAGAGCAGAGACCAGAGCACGAGTGACCTGAAGCATGATTTGCAGCGAATGTCTTTTCCTCTCATAAATAGGAGAGACACAGTGGGACGATTATCCACCCAGATTTATCTCCTCAGCTCTGTGTATATCCTTCTGCGCTTAAAAATGTCTCACTGCCCTTTGCGTTATTGCATTGCCCTTTACATTCATAGCACATAAACCTCTCAAGTACCGTAAAACTTACAAGGTGTAATATAACGTCGGGGGGTTTCTTTTACACACCATAAACAGAAGTCACTGGGAAAGGAGCAAAGAAAGGGAGACATTACTTGGCCTGACAACAGTACAGGAGGAAAATATATATACAAGTATACATATATACACTTAAAAATCCCGAGCTGGATTGATTATCTGGCGTTGATGGATCACCTGAATGTGTTACGTAGATAAGGAAATTGATTGTTCCATAAATCACTGTCTGCACTAAGAATCCAGTGTTAAAAAAGAAAGGGAAAATATTATAAATCTGTCTCACACAAGCAAAGAAAAAGCTTAAGCTTTTAAGGTTAATCATGATGTACCTTTTGCTGCACATCTGACAAAAGAATATAATCTTGGAGTTCTGCAGTGCTAAAGGACTGGTGTCTGTCCCAAGGCTCTGTAGGAAGGGAACCTCCCTCGCTTGGCTGAGGGGCTGTTCTGTGTGCCAGCAGTGGGCAGGGTGATCTGACAGAGCCCCAGGGGTACATCAGGAAGTTTCCAAGGCCACGTTGGACAGGGCTTGGAGCAACCTGGGACAGTGGAAGATGTCCCTGCCTATGGCAGGGGGGGTGGAATGAGCTGACCTTTGATGTCCCTTCCAACTCAAAGCATTCTGAGATTCTGTGACATCCAGCCTTGTCTCCTCTGCTGAGCAGGTGCTGTGGCTGTTTGTTCCACCCAGAACAAAATCCACCCTGTTCCCAACATAAAACTTCTGCTGCAGCCAGGAAAAAGCCCCCTCAGCCCATGTGCCCAGGCAGGCATGGTGTCTCACAGGGGGTGGAATTTAAAATCACTGCAGTGACTTCCCTCAGAGTGCTTTGAATTCACTGCAAAACTAACCAGCAAGTCTAACACTTCAGTCCCCACAGACAGCCATAACTCAGCTAAATTTGTGGGTTATACCAGATTTTATTTACTGTTTTATCCTGGGAGAAAAGTGCGAGCTGACAGCCATCTATTCATTAGAGTGGGGGGAAGCCGCCCACGGTGACGCTGGTTCTCTCCCCGTACACTTCCACGGCTCTAATCAAGTTTGGGTTCTGCAGTACCAGCTCTGTTATTTTAGGAATGACGTGTGTCCCTACTCACCTGGGAGCTGGTGAGTTCAGAGATCTGGTCTGTTCGCCTCCAAGTCCCCAGTGTGAACAAAGGATGTGTCGAAGCCATCAGATGTCATTACCAGCTAATGAGTGCCCAGTGGCCTCTGTCAGGACAGTCAGTGGCCTCATCCCAGTCCTTACTGGAGGTAGGAACCACCATTTCCACCCAGCTGGTTCTCCTGAAGCTGCTGCTTGCAGGTGCCAAGGATAAATTGGAATGTCTCAAAAGCCTGTGTAACACTGAGAGCTCCAGTCTCAGGGGAGCTGGGTACCCCTTAGAGGGGATCCCCAGTGCCTAATTTCCAGAGCAATGAGCAAAGTGCAAGGCCCAAGAATTTATGTGAACACTTATGTAATTTTAAGGCTTTGTTTTGTGCCTTTGGTATTAGCTGGTTTATCTGTCTGCTTAAAAACTTCTCCAAATGTACCCACATGGTCCGTGCCTTTGGAAGCCCAGTCCTTCCTGCTGCTTTCCAGGTCACACTGCTGTGCTGACTGTCCCAGGCAACATGAGCTGATACAGAATGTGCCAGCTGCTCCCTTACTACTTCCCAATTCTGATTTTTGTTCTCTAAATCTGACCCCACACAGAGGGGTGCACCTTGTTGGCTGGGACACAGCAAAAAAGCCGAAGTCTTACGAGGTCCCTGGCCTAAAATATTAAATAATACAGATACTGTGTGGTGCCCAAGGCTGGTGTCTGCTCTCCTCTCTTCCTGCCAGTGCTGCAGAGCTGAGCAGTGTGGGGGAAGCTCAGAGCAGCTCTGGGGTTGCCTCTGACGCAGGGGGACCCCACGCTCTCCTCAGCCGTTTGCAGCTGAACCACGTTTTCCTGATGATCATCCCTGCCAGAAATAACAGAGCAGTCACATCCGGATTTGTGTATTCATGCTCAGTGTCTCGCTGCAGATTTAAAGCACAAGGACCCAGGTAATGCTGGCGTGGTGAGTCTCACAGTGCAAACCTGAGCAGTGAAGCTGTGGGTTCCCCCGGGGGCAGCACAGCAAGGGGGTTGAGAGGAGGCAGAAGGGGTTAACAAATGCAACCACAAAGAAAAGCTGGTGCAGGAGCAACGACAAAGCAATGAGCTGAGCCCTCCACCTGCTTTAAGAGCTCTCGCTTGTGCTAAGGACCTGCATCTATTTTAGTCTTTATTACAAATGGTAAATAGCAGCACATCATCCCTGTTTTCACTGTTAATAACACGAATGGATGTATCAATGCATTAACCCCCATCCCATTTGAATCCCCTCTGCATCGGCCCACACTGCGACAATCCCTGCCTGGCAAAGCGAGCTGGATTCTCTGAGGGGCACAGCACTCCTGTTCCACAGCTATTCCTGCCGTAGAGCAGTTCTTATCCTCTCGTTCAGCCCTCAGCTCCTCTCAACATTTGCCTCTAACCCCCCTTGCCCGTGGCTCCGGTGCTTTCAACTCGCTATCTGCCTTTCCCAGAGACTTCCACTCCCGTCCGCTGCTGTGCTCAGGGAAAAGCCGCCCAGACAGCACCGCGGTGAAGCTGCACCGAGAGGAGGGGGAAGGAGATGGCGAAACTGGTGGAGACACACATTACACTGGATTAGGAGGCTTAATGCTGGCTACAAACACCGCGCCGGGCGGATTTGACACCGTGTCTCCTCCGCGAGAGACTCCGGCATCGCAGGATGCTGGAGATCGGATCTGCTCCGGGAGGAGACTCCGGCATCGCAGGATGCTGGAGATCCGAGCTGCTCCGGGAGGAGACTCCGGCATCGCAAGATGCTGGAGATCGGATCTGCTCCGGGAGGAGAGACTCCGGCATCGCAGGATGCTGGAGATCCGAGCTGCTCCGGGAGGAGACTCCGGCATCCTGCGATGCTGGCCCGGCTCTGTGCGAGCGCTGGGGATCCGCGCTGCTCCGGGAGGAGGGTGCGGGAGCCGCGGCCGGGCACTGCCCTCTGCCGATGCGGGGCCCGGCCGGGAGCCAGCGGCATATCGCGACAGGCGGGGAGGCTGGGTTTGGCTGGGTTTCCCTCAGGACTGCTAATTCCCTGGAAGTGCTGCTCTGTACCCAAGGAGCGCTGCATTGCCCGGGGAGAAAGGGAGCCAGCTCTGCCGTGGACAGGATGAGTTTGGTGTCGTTCTGTGCGGGGTGCGCCGGGCAGGCTTTACAGGAACCTTCTCCCAGCATCGGCCTCTGCTCGGTTTCATGAATAAAAACACCCGAGATGCAGAGATTAGGGTCATAAGGGCGGATTTGCACCTGCTGGTGATAAAACCAGACACGCACTGCACAATGAGAGGAGGTGCCATGCCACAGGGACATGTGCCAGTGTGTCCCAGGGTGTGTCTGTGTGTCCCGGTGTGTGTCACTGTGTCCTGGTGTGTGTCTGTGTGTCCCGGTGTGTGTCTGTGTGTCCTGGTGTGTATCACTCTGTCCCAGGGTGTGTCTGTGTGTCCCGGTGTATGTCACTGTATCCTGGTGTGTGTCTGTGTGTCCCGGTGTGTGTCAGTGTTCCCAGGGTGCCACTGTGTCCTGGTGTGTGTCAGCGTGTCCCAAGGTGTGTCATGGTGTCCCAGTGTGTGTCAGTGTGTCCCAGTGTGTGTCAGTGTTCCCAGGGTGCCACTGTGTCCCAGTGTGTGTCACTGTGTCCCAGTGTGTGTCACTGTGTCCTGGTGAGTGTCATGGTGTCCCAGGGGGTCCCAGAGCGTGTCCCAGTGTGGGTCACTGTGTCCCGGGGTGTGTCAGGGTGTCCCGGTGAGTGTCTGTGTCTCCCAGTGTGTGTCACTGTGTCCTGGTGTGTGTCACAGTGTCCCAGGCTGTGTCCCAGTGTCCCAGTGTGTCTCAGTGTGTCCTGGTGTGTGTCAGTGTATCCTGGTGTGTGTCCTGGTGCCCTGGTGTGTGTCCNGGTGTCCCGGTGAGTGTCTGTGTCTCCCAGTGTGTGTCACTGTGTCCTGGTGTGTGTCACAGTGTCCCAGGCTGTGTCCCAGTGTCCCAGTGTGTCTCAGTGTGTCCTGGTGTGTGTCAGTGTGTCCTGGTGCCCTGGTGAGTGTCACAGTGTCCCAGGCTGTGTCAGGGTGTCCCAGGCTGTGTCAGGGTGTCCCGGTGTGTCTCCCAGTGTCCCGGTGTCTGATGATGTGCAGCCACCTCTCTCTGTGCACATCCAGCCCACCAAGGCTCCTTCCCCCCTCAAGCTGTGCCCACACCCTGCTGCCTCCAGCCCGAGGGTGTCCAAGTGCCCCGAGGCAGCAGCCCAGCACGAGCTGTCTGCTTTGGTGTCTCTCCTGCCTCGTGATAAATGAGAGTCTATTCTTTTCTGCTATGTGGTTTGATCTTAATTTCCTGTATGAAGTTCTCGAGAGAATGCCAAGATCAAATAATTAGACTATTCTGCGATAAAGAGTTAACATTGTTATTCAAATGTATTCAGAATTCATTTACCACCAAACAATTTACACTGCCGCCCTCCTATCCTGCTGAAATTACCAGAATGTGTTATCTGACACACAAAGCGTCTCATGACCTGAAATAACTTTATCAACCATGAAATGCTTGAGCAGTGGGTGCACGGCCACAGAAATGCCCAAGGGAATGCAGGAGAAGCTACAAAGGCAGTAAGTGATTTAAAACCACCCTGGTGCCATCCCCTGCCAGGCTCCCCAAAGAACACTGACCACTCTGATCACCTGCCCAGAAAAACCCTCGAGCTGCCTTTCTGAGGACTCCCACTCCAGCATTCCTGTCCCCCAAGGCTGTGCAGCTCCCAGCCCTTGGGCTCTGCCTTTTCAGCCTGGAAAAGCCTGTTTCTGCTTTATTTTTAAAAATACAACTTCATTTGCAGAGTGTGGGAAGGTGGTTTCAAAATAAAATTCCTGACAGGCATAATAAGCCTCAGAAAAGCCAATCACACAGAGCAGGATAATTATCCACAGAATTTGTTTTCTATGTATTTGTGTAAAATAATCAATGATATTTTTCTCATACGGACTCCAATTTGATAGTATTTTCTGTGTTACTTGCAAATCATACAAACAATCAATGCCCTGACCCCTTCTCTATGCAAACACAGCTTAGAAAGACACTACAAGAAATAAAATCCGATAAATTCCTCATGCAGGGTTGTTTGTTTAAAAGCTTTGCTGGAGACTGATCCTGCTCACAGCGGCTTCAGAGATACAGGAGTGGGACTGTCAGACATGCTTGAGGTGGGATTATTGCCACAAATATCAACAGGAATAGAACCTTAGTAAAAAACCTGGCAGGAAAGTGAGGACCCAGACGTGGAGGTGATGCCTTTTGAAATGCAGCAAGGAAAATGAATCCATTCCCAGGCCCAGAACACTCCTCCTGCAGAGGGGCACACATCTGGGGTTGGGGTGATCCAAGGGCAAGGCAGAGTGGGACCCTGCCTGTCCCCTTGCCCACACAGGGTGGCACATCAGGGGCACGGCTGGCAGGAGTGGGGTGGCCAAGGGCAATGATGGCAGCAGGGCAGCGTGGTGTCACCTTCTCAGCAGCACCTGAGTGCAAACACACTCAGGACCCCCCAAATGCAGCTCCTGCTGCCTGCCCAGTGCCAGGGATCTGTTCTTTACAATTTACTGATCTCAACCCATTGGCATCCGATCCGCACGTGCGTCTCACTAACACATCATCCCTCGGAATAATCACTCCGAGGAATTCCTGATGATGCTTCAGCAAAGCAGGCGGCTGGAATGGGTCTGCTGGAGCCGCCAGTCCTGCTCCACCTGCGCCACCCATCCCAGTCATCCCGCCCTGCTTTGTTAGGGACGGTGCCACCAGCTCTACAAAATGGCATCAGGCTGTGTCTGTGCTTTGAAGGGTGCTACTACTGCTTTTGAATCCGAGTGCAAGCTTAGACAAACGGGCTCTCCACGGTACCATAACCACCTCGCTCTCACTCCTTTTAGCTACGAGGGGCAAATGCTCAGCTGATTCGATTTTGCAAATGCTCAGCTGCTCCGTGCAGCTCTTGGCTCCAGGTGTGATCTGCCGGAGCTCAGCCGCAGTGAGGGCGGGCAGCAGCGCAGGATCCCTCACCGGGGTAAACACAGCAGCTCCTCACACCAGCGCCCTTCTCTGCCTCTGTTCCAGAGCAACTCAGAGCTCAATCGAGCACTCGGATGGGGTTTTCTGATACGGCATTTTCAAATATTTAACAGATTGCGTAATAACCGAGCAGCTGTTGAATAAGCTTCAGATACAAACTCCTGCTTAAAAAACCCCATCCTGTAACAAGGCACAGATTTTCTTTGTACGGGTGCATGTATAGATTATGTTTAGATGTGTAGATTAAATATTTATATTTTACTGGTGAGAGAAAGAGCGCTTTTGGCTTTTTCTTCCCTTTCTTAGATATCTCTCCCTGTATTTATTTTAATAGTCAGCTTCACAGGGAAAAAAGAGAGCTTTGAGAAGTTACCTGCTTTCTCTCTGGTTTGATTTTCAGTGCTAAACCAATAGTTACTTAAGTGTTCTGCACTTCTTGGCATAACCTAATAATTAAAATAATTACTTGAAAGCCGGGCAGCTTTGCACAAATTAATGCAGGGCAAGAAGCTGCAGTTTTCCAGTGGGCTGAAAAAGAGGTCATAAAATGATGCCACTTTTAGCTGAGAGAGAAGGTAAACACAGATCTCCCTGCAGCCCCGATTAAAGCCTTTTTCTGATCTTTTAAGTTTCTTACTTTTCTGATCAAGAAAGTGGCTCGATGAGGGGCTGACTGTTGTGGGATTTCTCAGCAGGTAAAGTGAGACTGTCCCTGTGGAAGGCACGGCAGTGCTGGCAGTGGCACAGCTGTGCTCCTGCAGTGGGCAACCCTTCCTCCCTTCCTGCGCACCTGCCTCCATCCCTCCCTCCCTCCCTGCCTCCATCCATCCCTCCCTGCCTCCA